>SJYX01004251.1:230269-326153 GCA_006410675.1 Oreotragus oreotragus | reverse complement strand
CGCCCGTCCAAGGAAAGGGCTACCTACCCCTTGATTCATTCACCACTGATCACCTGTGGTCAGCCCCCTGCCTCCATGAGGGTCAGCCACAAAGCTCTTCACCCCCAGGGGACTGCAGGACCCAGAGGACTCAAACCTGTGTGCCTCTGACACCCTTTCTCAAGTCTCCAGACCTGCCTGTCATGCCCAAGTGTCCTGGAAGGTGGGCATCTCGGACAAATGGCCCTGAGATCCTGCTCTCCCTCTGGCAGATCCCTGAAAACAGCAGAGATACGGAGAAGGCTCTGAACTGTCACCCCAACCTCAAGCTTGTGTGGGGTTGGAGACCCACGCTATGGGTGGGCACCAGCTGCTTGAGCAACTGCCCAGACCAGGCTCCCCCGGTGACACTGGTGCTCATCTGTGTCTCTCCAGGAGCTGGGATGGTGGTGGACTGGGAGCAGCAGACCGGCCTCCTCATGAGCTCGGGAGACGTGCGGATCATCCGGATCTGGGACACAGACCGCGAGATGAAGGTGCAGGTGAGCACACCGTCCCTTGCGGGGCTTCCCTGGGGGTGCAACAGGCAGTGTGCCCAGACCCCACCGTCCTCCCCAGCTCCACTCGCCCTCAAGGTCAAGGGCCAAGAAGGAGGGTCTGTGGAAGTGCCCTGAGCAGGCGGTGTCCCCAGAGGTGGGGGACAGAGGAAAGCAGGCCTAGTCAGGCTGCCTCCCACCTTTTAAAAGGATACAACGATTCGGTTTCCTTCCCCGTTGGATCTCTTCCTTGCGTGCGCCGTGCACCTGAGCCGCAAACTTCTTCTGATTGGAAAAGCACTTTCCCCTCTTGGGGCCCGTTTTTTTGTCTCCTGCTCTTTCCTGCTGAGCGTTCATCACACCTCCTGCCCTTCTCCAGCTTTTACAGCTGCCAGGAGGAGAGGCGAGGGGATGGTTTATGGATGGCAGGATTCCTCCTGGACCCTTCCCTGAACTAATTAGGAGGTTTAAGAGGGAGCTGATGAGGATTCCTCCTGCCGAAATGTGTTTCATCCTCCTTAGGAGAGAGGGAGACGTTGGAAAGTTTAATGGTCACAGAGGTGTTTGCAGCCATGTCCTCTGGGCTGCATGCCTCGGGGGCCCGGGCTATAACGAGGGCACATGGAGCCTGACTGCCCCTGGGCCCAGCTCCTCAGGCGGCTGGCGCGGGCGGGGCCCTGACCCCAGGGTGCTTGGCGGGTCTGTGTCGTCCCTAGGACATCCCCACGGGCGCTGACAGCTGCGTGACGAGCCTCTCCTGTGACTCCCACCGCTCCCTCATTGTGGCCGGGCTCGGTGACGGCTCCATCCGCGTCTATGACAGGAGGATGGCGCTCAGCGAATGGTAACTGGGCCTCGCCTTCCCCTCCATCTCTTGGGCTCGGGGAGCGAGCCCCCAGGGCCAGACGGCCACTCCCCCCGGAGTCGCACCCGCCAGCGTGTGGAGGAACACAGCTTCCCACCAGCTGTGGATGGGCTGTTCTGAACACAGGCTGAGGGGGTACATCCCAGCTGCCTTCCCGGCCTCCCTTTCCCCCTGAATACAGACAAGGCTACTGCCTCCCAGGTCAAACTCATGGACAGCTGAGGAGATGGCGTTAGGGACAGCTCTGGGCCACACACGTTCATGTGGTCGTGGCTGCTCTGGGCACCACCACTCTGCCCTGGGCTGAGGCCCCCAGGGGCCCTGCACCATGCCCCGTGTGGGCCGGTGAGCATGGAGGTCCAGGTGCTTGTCACACACAGCTGGTAAATGACAGAGCCCCACGGGAAGGCGGGCCCGGGCTCCCAGGTGATGTTTACTGAACACCCACCTTGTCCCAGGGAATGGGGAGCAGCAGGTGGGCCCGTGTACAGCCACAGGCGCTAACGGGGTCCTCGGGGGAGGGGAGCGGGAGGGGACAGGACAGGGGATGGGGCCGAGCTGGGCCTGAGCACAGGTGAACCCCATTGGTGACACCAGAAGGAAGAGAATGCAGGGCTGGGAGCAGCCGGGAGGACCGGTATGGACCCAGGCAGCCAGCAGGGGCACCAGCCAGCAGGGGTGCCAGCCAGTCTGGCAGGAGTTTGGGCCTGAGGCTTGGATGACGAGTGGGCCCCAGGCAGTCCCTGGTTCGCATGGTCCCTGCAGGTCTCTGCAGGAGGGTCCCCACCAAAAACCTACACTGCCCACCAGAAGCAGCCATCATGGAAGTGGGGGAGCAAGGTTCCTTTCTGGGGTGATGAAAATATTCTAAAATTGTGTGATGGTCGCACAGCTGTAAGAACATGTCAAATCAGTGAATACATGCTTACAGGAGACTCTTCCTGTATGTGAATCAAATGTCAATCAGACTTATGGTAAGAAGCCTCCCTGGGCAGGCCATAACCTGGCAGATCGACAGGAGCCGAGGGTCACAGAGTGGCCGTGAGGGAGGGGCTGGGGTCCCCAGACCTCCTCTTCGGCCTGAGGTCTGAGGATAGAGATACACAGGCATCCCCGGGCAGAGACCTGTGTGTGCTGGGTGTAACTGTGTCCTGGACCCTTCCCAGGGGTCACACTCTGACCCCACCTCCCCATCACGTGCATCCCAATCCCGCTCCCAGTCATGGACCGCACCAGGCTTCCAGGAAAGCCCGTGTCCCTCTGTTTCATCAGCTTTCCAATCTGGGGTTCTCGGTCCCAGCCCTCAAACCTACAGGGAGATGCAATGTGACGTCCTGGTAGGGGGGCTGGCAGTGCCTGGGACCCCAAGAGGGCATGACAGCCACCCCGCCTCCAGAGGCCCCAGCATGGCCTGAGGTGACCAGGGAGGGGCATGCCAGTGGTGCGGGGTCCCTCAGTCATCCACAGCGAACGTGAGGGCCGACCTCAGGGCATGGGCAGACCGTGGACCCTTCACATAAATGCCCACTTCCCTCTGCTCAAAACATAGTCCACTCTGCCTCCCGTCCTGATGCCTCGGGGTGTCAGGGACGCCCGCAGCTGTGCCCAGGCCCTGACCCCTCCTTCCTCCCCTCCAGCCGCGTCATGACCTACCGAGAGCACACGGCCTGGGTGGTGAAGGCCTACCTCCAGAAGCACCCCGAGGGCCACATCATGAGCGTCAGGTAATGAGCGTGGGATAGTCATGGGACATTTTGCTGTAAAAACATTATTTTCCTTCCATCTAAAATATGTCCTTGGTATTTAAACAGCTGGGAAATATGGCATTTCAGGGTAGTAATTAACTTCTGCTCTGGGACTGGCCAGAAAGGGCAGGGACAGCAGGTCCTCCCGTTGGAGAGCCTGGCCTGCGGGCATCCTGTGGGCGGCAGAAGAGGGGGTGAACGAGGCAACCGGGGCACAGGCTCCCCGCGACAGCAGCATCTGGCGGGCGCGTGCCAGGATCACCATGCGGATCTGTCGTCTGCCCATAAATCCATTCCTGCTGCCTGGTAAATCCTGTGCTGAGAGCGGCGGATATTTATTTGCCCGTTAAAGGGACAGCAAATGTAATTTACTGTCATAAAGCCACCATTTCTCCAAAGAGATGCTCTTCCCTTGTTTGTAATGTGAAAACAGAACACAGCTTTCAAAACGCTCTCTGCCAGGCTCAGGGCAGGAAGAAGTGACCTCCCATCTTCCCCTCCCACCCATCACCACATCGCCGCTATGCAAAATCTAATATCCGGCCGGAAATGAACAAATAACTCACAGCCTCCCCCAGGTCTTTGCTCACCCTGCTGTGTGCCTCAGCAGCTAGGCCCTTTCTGACTGTAGGGAGGGGTCCCCGGGGCTCAGTAGCAGGCCTGGTGCCAGAGTCAGCAGGGTGGGCCCATGTGCCATCCAGGGGCCTCCCTGAACACTCTGAGGGTCCAGGGGACCGTGGTCTTGAATAGCACGTGTGGACGGCCCCTGACTGCATGTGGTGCATCCTGGGGCCCCGGTTTGCCCACCCACCATCACCACGACCCCCTCCCGCAGCGTCAATGGGGACGTACGCTTCTTTGACCCTCGGCTGCCGGAGTCTGTGAACGTCCTGCAGATCGTGAAGGGGCTGACGGCGCTCGACATCCACCCCCAGGCAAACCTGATTGCGTGGTAGGTGCTGCCTTTTCTTTGCCCCCCACCCTGCCCAGCCGGCTCCCGGGCCCTGTGTAACAGCAGGCACTACGACCCACCCCCACACCTGTGGAGGAGAGCTGGGTGGAGGGACTGAGTGTGGGGCCCTTTTGCTGCTCCTCTCATGTCTGGCCTCACAGCCCTTGAGGCTCAAGCCCCCTCGTGGGGGTTGCCAGAGAGGGGCCCCATCTCCCCGTGGACACGCCCACCTCCCCACACTGACTGCCAGGCCTTCTCCTGTGCAGCGGCTCCATGAACCAGTTCACCGCCATCTACAACGGCAGTGGAGAGCTGATCAACCATATCAAGTACTACGACGGCTTCATGGGCCAGCGGGTCGGCGCCATCAGCTGCCTGGCCTTCCACCCACACTGGGTCTGTGTCTCTGCCCCCGTCAAGGGCTGGGGGTTCGGGAGGCATGGGCAGGCGCTAGCAGCGGCAGGCAGAGGCCCCTGCCCCTCACCACAGTCGGCCACCCCAGGATCTCCAGGGGCCTTAGCCCTGAGATTGCACTCCCTCTGGAAGCAACGTCAGGTTCCCTGTCACTCAGGGCAGACGTGAAGTAGCCCTGCTCTTCGCGACCCCTCTGGCCCCTGCAGAGACCCCAGCCCCAGAGAAAGCTCCCCTTGAAAAGTCCACTGGGGTAGGAGCAGCCCAGACCCCATGACCTGCGTGACAGCGCCATCCTAAATTACAGTCACCCGTGTGGCTGGCGGCTGCTGTGTTTTAAATTAGGATTCTCCCTACCTGCCTGTGTGCAGCGCGAGGCTCCCCAGGAGCCTGCCTTGTGGCTCTCTGCCAAAACGCATGGCATGAGGTTTCCAGAGCTGTCCCTGGGGAGCCATGCTGAAAAGAAAAACGTGGGCGGTGTGCGGAGCGGGGCGGGTTCCCTGTGACAGGGCGGAGGTGAGAAATCTGCACAAGCTGTGTGGCTCAGGAGCCCGTCATTTCCACGCTGGCCTTGCGGGCGAAGTTGGGATGACCAGGCCTGGCCTACACCACCCGCAGCCGCTCACCCCCTGCTCTCTCCTCCCTCCCGCAGCCGCACCTGGCCGTGGGCAGCAACGACTACTACATCTCCGTGTACTCAGTGGAGAAGCGTGTCAGATAGCGGCCCCTCCCCGCAGGCCGCCGTGTACATAGGGGACCCACCACGCTGCCCTGAACACTGGCCCGAACTGGCTGCTGAGGGCTCAGGAGGGCCCGCACTGTCTGTCTGTCTGTCTGCGCTGTCATGCCCAGGAGCCCAGAGAAGGGGGCTCTGCTGGAGTCCTTGGTGTGACGGTCGCTGCTCTGCTGAGACACGGCTCCCGGACCGAGGACACGGTCACCGTGCGTTCCAGTCCCCGCCCGTCCTGTTGTCGTCTGAGGTTCTTAAGGGGATAACACACTTGTTTTATTTCCCAAGTGATGCGAGCATTAGTCCCCAAACCAGACGGAAGCCAGCTCCTGGGGCTGCGTCCCTGCCGGCGTGGGCCCCTGGGGTGGTCCAAGGCCGCTGGCTGAGGTGGAGGCTTGAGACTGAGTGAAGGACAGATGGAGGTGGCCTGCCACCTGCTGGTCGTCACCCCAGGCCGTCTGGCCAGTCCCCAGAGCCCGAGCGCACCCCTTCCCACAGGCAGGCCTCCCGTCTGAGTGTTGGCAGGAGGGCCTCTGGTTTGGAAGGAGAGGCAGGTCCCCTTGGGCCACGGGGCTTGTTTCTCTCAAGTGCTGCTCTTCCCCGGCCGGTGCAGGGAACCATGGCCTCCCCACCCGCGCCCCACACGCATCACATGAGCACACGTGGAGGGGCCGCCCAGCCCCGAGTATCCAGGGCTGAACAGCGCCGCCCGAACCCTCTGTCCCCACACACATGGTGGCAGCTCACACCTGCAAGGGACACAGGAGGGCTCCCAGGTAGGCGGCAGCTTCACGCGTGTCCGTTGCACGCACGCGTCTGTGGCGGGGCCCTGAGCAGCCACGCCTGGAACGCAAGACACAACCACGATGATGATATTTTGAAAATCATTTTTTCCATTTTCCTTGGAAATCAGGATTATTCAGAGATAGAGGAGTGAGCTGGCTTAGATAACTCTGCCAGTAAGAGGCCAATAATAGTGAGAATGTGAGGAAGAGCCGTGCTGTGGACCTGGCGGGGCTGGACAGGGCACAGGGCTGGGCCAGGGTCTGGCCGAGGGGCTGGCTGTGACTGCTCCCTTGAGAAGGTTCCAGGACGGTGTCAACCGTGTGCTGGGTGAGTGAGCGGCATGCGGGTAGGGAAGGCCACAGAAAGCTCAGCTCACCCAGTGCTCCAGACACGGCGACTTGGGAACCTTCCAGAAGCTGAGCTCCACCCACAGATGCTGAGCTGACTGCCCACAGCCGATTTCACAGAGCAGTTCCACTCCACATTTTGAGCTCACGTGTGGTTCTGTTTGTTTTGAGACAAAACTATCCCCAGGCCAAGCGCGGGGCCCCGATGGGGCTGTCTTCACAGGTCTGATGCGAAAATTCAATCATGAAGTTACAGAGGCTCAAGAGAGTGTGACCTAAGGGTTCATTTATCTCTATTTATTTTATCAAAATGAGAACTGAAAGACTTTGATGAAACATGGAATTGTAACACAAAAAGTGGGAAGGATAAACTGCTAATAAAAGAGAAATACGCAGAGGGCTGGCTGGAGGTGCTGTCCTTTAAGGCAAGTTCTCCATGCCCTCGGGGCCCCAGGCACATGGTTTGGGCACAGCCCCAGCCCTGTGGCTTGGACAGCTGGCCCAAGAGAAGGCCTTAGATTTGGGGTCACCCCACTCTGCCTGTGAGCCCAGGCTCCCAGAGGGAATCCCTTTGCCACTTCCTGTGTCTTTTTCACTTACCACCTACAGTTAGAAGCCAGAAGGCTGCGTCTGGGTTCTGTCCTGGGGATCCGTCTTCCCACCCTCATCCTGGCCTCCCTCAGCCAGCATCCCCTCTGACCCCAGCCTGAAGGGTCACTGTCAGCCTGTGACTCCTCGGACCCACCTAGTGGCCCAGGGTTCGCGCCCCTGTGGGGCTGGAGCTCATGTTCCCACTGACACACCAACAGGCCGGAGGGGTCCCAGCCCCTTAAATGCACCTCACGCCTTAGGGGTCCCACTCCCTAGAAGCAGCTTGGGTCCCAGCTCTTGTCACCCTAGTGACAGGAAATGGAGCCCCAGGCGTGAAGTAACTCGCCCAGAGCCACACCCACTGGGTGGGTGGTAGCAGGAACCAGGGTCCCACCCGGCATCCTGACCTCGTGGCCTCAAGATGGAACCTCACTCGGCAGACAGGGTGTGGTGAGGGGGGAGGTGGGCAGCACGGGGAGCCAGCCACGCACACTGGCGCCGAAGGAGCAACAGGAATTGAACCGGGTTCACTAGAGTGGATGGGGTCGACCCGGCCAAGGACGAGAGGCCAGCCCCTGAGGAGGCCCAGCAGGCTGTGACGGGCACGGTTGTGGGGGCACATGGGGAAGAAAGGAGCCAGGACTTGGGCATGAGGCGGACCAGGCGCCCCCTGGGCCCAGACCAGGGAAGCCCCTGTGTCAGCCCTCAGGGCAGCTGCAACAAATCACCCCAAAGGTGTCAGCCAGGACAGACTCACTCTCCTGGGCCTGGAGAGCCCCGCGCCGGACCTAGAATCAGGGAGTTGGGCAGGTTCCTTCCGGAGCTTCCGGGGAGAGTCACTTTCCCCTTTTCCAGCTTCTAGAATCTGCCCTCATCCCTTGGCTCATGGCCCCTTGCTCCTCCTCCCGAGCCGGCAGTGCAGCTGGAGTCTTTCTCACAGGGCGTCATTCTGACTCGGACTCTGACCCCACCCCCAACTTTCAAGGACCCTGTGATGACAGGGCCCCACTGAATGATCCAGGACAATCTCTCCACATCCGAGTTGCTATTGGCAGCCTTAATCCCCTCTGCCACATGACGTAAGAGGGTCACAGCTCCCAGGACTAGGATGTGGGCCTCTTTGAGAGACTTGATTCTGCTGACCACTCTCTGTCTATAAGTCCCCTACCAAGCAGAGACCCAGAATGCTGGGGGTGGCCTAAGAGGAGGTGAGGGGTCACTGAACTGGGAAGCGTCCCTGTTCTCGAGGAGCAGGGAAGGGCCCTTGCTCTCCAGAGCTGTGCATTCCGAGCCAGCTGCCTCCACATCCGTGGGGAGGCCCGCAGGAGGAGGCCTTGAGGCCTTGGCACGTGAGGGAGACTGTGGGAAAGCGGGTGGTTTCCCCAGTACAGCACCCACTCCAAAGAGGGGAGGAGAACTGTTGCCATGGAAACCTGGGGTCTGAGCAGCTGGAACTCCTGAATTAAATTACAGTTTGTTTTAAACAAGAAGGATACCCAGCACTTACTCAGCTGCACCTGGCACACTTCAGCAGAGAGAGTAATATTTTTCCCATTAGCATCAGTTATTCTGTCACCGGGATTTGAATACAAATCAAGTGCTCATAAAAATGAAAGATGGGCATGTGGCTGGAGCTACCACAAGAGGGCGCCAGACCCAGGGCTACACCCTCCACTCATCGGCTCCAAACGGCTGCTGTGAAGGCGCCAGAAAAGAGCCCACCAGCACCGCGGGGCCGGTGTCAGCTTGTCAGCCAGGAATCAAGGACGATTGTCCTAGGTGGCCATGCAGGGACAGCCGTCCAGCTGAGGGGAGAGAGAGTGGAGCAGTGTTATCTCGGGATGACCAGCTCGGGGAGACCCTGCTCTGTGGGTCCCTCCTGGCTCAGCCGCTTGCGGCACAGGACCACCTGAAACTTGGCCGTAGGCTTGTCCTCAGCCCCGTGCAGACACCACGCTTCAGCACGTCGGAGGCTCCAGGAATTCCCAGCAAAGGTGTGTTCACCTGGGCGGCACACAGTCAAGCGTGTGCATGCAGGTGGGTGGTAGTGATTCAGTCAGGACGTGGGGCCTGCAGAACGAGCTTGGCAAAACATAATTACAGACAAGGGCTGGGTGCACCATAAGACCGGCTGGCCACTGTCTCCATCTTGGGGTTTCTACAGGGGTCCTCTAGGAAGAAGTCAGAGGGGTTGGCCTCTCAAGGTTGTTCTGCTTCTCGGGTTCAGTTGTACAAGCTGGCTGAGGGTCCACATGGCCCAGTGCCTCCTGGCCTGGGGCAGGTGAAGATGGCGTAGGATAAGAACAGGTGAGGGAAAGGGGACCAGAGGGAGGGTGGCAACTGGGATGGGCCCAGTTGTGTCCCCTAAAGGGACAGCCAGCAGGCACATCCTGAGACCCCCGCCAGGGCCCAAAAGTGTGCAGCTGGGACAAGCAGCTGAGGATCAGGGACCCAGGTGAGGCGTCCAGTTCACCTATCCAGGGGCTGCCGCTGGTTGGAGGAGGAGAGGCCATGAAAGAGGAGATGCTCTCCCCAAGTGTAGAACAGATAACAGGGGGCGGGAGGAGGGAGGCGAGGCGGGTACAGGTTCTGGGGCAGCAGAGACCTCCACGCCAGATACAAGACAAGGGGGCTCCCAGAGAGGCCCCCAACTGGGAGAGAGGGACTGGAGGTGATGGGGGGCAGCCCAGAACTTGTCACCAGCACCCACAGTGCCCTGCTTTGCAGGAGGAATGGCCTGGGGGCTAATCTGTGAGGGAATCCAGCCACGTGCGGGACTCCCACCCCTGCAGCCTATGGAGGGAGTGATCCCAGCTCCACAGGGAAGGTGGCAGCTGCCAGCAACAGCCACAACCAAAGCCCAGGCAGAACCCACGTGGGGTTTCCTGTCTTTTTCGCTCTTTACCGGAACTTTTTGCACTGGGGAAAGAAAGAAATGACACACTAGCATTGAACACCTGGAAAAGGCAATTAACAGGCCAATTCCATTTACAAAAGCATCAAAAAGAATTAAATACCTAGGCATAAATGCAATAAAGGAGATGAAAGATTGTACCCCAAACAACAAATCATTGCTAAAAGTAATTACAGAGGACCTGAATAAATAGACATTCTGTGTTCATGGGTTGACAATATTATTAAATGGCAGTATTCCCCAAAGCAATCTACAGATTCAATGCAGGTCCTAGAAGATCCTAAAGACCCTTTTGCAGAATTGGACCGATCAAACTTCAAATGCATATGGAATTACAAGGGTCCCCAAAACAACTTGGAAAGAAAAAAGGTTGGAGTCTTTCTACTTCCCTGACTCAAACCTTAGTACCAAGCTACAGTAATCATTCTACAGTGGTTCTAGCATAGAACAGAATAGAGAGCCCCGGATAAACCCAGACATCTATGGGCAACTGGTTCTCAAACAAGGTGACAAAACCACTCAGTAGGGAAAGAATAGTCTTTTAAAAAATGGTGCTGTGACAGCTGGATATTTACACACAAAAGGTGGACCCTTACCTTACACCACATACAAAAACTAACAATCAATCAATGGCATAAATACAGGAGCTAAAACTTTAAAACTCCTAAGGAGGGGGGGCAGGAAATAGAGGTAAATTTTCATGACCTTGGCAATGGATTCTTAGATTTGACACCAGAAACTTGACACAAGAAAAACTAGATAAACTAGACTTCATAAAAATGTCTCTTTGTGCATCAAAAGACATAAGGATGTAAAAAGTAATAATCTGCAGAAAAAGATTTCAGAGCAAATATCTGTAAGTCATACATCTGATAAGGGTTTAAGGGTTTGATATCCAGAACTAATAAAGAGCTCTCACAACTCACCAATTAAAGGACAAACAAACAGTTCAAAACTGGGCAAAGGACTTGAACAGATGTTTCTCCAAAGAAGCAAACTTGGGTCTGTTTCCTGCACACAGTAAAGTCGAACTATTGACACCAAGTAATGGTAAAAACAAGTGTGGCAGCAGGTGCCAAGCAGAGAATCCCAGGCAGCTAGTGCTTAAGAGGCCTAAACTCCCTGCAGGCTTTCAGGGAAAGGTTTTTAAAGATCGGGTGAGGGAGAGGGGTTGTGGGGTACATGATCAGCTCATGGACATTCTTCTGATTGGCTGGTAGGTAATTGGGAGTCAACATCACCCACCTTCTGGTTCCATTGGGTCTGGTGTCTACATGCTTGTGGGCAGTATACAGTTAACTTCTTCCGCCTAGTGGACGTTTCGGTATCTGCAAAATAACTCAAAGAATGTGGCTTCTCCAAGCTAGGGCAGACCCGTGGCAGATCTTCCCCCTGACCTCTTGGGCTGTTCTTGGACCCACCTTCCTGCACCTCCCCAACCGGTGCAAGGGGTGGACTTGCACCAGTGCTGGGTGTGGGCTGGGGAGGTGCTAGGATGCGGGCGGGATGGCGCCCCCACAGGGTGAGGTGTCTGAGATGCTGAGTGTGGGGTGACAGGTGCTGGGGTACAAGGGGCTTGTGTCTGGGAGCAAGTACCCGGTGTGGGGTGCAGAGCGCAGGGTGCCTGAGTGTCCAGTGCTGGGATGTGGAGTGCTTGGGCACGGGTACCGGTGCCGCCCCCTCCTGGGGAGCCGGCCCACATCCCTGGCCCAGGTGTTGTCCTACGGCCTCCAGGTTGTCCTGCAGCGCCACCACGTGGCCGCCGCGGGGCTCGCCCTTACCCGGACGCAGCTTGGCTGAGGGTCAGGCGCTAGGCTTCCAAGACGGTGGACGCCCCCGCGGCCCTGCACCCCTCTCCCTGGCCCCGCGTCTTATCTGCTCTCAAGCCCTCAAGAGCCGTCTCAACCTCTGACCCGCCGCGACCCAGCGTCCCCACTCATGGGTCCCCCAAGGGTTACCAGCAGGCAAGCACTTTCTCCTCAGCCCTCCATGCAGCTCCACTGAGTTCCTGCCTTCCCCAGGGCGTCCCCTGTCCCAGGACACCCGCCTAGGGGCTTCCACCGGCACTGACCTGGGATGCCCCATCCTCTGTGCCCACGTAGCGTCCATGAAGCTGGTCCTACCAACACCTCATCTGTGTCTTCAGCACCATTTCCTGGGCTCACACCCAATGCCTGAGACTTGGCCTGAATCCTTCTGACTTCTTCCAGAAGATTCCGTGGCTTACCCCGTGTTCTCTGCTGCTCTGTCACCGCCTCCATAGTCTGACCCCCCCAGGACCCCTAACCCTGGGGAACGTTGACCACGACCCTGCCAGCTCTTAACATGCTGCACGTGTACCGCTGGCCAGCCCCCCCAGTTCATCCTCCCCATGTGTCTGGACGGACTAGGCATCGGAATGACTCCTGTTCTCATGTGAAGCTTTATCCCAGAACCCTGGTGTTTAGGGGCCTCAAAAAGTGCCTTTTTGGAAGAAATTCCCTCCACTCTGCCTGCGAGTGCCCACCCTCCCCTCTGCGGATTGGCTCCGGTAAGTATATTACACCAGCAAGACCACAGTTGATTGGCTTGTAGGGAACCAATCAGAGCCCTTATCTGGGAGTGACGCTTGGTAGTCTGGGAAGGTGGGCACCCAGCGGAGACTGATCGGTAGGCCTAGAAGTTGGAGGGAGTGGGTGGTTGGAGACGGTGGATAGAGGAAGTGGATGGTGAATGTGAGCCGCAGGGCCACGAGGGGCAAGGGGACCCGGATGGCTTCCTGCGCTAGTCGTTCATGGCCGCCGGAGTTGGTGGAGGTTCCTGCCACGTGCTCCTGGGGCCACCATCCGCAGGCCTGCAAGACCTGTTGACGCCTGTGCACACACGGCAGGCCAGCCCACAAGGCTGCACTTGCACGCCACCTGCTCCCTGGGTCTGCACGTCAGGTAAGGGCTACCCCATTGTCACCGTCCCTAAAGGTCCTCCCATCGGGCTTCCAGGTTAGTTTCCTCCGGTAGGAAGTGTTCCAAGCTGTGGATGGTAGCAGAGGTGCAGGGGCGGCTGACTGGGCTTTGGTGGTTGTGAGGCAGAATGGGGGTGGGGTGGGGTGTCACTGGGCCGATTTTCTTTTCAAGTCTAAGAAAGCTCCCTCTTCCCCAAGATCCAGTGACGGGACCTCTGGCCTTCATTCCTGCTACCCTGATTTTGAATCACTGATTCCCTGTAATAGTTGTCGTCCTGCTTGAAATGCCCAGAGAGGTGCCTGTTTACAGAGGTTCCCATGATGCATAGTTAGGGCCAGAAGTCAGTCCCGGAGAGAGACCATGGAAGACAGAAACCCAAACTTGATTGTATGCAGTGATGATCTCATTATTGTGTCATTGACTGAACTGTGTGTCCCCCAAAAATTAAGATGTTGCAGTCCTAACCCCAAACACCTCAGATTATGCCCTGATATGAAGAGAGGGTCTCTACAGAGGTGAACATGTTAATTGAGGTCATTCATGTCAGTCCTGATCCAACAAGACTGGTGTCCTCATATAAAGGGAAAATTTGGACACAGACTGGCACACAGGGAGGCTACGTGAAGATGGAAGAAAAGTCCAGTGATGCTTCTCTGTGCTATGGCTTGCTGACAACCAACAGAAGGTTGGAGATTCCCCCTCACAGCCTCAGATGGAGCCATCCCTGGGACACCTTGAACTCGGACTTCCAGCCTGCAGACTGTGAGACAATACATTTCTGTTGCCTAAGAGGCCCAGCCTGTGGTAATTTGTCATGGCAGCCAGAGCAGACTACCATAGCCTGTGGTGAATAGGACACAGGTAGTGGAGGCATGCTGTAGCCACACACGTTTCTGCGATGACCTGGAAGGAAGCATTTCCCGAAAGCCAGATTCTGGGAGTTCAAGCAGCTGCAAAGCAACGTCCTAGGGGAAATCAGGGCTATGGGGCACGCAAGTGATTTCTGACCACACTGGGAAGATTTCCTTTTTAAAAACGACAAGCAAGGGGCTTTAAATTCTCAGTTCAAGATAGAGTCCGAAAAGCAGAAAATGAGTTCAGTTCAGTTCAGTCGCTCAGTCGTGTCCAACTCTTGGTGACCCCATGAATCACAGCACGCCAGGCCTCCCTGTCCATCACCAACTCCCGGAGTTCACTCAAACTCACGTCCATCGAGTCAGTGATGCCATCCAGCCATCTCATCCTCTGTCATCCCCTTCTCCTCCTGCCCCCAATCCCTCCCAACATCAGAGTCTTTCCCAATGAGTCAACTCTTGGCATGAGGTGGCCAAAGTACTGGAGTTTCATTCAGCTTTAGCATCATTCCTTCCAAAGAACACCCAGGACTGATCTCCTTTAGAATGGACTGGTTGGACATCCTTGCAGTCCAAGGGACTCTCAAGAGTCTTCTCCAACACCACAGTTCAAAAGCATCAATTCTTTGGTGCTCAGCCTTCTTCACAGTCCAACTCTCACATCCATACATGACCACTGGAAAAACCATAGCCTTGACTAGATGGACCTTTTTTGACAAAGTAATGTCTCTGCTTTTGAATATGCTATCTAGGTTGGTTGCCAGGGTCCAGCCCCGGTGGATCCAGGGTAATTTGAAGGGGAGACGGAGTAGGTGTCATAGGAAAATACTTTAATTACAGATATATAGAGAGATTAGAAATGTATAGTGTAGTAGGAAAATTGGTGGAGAAAAAGAGGCTGAATAACTTGGTTTACGTGGAATACCAATCACCACCTACGTAGGCCACAGGCATCTTTCTAGTCTCCCGAAGGAGAGGAGGCACTGAGGCCTCCCCGATCCGATCTTAGAAGCCCAGGCAAAATCAGCAGGCTTGGTGAGTACCCTTGTACCAGATGGGGATTCAGCCAGAAAAACGGGGAGCAAGAAAGAAATGACACGGAGGAATCAGTCTTTCCAGAAACTGATCCGATTTCTTTATTTTTCGGATTTGTTTATATACCTTTTGTTATACATAGGGATGAATACAGAGTCACGCGGGGGTCAGGAGACCTGACCCTTGTCACATTCAGGTGCTTCATATAAAATTTCCTTCATATAAAATAACTTTCCTTCCAAGGAGTAAGCGTCTTTTAATTTCATGGCTGCAATCACCATCTGCAGTGATTTTGGAGCCCAAAAAAGTAAAGTCTGACACTGTTTGTACTGTTTCCCCATCTATTTCCCATGAAGTAGGACTACTATAAAAGAAAATTTTATTTATTTATTGTAGCAAGACTGTTGTGTCTGGATATCATTCCCCCAGTTCTATTCTGCGGGTTGTAGGATTACAACATAAATTGAATTCTCAGCCTCACCAGGTCAGTGTGAAAGAGTCAGATGGAGAGACCTGAGTGGGCTGATCTTGATCCCCTCATAATCACATCAAGCCTTGCCTGCCAGCAGAAGCGACCCTGCTCCCCATCTGAAATGTCCTTCCCACCCCCTGCTCATGAAGATCCCGCCCCAAGCAGGTAGGGGGAGACCTGCTGAGAGGAGACTAATTCTCCTCCAGACCCCACCCAGTAACCCCGTGTTGCCTCCAGATCCATAACTGCAGTGAGAGCCCAGCTGACTCCAGGGAAGTTGGGTACATCCCAAGAATTCCAAGAAATTGCTGACTCACACTGGAGCGTCTCGGGGAGACCTCACAGGGGCGCATGGCAGCCCGCACTGGGCGAGCTGGACAGGGCATGAGCGCCTGAGACTCGGGGCCACACTGTTTGCTTTCATCTGTGCTTGGACTTCCCAGCTGAGATGCCAGGAATCCCTTGGCATAATACAGAGGAAGGACTCCAAGGGCTGGGACACTTAAGGACTCGACATGAATTCATCAGGTGCAACTCACTCACTGAGTTCCTTGTGTCCTCAGGCACAGGCACTGGATAGAGTCCCCAAGAAAGCCTTTGGTGAGGACCTTGAAAAGCCCTCCAAGGTCTTCAGGCCAGGGAAGACAGTAGAGGTGCTGACATCAAAACAGGGGCCCTGATTTCTCCTGAGAACCAGGAGGCGCAAGGGTCAGAGCTCACATGGGCAGGTCACTGGAAAAGGCAGCAAACCCACGCAGTAGTCACAATGCATGGTGCCAGACAGCCCTTGACACTGGCCAACTGCAAAAGCTGGATAGTCTCAGAAAGCCTCAATGGATCATTAAGAAACCAACCAGATCTGGGAGATAGAGATCTGATGGGAAGGACCTTAGAGGAGAATCATGACCTCTCACCCAGTTCCAGGACTGAACAGAAGGGAGAATGGGTTCCTCATGAAGGGATCTATGTAGTATGCCTGGCAAACCTCCCCCCAGTGCCTGAACCACTGTGCCAGGTACTGCTGCTGCCTAACAACCTCCCCGTGCCCTGGCTCTGCACTTAGGCGGAGTCAGCAGGGAAGGCTCATCTCTGCTCTGTGGGATGCCAGCTGAGTGGCCTGTGGGACTCAGGGGTTATCTGATGGAGGATAAGAACTCCCCTGACAAGAAAGCACATCTATCCAGAGAGGAAGGGCTCCTCCCCACGCAGCCCTCTCCATGGACTGCTGCTGGAATAGATACTC
Organism: Oreotragus oreotragus; assembly: GCA_006410675.1. Classification (NCBI taxonomy): domain Eukaryota; kingdom Metazoa; phylum Chordata; class Mammalia; order Artiodactyla; family Bovidae; genus Oreotragus; species Oreotragus oreotragus. The sequence continues at coordinate 309,751 of SJYX01004251.1, read as the reverse complement.
TGGATTTGGATTTGCCTCCGCCCACTCTAGGAGGCTTCTGCCAGCTGCACTGTTGCGGACTTGGAGGCCGCTAGTGGTGTCCATGAAGCTCTGCTCCTGATGAAGGAGTTCATTTCACAGAAAGGGGTGAGTGCTGGGCGTGTGCCATGGGACGCCACATCTTATGACCCCACCTGCCCAGGACTGCTAGAAGGGTGGTGGGGCCCATGCAGACTGGGCTGCGGGCTCAGCCTGGGCGACCAAACTGGGCTGAGTACTGGGACCCCCTCATGCCAGCCAAGACACACGAGTGGAAGCCAGGGCTGCAGGGGTGGGTGGCACCCCAACCTATATCCTCGATGCCCCGTGGAGGCTTCTGCCGGGACCATGGAACCAGAAGATGGGCTCCCCTGGGGACTGGCCACCAGCCCGGAGGACAGAAACAGTGGGGCACGCTGCCTAGTTGGCAGTTCAGTGGACACTAGAGAACAGGGTTGTAACATCACTAAACGCAGCATTTTGTGCATCCGAGCCGGCGGGGCAGTGATTTGTGAACAAGATCTCTGACCTCCCGGGAGACGGTCCATGCGGTCACCCTGCAGGGTTCCCACCGTAGTGGCAGATGGGACTTCTAGTCTTGAAGACCGCGCGGGTGGGGCCTTCTGGAAATGCACCTGAACCGCGCAATCCAGGGCCCCTGAGCCCCGCCCACTGCAGGTCCAGCCCCTTCTCTGGGCGGGGCTTCCGTCCACGGACGGCCGCGTTTCGCGTTCTGCGGCGCCAGGCCCCGTGCGGCCGCCGTAGCGGGGTGGGTCGGGCCCGGACTACGGTAGCCGTGTGGCACAGGTACGGGTCCGACCGGGCAGGGCGGCGGGGCACGGGCCGGGCCGGCCGTCATGGGCAACCTGTTCGGCCGTAAGAAGCAGAGCCGGGTCACGGAGCAGGACAAGGCGATCCTGGTGAGATGTCGGGCCCTGCAGGCGGGTGGGCGCGGGCCGGGTACCCCCGGACCGTACGGGGAAACCGAGGCTGGGCGGCGGCAGGCTGCGCTCCGCTTCCCCAAAGGCTCCAGCCCCTCTGGCCGCCCAGCCTCACGCCCCTGTCTGGGGCGATGCGCAGTGGGCTCCCCTTGGGGAGCATGTCCGGGCCCGGTCTCCAGCGAGTCTGAGCGAATCCTGTCGCTGCGAGTGTAGGTGGTCCGGGTGTGGCTGAGCTGTGCTTCGGGAGGCGGGGCCCTCGTTGTACTGTCTCGTGGTTGTACCTTGTCCGTGGGCGAGTCCGTGCCTGCGGGTGGGGTTTCTAAACTCCAGCCCCACGGGAGCCAGCCCCAGACCACTTCCCGGCCCCGGCCCCGGCCCCGGCCCGGTGCGGCCTGCGTGGCCGACTCAGGTGGGAGGTCGTGGGGAGGGGATGATCTGGCAGTGGGGCGTCATTGCTGCTCCCAGAACTGGGGATCTAAGCAAACCCTCTCACTGTGGGACGGTCGTGTTCTGTGTGCTTAGGACTCAGGCTGGACTCAACGCCTGTCCCGGCCCTTGTCAGACTTACAATCTGTGCGCCCCTGAGGAACGAGCCATTGGCCCCGAGCTTGTGGGCTGCTCTTGCCTCCAGGCTACTCCTGGCCCTCGAAAGTTTTAGATGATGGTGATGTTTCTGTTTCTACCTGTGGATTCGAGCGTCTTTTTCTGGAGAGCACTGATATGAAAGTTAGTTTCTAGGGAAAGAATCTTGTGGTGTGTTAAGTGAAATGATGTGTTGAGAATAACCCATTTTTGTAAGAAAAGTGTGTCAGGAAGGAGAGAGCCTAGAATGTAAGTGGAATCTACCTTCGCTTTCTTTTCTAATTTTCTGCAGGAAGAGTATGTAATTTTGGGTACTAAGAAAGAAACTAATTCAAGTGGCAGGTTGTTTTTTTGGGGGGGGTGGGCAGGGTGGTTATACTGTGGCTTCTGAAACCAGAAGTTATAAAACTTTTTAACTGAAGTTCCCCTTGAAAAAGAGGCCTGTTTGTCACCTGGAGAAGATCAGCTGTCATTGGGTTTTTATTGTGGTCAGGGTCCGGTCCCCCACATGTGCTGGTCTCCATCCTGGGCTTCTGGGCCTCTGGCTGAGCAGGAAGCCCCCGAAGCTCTGTTGTCAAGGATACACGTCGGTGGGGTCGTGACAGGAACAACTCAGTTGGCACACCACAGAATAAACTACTGCCTGATGTTTTCTGAAGATGAAGAGCTGAGCTGAGGAACCTTGAGCCACCCTGGGACCTTCTGCTGAGACTTCTTGGTTTACAAAGGGGTGGCCTGGCCACACCTGCCTCCCTCTGGCTCTTGCCTGACACTTTGTCCGCCGCCTGCAGGGTAGGTGCTCGGCTCCTATGGAAGAGAAGCAAGTCAGAATTGAGCCCGGCTGGTAGGCTGGCTATGGGGTGATATCTCATTGTCATCAGACATCTCTCATGCCAGCCTGGAGAGGACGTGGCTGCCCTGAGGCACCAACCAGAGTGCACTGGGGCAGATGGCCTCTAAACAGGGAGCTGTTTAGCGGCCACTTTAGACCATGTCCATGCCGGGGCTAATTTCTCCCCAGGTTGAGTCCAAAAGACGTACACACCCTTGACTCACTTAACTCACTCCTGGTAACCGACCCTGAAGACGTCATCTTCCATCGAGAAGTGCCCCACGCTTGCAGGTGCTCACCATAAGCATCACCTGAAATGACGGAATTTGGAAGAAATGTAAATGACCTAAAATAGGGAAGGAGAGGCTAAGGCGTGTAAATGGCCCTGCATCCTTTTTGGGACAGGACTCCAGGGTGCCAGGTGCTTCGTGAGGTCATGTGAACCCATCACCTCAATGCGCCGTCTGTTGTCCACCCACGTATAGTGGCAAGTGACAACAGTTGGGGAGCTCATGGCAAATGGCTGAGATCCCCAGAGGGGTGAAGCTGGAAGTGACGGCCCCTGTCTCCAGCTACAGCTGGACTGGGCTGGTGGCACTCAGGTGGCCCTCACCAATGATTTTGTGTCGTCTCTGCACCTTGGAGGTGGTGGCCACGCTCCCTGACCAGTGCTCACACTCCTCGCTGCCTGGGGTTGGGGGGGATCCTGGGGGCTTGTAGGATATTGAGCCTCATCCTCGGCCTCCACCCCCTAGATGCCAGCGGCATCCCCAGTGGGCCAGCCAGGAATGTCTCCAGGGAGCGCACCACATGCCCTGGAGGGCAAACTGGTCCCCATGGAGAGCTCTGTTTCAGAGGATGCACTTCCATGGCTGGCAGCTGGGGCAGCCTGGCCTGTGGGGGGCCCTTCCGTGTCCCTGGTAGCCTCTGTGCCCGCTCTCCTGGGCACTAGGTAGCCCAGCGAGCGTCCAGCGCTGCGTGGGCCCGTGCCAACACAAGGCCTTATTTCCCAACAGCAACTGAAGCAGCAGCGGGACAAGCTGAAGCAGTACCAGAAGAGGATCACCCAGCAGCTGGAACGGGAGCGGGAAATCGCCCGGCAGCTCCTGCGTGATGGCAGGAAGGAGTGAGTGGGGTGGCGCCAGTGTGCGGGGGAAGGAAGCCATCCCCCGTCAGCCTAGAGCAGGGCGTGGGGTAGGCTGGGGAGGCTGGTCGGTGCTGGGCCAGGACATCCAATGGCCGTGACTGCTGGGTCCCCTTTGCAGACGGGCCAAGCTGCTGCTCAAGAAGAAGCGATACCGGGAGCAGCTCCTGGACAAGACAGAAAACCAGATCACCAGCCTGGAGACCATGGTAGGCCCAGTGGGGGTCGGGGTGTGGGCTGTGTAGGCCAGAGGCCCCTCAGAGAACTGAAACCCACCATTTTCCTTTCCTGGACCCTCAGCCGGAGGCTATGGAATGGGTCAGGTCTGGAGGCAAAGGAGAAGCTTTACTGGGAGCCTGATACTCTTAAGGGGCTGGGGCAGGTTGGCTGCTGCAGGATTGTGGTTGGGGGGCTAGGCCGCTTCTGGGTGGTGGGGATGGGGGGGCCGGTTCTGCCCCAGTGACTGAAGAGGTGTTAAGATCTGCAGGAGGCTCCCAAGCAACCTGGGTTCAGGGTGCAGTGCTCTGGTTGTGCTCATTTACTAATAGTTTTGCTGTTAAAAGCAGTCTGATGAGAGATTCTTCCCAGGTCCTCTCAGTCCCACCCAGCTGGTGGTCAGGGCACCAAGAAAGGACAGAGGGAAGAGGAGGGCAGAGACCATCAGTCTTGGTGACAGTGTGGTCCTAACTCCCGTGGTGGGTCTGCGTGAGGCGGCAGAGAAGGCGGGCCCCTGACCACACAGGTCTCCTCCTCAGGTCCAGAATATTGAGTTCACCCAGATTGAAATGAAAGTGATCGAGGGGCTGAAGATTGGAAATGAGTGTCTGAATAAGATGCACCAGGTAAGTCTTGGCGGGCTGGGGATAGAGAGGCGGGGGAGCCTAGTGGACCAAGGAGGGGACTTGTCCCTGAGGCCACAGCTGCACCCAGGCCGTCGGGCATGAGGGAGCGTCAGTCATTACCAGGAGAGGCTGACCATCTAGTAAGACAGACAAGCCCAGGAATATTGACCCGAGAATAGGGACCCCAGCTACAGCTTGGATCCAGAGATTCTAAGCGTGACCAGAGGGATAGCTTCTTCTGAGTGGGGGAGGGGTATGGTGAACTAATCAGAGGACTTCCTGGAGGAGGTGAACACAGCCCCATCTCAGGAAGCAGCACAGAGGTGGATGGTGAAAGGAGAAGTGAGGTGCAGAGCGGCCACGCCCCAGCCTTACCCCATCTCGTTCCTGATGAGTGGATGGCAGGTGGGGCTGGGCAGAGAGCTGAGGTTACGTTGCCTTTCTGAATGTCCAGTGTGGGGACCAGTCAAGCAAAGTTGTTGCTTTGAACCCAAAACAAATCAAGTCATGTGGCCAGAGAAAACTTTATATTTGTTATTACTGCTAGGGTTGATCTGGGTGCCAGAAGGTCCACTGCGAAGGGCCAGCAGGGGTCTGAGAAGGTCAGTTGAGCCTTCTGAAGACTGGCTAACAGCTCCATGCCTGTGTGGACAGGCCCTGCCAGGGACATACATAACCAAAGCTGTTGCTTATGGACATAAATAACCATGTCCCACTTGGCGTGGCTTCCTTTAAACAAGAACAAGGGGGCGAGGCCATGTGCGCTGCCAGTGCAAGTGAGCTTCACGAAGGGGGTTCTGTCGCATGCTTCACTGACAAGACTCAAAAATTTGTGACCAATCAGGTGATGTCCATAGAGGAGGTGGAGCGGATACTGGACGAGACGCAGGAGGCCGTGGACTACCAGCGGGTACGTGGCGCCGTGCCGGGGCCGCCGTCTGGCAGCCAGGGAGTGTGGTGGCCAGCGGCCAGCCCTGCCCGAGAGGGCCAGGCCTTCCCGTGCCACCCAGGGGCTGCCTGCCTTCGTTCAAGGGAGAGCAGCCTTGGGCCGGGCTGTTCCTTCCTTCACGTGCGGCATCTCTCCCCCCGCCCCCCTCCCAGCCACGCTCTTCATCTCTGCTCCTCCTTTCGCAGCAAATAGACGAGCTGCTAGCAGGAAGCTTCACTCAGGAGGACGAAGATGCCATCCTGGAGGAGCTGGACGCCATCACTCAGGTAACAGGAGCGCGGGAACTGATGCAGGCTCCGGTGGAGGGGCCCCTGGGAGGCCTCTGCTCACTGGCCTTAGTGAGCACCTACCTTGAGTTTCTCTCAAGCCCACAGCCCTGGTTTTACAGCTGGTTTTACTTCTTCCCTAAGACAACTGGCGTTGGTTTAAACCGAAGCCCCTTCTCCCCGTCCGCCTGGCTGGCCACAGGGTAGGACTGGCCTGGAAAGAACGCTTTGCAGGCTGTCCCCCAGGTGTGGCAAATGTGAGAATGAACCAGGTGCAGAGCGAAAGGCTAGCTCGCCTGGCTCCCTCGGCCCCTTTCTCCCCAGTGGGCAGTGGCAGGTTTAGATCAAACGGGGGCTCTTTGCCTCTGGTGGTAAGTGTCTCACTGCCGCTGCCACGTGTTGGCCTGGAGGCCTCTAACTGGCCTGCTGTGCTCCCTCACAGAGGACGTCTCCATCTCTGGGAGCTCCTGCCTCAGTGAGCCACATTCACACCGTGCCCACCAGCCTGCCACCCCGCTGGCCATGGGAAAGCAGGTCCTGAGCGCTGCTGCTCGCCGCCTGTGGGCCCCCACGTGCACCTGCCCGCTGACTCACCTCCTCCCGGGCCCCGAGAGGCAGACCTGTGCTCTGTGGTTCCGTACCCAGGAACCACAGGTGCTCCCGGGCACCACCACGCCAAGCTGGGGCACCACTGTGGCCCCTGACCTGCATGGGCGCCTGTTTCAAAGCCCTCAGCCCAGACTCAGAACAGAATTCTGGGCAGGGAACCCCTCAGGGTCCGGGTCATTGGGAGCAGCCACCTTTTGTGGCCTCTGATCTGAGTGACAGAAATGCCAGAAGCCAAGGTGTGTGCTGCAGCACCATGTGCCGTTTAAACTGCTGAGAGCAGCCAAGTGCATGGGATGCTGTCCTTTCCGGAACAGGGATGAGGCGGGAGTGTCTCACGGCCTGTACCCTCTGTCTCCCGCAGGAACAGATAGAGCTGCCAGCGGTTCCTTCAGAGCCCCTTCCTGAGAGGATCCCAGGTACCCGCCTTGTTATGTCCTTTGGAGAACGGTGCCTCCTAGAGCAAAGCATGATCTCCGGGCTGCTGGGCCCTGCCCTTCCTCCTTGGTGAGGGTCGGGTCCCCCCTCCCCGCTGGGTGCTTGCTGGCACAACCTCAGGCAGAATGCAGCCTCGCCCTGGGGTTGGGCCCAGACCTCTGAGGGGTTTGGGTAGCCTCGTAAGAGCTGAACCCCATTCAGAGAGGCGAGTCCCAAAGCATCAGAAAAGGGCACGTTTAGCTGTGCGGTCTCTTCCGGGTCCAGCCCAGGACCCGCCATCCCTGATTCGTCACTGGGACGACTTTCCCCAGGGGCATCGCTTAACTCGCCTTCAGAAATCCGCCTTCGTGACTCCTCTTGGCTCGCTGCTCCTTGACCTCTCTCCGGGGTCCGTGGGAGGGTGCCCGTGTGCCCGCACCCCATGCCTGCTGCCTGCCAGCCCCCTGGCCTCTCTGTATGCCTCGCCTTGCCCAGAGCTGCGCCTGCTCCTCCCAGAGTGCCAAGCCCCGACCTGGCTCCTTGGCGCCTCTTGTCCTCTTTGGGAGGTTCCTGCCTGTGGGGTGTCGTGTATGCGACAGGCATCTCTGTTTCCTCCACAGAGAAAGTCCCCGTCAAAGCCAGGCCCAGGCAGGCGGAACTGGTGGCAGCCTCGTAATGCGGCCCTCTCGCGTGGGACTCTCGGGGACTTCGGAGGACTGGGGCCCGCAGTCTGGGTGCGTGGCCAGCCCTGACCGGGCCCCCAGGAGGCGGGCGCCGGGCCAGGCGGGCCGGGTGCTGACCGAGCGCGCAGCACGCACAGGGCTCCCGGTCGGGTTGACTCTGCGGAGCGCTGCCCTGGCGCTGCTGTCCTGCTCTCATTTCTGGATTAAATGGCAACATTCAGATCCTCCAGCCAAACGCAGCTGCTGAAGCTGTGCTTCCCACAGGCCACGGCCAAGCCCGACGCTCCCGGTGCTGGTCACACCGCGCGACCCGGGTCGTGAGGCTCCGCGGGCCAGCGTCCCCACAGCGCTGTCTTCTGCTGAGGCCGCCCCGCCCCGCCCCGCCCTTCCGCTGCTTCCTGCTGCTCTCGTTGGCTCTCCGGGGCTTTGGCTAAGGGATCCTTGCCTTGGTCTGGCTCCCTGACGTGCCCATTCTCCATGCAGATTTGGGGGTGAAAACTCTGCTTCTGTGTTGGCGTTTGGGGGTGGTGGATCAGGAGGGCCATGTGCCTGCTGGATTGCTGACTCTCAGAGCTCTGCCCGCCCCCCACCTCTGGGGCCTTCCACCGAGGTCCAGTCCTGGCAAGATGGACATTCCAGGATGGCCAGCAGGTCCAGCTGAGGCTCCCCGAGCTGTCAGCAGCCAAGCGGAGACTGGGAAGGATGGAAATGCCTTCCCTAGTTCATGATTCATTTTGGAATTAAGACAATCTCCCTGAGATTTCGCTCCCACCAAGAAAACAAAGTGGACCCTCCTAGCCCCCAGACAGGCCAGCCCCATATTAAAGCTGACGCCCATACAGCCTGCCGCCTTGTGGACTGGGGTCTGTGGAAGGGCCTGTGGGGGTTAGTGTGGCTCCTGTCTCTAGTCCTGGCACGCAGCCCCTTGACCCTCCTGGGGCACTTGGGGGCACTTGGTTGGTCAGTGCCACGTGGGGCCTGGGGACTCAGGAGCTGGTGCGGTTCTAGCCCTGCCCAGTTGTGGGTGGAAAGCAGGCCGGGGCTCCGGGCTCCGGCAGTCGCCTCTGGGGCAGCTGCCCGCAGCAAGGTGCAGGGTGGTACTCTGGCCCTTCCTCCCTTAGAAGGGATGCTCGTGGTTTCTTTCAAGGGAAGAGACCCTTCATGTCACTCCCATAGCAGGTGGCCGGGAGGTTGTGCAGTTTAGTGTCTCCAGGGTGAGGGGGTCTGGGTTAGAGTCTTGTGTCTAGGGTGGGAGGCCAGATGCCCCAGGGAGCAAGCAGGCAACAGCAAGGAGGGAGAGGTGGGTATTCCACCTCAGGGGACCTCCATGCCCTCCACCCAGAGGGCACAGTAGGATGCAGACAAGTTGCCAGGTCTGGGGTTCTTCAAGAGGAGCTAGAGACCCCGGTTTTGAGGGGATAGTCTTGCTTCCTGTGAAAGCACGCTTACCAGATTGCAGTGCATGCCTCTGCCAGGAGGGGGCTCTGCCAGCCAGTTTCAGGATTTTGCCAGAAACTGCTTTGGCCCGTGCCAGTCTGTCTGTGGTAATCCACTCCATTACTCTTGCCTGGAAAATCCCATGGACGGAGGAGCTTGGTAGGCTGCAGTCCATGGGGTCGCTAAGAGTCGGATACGACTGAGCTACTTCACTTTCACTTTTCACTTTCATGCATTGGAGAAGGAAATGGCAACCCACTCCAGTGTTCTTGCCTGAAGAATCCCAGGGACGGGGGAGCCTGGTAGGCTGCCGTCTATGGGGTCGCACAGAGTCGGACACAACTGAAGCGACTTAGCAGCAGCAGTCTGTCTGCTGGGCCCCGCCCACTTGGTTTTGGAACTGCGGGGATCCTGCAGGCAGTTCTGATTGAGAAGGGAAGCAGACCCTGCCCCTCCTGCCCCCAGTGACTTGTCCCTCTGCAGCAGTGGGTCCCAGGCCAGGGGAGGGTGTGCGATGGGAGGGGCGGCCCCTCCAGACCGCCCTCCCCACCCCAGCAGGGTGGATCCCTTCCCTTTCCCTCTGCCTCCCAGCGCCCAGAGCTCAAGGTGGTCTGTGAGGGCCGCTGTTGGTGAGATTCCCCACCTCGATGGTTTCATCACCCGGGGCTCTGTGGTGGGCCTTTGGGCTCTGATCCCCGCCCAGTGAGCGCTTGGAGAACCTACCTGTGGGTGTGTGTGGCTCGGCTCCCTGGGAACCACTGGGAAGGTCATGACCAGCCTCCTCCTGGCCTGCACAAGAGGTCCCCTCGTCTGGAACGACAAGAGAAGCCCCATCTTTTCACCACCAACACGTAAGATGTCACATACCTAGCAGACTGCCTTTTTCTTTGTAAAAATTTATCCAGTGGACCCAGGGAGGCCTTGCTCTGAAACCCAGCTGATGTTGAGCTGACTCTGGGCCTCCAGCCTTGGAGGTCGCCTGGTTTGTAGGCGCCCCTGCCCCCATGTATGTGTTGGGTCCAGGGGAGTCCCTCCTGCCAGGATGAGACCCATCCTGCCGAGCGCTGAGCCTCAGTCTTAAAGCACCAACTGTGTGACCCTGACCAGCCTCCTAATCTGGGGGCGCCTAGGACTCAAGATAATGACAAATCTGTCACAGTAGGGTGCAAAACTTGGGGGCAGAGCGGTATCCTGCCCAAGATCAGTGGGGCCCTGGTGGGCGGGTTGGAGAAGGGGAGGCCAAAGTGAGGCACACACAGAGGGCCTGAGAGCCGCTGTGCCTGGTGGGTGGGAGGAGCGTTAAGGGGCAGCCGTCGGGCCCATTTGACCACAAAAGGGACTTCCTAGGAAGCCAGCAACCCTGGCATCCAGAAAAGACAGACCAGGACTGTAGGGAAAAGGACCCAGGCTGCAGGACCATTTGGCTGGAGGCACGTTTGTGATCAGGTAATGTGGAAAGTAGGAAAGCAAGGGATGGGGAATTGGGGGGCAGAGGGCACCTAGGGCTGGGTGGGGGTACTCCTGGGACAGGGTTGCCCTGCCACCTACCCACTGCTGCCCCATGGGATCTCCTGGTGCCCCCTGCCTGCCCATGGAGAGAACTTGGGGATGTCAGAGAATTGTCATGACAACACAGGGCCTTTGCCTTCCCAGGAGAGGCACGGAGCCAGGTCACTCAGCAGGAAACCCCACTACGCCTTCCATCTCTGCTGGTGCTCAGCCACTGGGGTGGGGGTAGCAGGTCAGCAGGTGGAGCTGGCCTGTGGCCCCAGGCAAAGCCTCGACAGCCAGCCTTGGCCTCCTCTGGACACTTGCTCCCCTTAGCTGGGGAAGCTGCCACCTTGGCATGCACCTCCCGCTTTCCGTGATCCCCAGCATCCTCGAGGCCATGTGACTGGGGCACTCAGAAAGTGGGAACACTCTGGATCTTTCTTCCTTAGTCATTTTCCCCGCCCCCCTGAACCCCAACTTTACCGAGTGACTCCCCACACACAGCCCCGCCCCATCCCTGGTGCCCAGGCCTCCCCAAGGCCCAGGTCTCAGGCTGGGGGCTGGGGGCGCCTCTAGGGCTGCTCTCGCCACTCGCCCCCTTGTCCCTGAGGAGTCCCGGACTGGTGTCGGAAGGGAGATGTCCTCTTCCACACCTGTGCCTGAGGGAGGCCACGCTGATCGAGGGAAGACGTTTAATGGGTGTGGCCTCTGTCCCCTCACCTGGCTTGTGGGGTAAGTGCGCCTTAAGAAGCCAGAGTTCTGAAATGAACCCAGAAGAGGAAGGGCGCAGGGCATGAGGACCGTGGGGCTGTGCTGTGGATGGGAGGCGCTCGGCCCCATGACCCGCCAAGAGTGGGCTGCACTTCGTGGGTTTTTTCTGGCAAAAACTTCACTGAGTGTGCGGTTCAGTCATTTGCGTTATGTTCCCAGAGTTGTGCAGCAGTCAGTTGGAGAACAGTCCCATCATCTCTGAGGAAACCCCGCACCTCTAACCAGTGCCCTCTTCCCCGCTCTCCTCCCCGCCAGCCCCTGGCCGCCACTGATCGGCTTTCTGTCTCTCTGGATTTGCCCATTCTGGACGTCGCACATAAATGAAGTCGCACGATGAACGGCCTTCAGCGTCTGGCTTCTGGGTGTGATGTTCTGTGGCTCGTCCAGGTGTGGTGTGTGTCGGTACTTCGTTTCTTTCTGTGGTTGAATGATGCTCCGTTGGGCATAGATGGACCACATCTTACCTGTGCAGCACCTGATGGGCATTTGCATTGTTTCCATTTATTCACTTTTATGAGTGATGCTCCTGTGAACATTTCTGCACACGTTTTTGTGTAGATATGTTTTCATCTCTGTTGGGTATAAACTCTTATGTTCGGCCATTGGAGGAAGCAATGCGTATTTTCCTAAGTGGCTGTACCATCTTTACGCCCAGCAGCAGATGTGAGGGCTCTACTCTGTCCACATCCTGCCTAGCCCTAGCTCGTTCTTGTTTTTTTCTCATTATAGCTATCCTCACGTGTTATCTCAGCATGGTTTTGATTTGTATTTTCATAATGACTGATGATGTTGAGCATCTTTTCTTGTGCTTAGTGGCCATTTGTACCTCTTCTTGGGAGAACTGTCTATTTAGATCTTTTTACCCATATTTTAATTGGATTTGGCTTTTTTTTTTATGTATTCTTTATTTTTTTTCCTGCACCACATTGCTCATGGGACCTTAGTTCCCGACCAGTGATTGAGCCTGGGTCCGTAGCACTGAAATCTCACCTCTTAACCACTGGACCCCCAGGCGTGTCCCTCTTTTATATATTCTTAATCCTACACTCTGATCAGATATAAGATTTGCAAAAATTTTCTCCTGTTCTATGGGTTTTCTTTTTACATGTTTAATAGTATCCTTTCAAACACAAGTGTTTTTTAATCCTGATGAAATACAGTTTATTTTTTCTTTTGTTGCTTGGGCTTTGGGGATCATATCTAAGATACCATTACCTAATCCAGGGTCATGAAGATTTATTTCTGTGTTTTCTTTTAAGAATTTAATAGTTTAGCTCTTACACTTAGATCTTTGATCGATTTTGAGTTAATATTTTTATATGATGTTTGGTTGGGAGTCCAACTTCATTCTTTTACACGTGGATTTTTTTTTTTTTAGAAGTGGTTTTTTAAGAAGACGAACACATTTGTCTTCCTTTAATGTGGAAGCTGACTGATTCTTTTCCAGTTATTTCAGTACCATTTAAAAAGACAGTTATTTCCCCCGTTGAATCCTTGACATCTTTGTCAAATATAAATTGACCAAATGTGAGAGTTTTTTCCCCAGCCTCTCAATTCTATCCTGTTTGTCTATGTTGATCATTATATCCTTATTGTAGCTTTGTAGTAAGTTTCAAAATTGATAAGTGTGAATCCTCTAACTTTGTTCTTTTTCAGAATTGGGTTTACTATTCTGGGTCCCTTGAATTTCCATATGAATTTTAGGATCAGCTTGTTAATTTCTGAAAAGTCAGGTGAGATTTTGATGGGAATTTTTTTGGATCTGTAGATCAGTTTGGGGAGTGCTGCTATCTTAGAAATATTAAGTCTTATGATCCATGAACACAGGTGTATTTTCATTTATTCATTAATTCCTTTCAAAAAATTTTGTAGTTTTCAACATATAAGTTTTACACTTGTTTAACTTATTTTATTCTTTTTGATGCTATTATAAATAGAGGTTTTTTTCTTATTTTCAATTTCAGGTTATTCGGGTTAACAAGTGTATAAAGATACAATAGCGTGGTTTTTTTTGGGTTTTTTTTTTGGTATGCTGAACTTACATATTAGTTCTAGTAGGTCTTTGGTGGAACCCTTAGGATTTTCAATATGCAAGATCATGTCATGACAAATAGAGATACTTTTACTTCTTCCCAACCTGGATGACTTTTAGCTCACTTTCTTGCCTTAATTTCCCTGGCTGAGACCTCCAGGACAGTGCTGAAGAGAAATGGATGTCTTCATTTCATATGTTTCTACTCCACTCCCATCCCTCCAAAAAAACAGGAAGAACAAAACCTTTCCAAAGTTTTGGAACAAAATCCAGCCTGTTTCTTTTTTCTTTCCTGATGTTTCTTTCCTACCTTTCTCTTTTCACCATCTTTTTTTTTTGAGCCGGGCGAGGTGGTGGGGCTGACAGGCCAGGCAACACCTGACCCACTTGGCCTTCGCTGTACGTGTCAGTCTTCATGATGTTTCTGTGGACTCCGTCATGAAATGTGAGCTTGACAATGGCATCACTGTGAGTGGGTTTGCCGCCAGGCGGGCACTGATCGCTGCCTCCAAGCAGCAGAGGGAGAAGATCTCCTGTGCTGGGACTCCAGTGGGAGGGGCACCAAGAGAGTGAGCAACACTCACAGCGATGGCTCGTGGTAACCAAAGCCCCCGACGATGTGCTGACAGAGGGCACGTGAAGTCCCATAACGGCCAGTGTGTGGGTTGGTAGGTTAAAACCTTGTGGGGCGGTGAGGCATTTGAAGGTGATCTGGGGACTTTGCCTGCGAACTCTGCAGGGGAACCATGGGTGCAGCTACTAAATCCTTGATAGACCCTTAGGTTTCACCAGTAGGGTAACTTAGTGGGCTGCCGCCGTCCCCTCCCCAGCTTATGTTTACCGTGCCGCCCAAGTCAGCAAGTAAAGGCTAGATTCTGAATGTTCTGCTTAAGCAAACAAAGTGCCCCAGAGAAGGGCAGAGACAGGTCTGACGCGTTTGCTGTGGTGTCCCAGCCTCCTGAGTGCTGACCTGCTCATGTAACAGGCATCACCATAGCTGGGCTAGAGTTGTGATCGGCATTTCCCAAGTGCTCACTGATTCCACAGGCAGATCGCGGCTATCTGCAGGATTCCTATATGAGGAATCCTATGAGAAATGTGAGCTATATGAGGAATGTGTCCTTCCTGGTGACATCTGCAGGCTGGGGGAGGGTCTGCGTACCTCTTTCTTTATGTATTGTCCTCCTCTTGTGTTTAAAGTGTTAGTCGCTCAGTCATGTCTGACTCTTCGCAACTCTGCGGACTGTAGCCCGCCAGGCTCCTCTGTCCATGGAATTCTCCAAGCAAGAATACTGGACTGAGTTGCCATTCCCTTCTCCAGGGGATTTTCCCTGCCCAGGGATCAAACCCAGGTCTCCCACAGATTCTTTGCCACCTGAGCCACCAGGCCATGTTTGAAGTTTCTAAGCACAGTTCACCTTAGTACTGTAGTTTTCCCATCTTCACTTCTTAGGAAACATTTCTTTAAATAAATAATATAAAAATATACTCATCTTATTTTCTCTCTATTAGTTCCAAGTCAGTAGCATTTAACGCACGTTTAGCTGTAGATTGTGTAGAGAACACCTTGGTCTGTACACGAGCAAGTGGCCGCTTCCTTATTCCAAAGGTGATGTCCTGGAGGAAAGTCCCATTCTCCATGGACTGTTCATCCGACCCACTGAGGTGCGTCACACACGTCCGTGCCACCAACTGAACAGACTCATGGGGACATGGTAACCTTGCCTGCCTTCAGTGTGCCTGCGTGAAGGGAAGATGGTAACCTTGCCTGCCCTCAGTGTACTGGCGTGAAGGGAAGTTAGGGATAGCAAACACGCTTTTTTTAAATTGAAGTGTAGTTGATTTGCAGTATTGTGTTGATTTGGTTTCAGGTGTACACCAAAGTCATTTCAATATATGTGTATATATGTATTCTCTTTCGGGGTCTCTTACATTATAGACTTATAAGATATTGAGTAGAGTTCTCTGTGTTACACAGTAGCACCTTGTTCTTATCTATTTTATATATGTTGTTGAGTTGCTCAGTTGTGTCTGACTCTTTTGTGACCTCATGGACTGTAGCCCGCCAGGCTTTTCTGTCCATGGGATTTCCCAGGCAAGAATACTGGCGTGGATTGTCATTTTCTTCTCCTGTTTTATATATAGTAGTATGTATATGTTAATCTCAAGCTCCTAATTTATCTCACCCTGCCACTTTCCTCTTCAGTAACCATAAGTGTGTTTTCTACCAACAAGTCTGTTTCTCTGTGGTAAATAAGTTCATGTGTATTCTTTTTTAGATTCCAGATACGTGATATCATGACTGACTTTGTCTGAGTTACGTCACTGAGTATGTTGGTCTCTAGGTCCATCCACGTTGCTGCAAATGCAGTATTTCATCTTTTTATAGCTGGGTAACATTCCATTGTGCGTGTCTGTTTGTGTGTGCTGATATATATAAAAAATATATATTTAGATAAAATCCCTAGGTTCATCCATGTTGTTGCAAATGCAGTGTTTTATTCTTTTTTATAGCTGAGGAATATTCCATTATACATATATATATACACACACATATACACCACATTTGTCCATTTATCTGTCAGTGAACACTTGGGTTGCTTCCACGTCTTGGTTTGTTTTTTTTTTTTCACGTCTTGGTTTTTGTAAATAGCACTGCTATGCACTGTTCCAATTCAAGAACATGATATAAGTTTCCACCTATTGGTGTGAAGGACCTAAGCTACTCCATTTTGTTAACAGAGAAACTCCATTTTGTAAGGTTCCCGGAAAAGAGCCTTTGGAAATCCAAGAGCCTTTGAAATCCCCTGACCTCACCCCACCACCTGCAAACCAATCAAAACCCTTGGCCAGCCCGGGGAAATTGAATCAAGCCCGGGAAATGGGAACCAATCAGAACTCAACACCTAACCTTTCACCAGAAGGTAACCAATTAAATGTCTCCCAACTCGGAAACCCGTTTTTCTAATTTCTCGCATGAAGATACCCTATATAAGCAATGTAACCCAGAGCTCAGGGCTCCTCCCTATAGCTGCTGGTTGGTATCGGTGGGAGCCCTAGCTCGAGCCTGGTAATAAAAACTCTCTTGCTTTTGCATCGGATATCGGCTCCCTGGTGGTCATTGGGAGATTTTGCGACTTGGGCATAACAGGTGTTGTCTTCAATTTCTTTCACCAGCATCTTAAGAGTTTTCACAGTACTGGTCTCTTGGCCTCTTTAGGTAGGTTTATTCCTCAGTATTTTATTCTTTTTGATGGGATGGCAAATGAGATTGTTTCCTTAATTTCCCTTTCTGATATTTTGTTGGTGGTATATATAAGTGCACAGATGTCTGTATATTAACTTTGTATCCTGCAGCTATCTAATTCAGTGATGAACTCTAGCAATTTCCTGGTGGCGTCTTTAGAGTTTTCTGCATACAGTATCATGTCATCTGTAAACAGCGACAGCTTTACGTCTTCCTTTCCAATTTTGATTCCTTTTATTTCTTTTTCTTCTCTGATTGTTGTGACTAGGACTTCCAATACCATGTTGAATAAATGTAGTGAGAGTGGGTGTCCTTGTCTTGATTCCCGATCTTAGAGGAAATGCTTTCAACTTTGCACTGTTGATATGATGTTAACTGTGGGTTTGTCATACTTGGCCTTTATTATGTTGAGGTGTGTTCCCGCTATGCCCACGAACACACTTTAAATCTGGCCATGTGGCGCACAACTGGCAAGGGAGCTTGGACTTAGTGGATCTCTGAATAATAGGTAACGCTGAATCCTTAAGCAAAGTAGAAATGTTTACAAATCAATTGTTTCAGACTAACTGCATCATCTCCAGATTATTTTTCTACTGTTTTAAAGTAACATATGGAGGGGCCAGCTCTGTTACAGTAGCATAAGCCCACTTCCCCCCTTCTCTGTCACTATCACAACTGAAGACTCAAGTTTAAAAACAAAAAAAGGCAGCTCCCTAAAACCTCTGCAAAGTGAACCGAAGCAGGTGGATTGTGAAGGCAAGTTCAGACCCGCTGCTGTGACCCGTGTAGGGAGGCTGCTCCCATTTTACTTTCCCTTTCCTTCTTGCTCTGGGTGGCCTCAGTTGCAGGACCACACAGCAACACCAAAGCAAAACTCTGGTAGAACTCTGTCTTTCTGGCAAGAGGAACTCTTGACAGAGGAGCCAAGTCCTAGAAAGTGCAGGAGTCCTGGAGGGAAGAGAGTTGGAGAAAGGGAGCTGGGCTCTGGATAAACCAGTGCAGGTGGGCTCACCTGCAGGTGACACATGCACGGGAAAGACCCAGAGCAGCACAGAAGGCTTCTGATAACTGAAGTTAGAGTGGAACCACTGGCCACTGCAGGCGAGTGGGGCTTGTGGTCTGAACGCAGCAGGCTGATGGGCTCCTGAGTCAGGGCAAACTTCTCCAGAGGATCTTAGCAGACCCAGAGTCTACACAACGTAACAGTCAAAATATCCAGTTTACAACCCCAAATTATGCAAAGAGAGAGACAGTCAACAGAGGTCAGCTCCAAGGTGATCCAGGTGGCGGAATTATCAGACAGCAATCTTGAAGTGGTTATTGTGACTGATCATATAAGGTAGGGTCAGACATACCTCTGAAGATGGGAAGATAGACTGTCTCAGCTGAAAAGACAGGGCAAACTTCTCCAGAGGATCTTAACAGACCCAGAGTCTACACAACGTAACAGTCAAAATATCCAGTTTACAACCCCAAATTATGCAAAGAGAGAGACAGTCAACAGAGGTCAGCTCCAAGGTGATCCAGGTGGCGGAATTATCAGACAGCAATCTTGAAGTGGTTATTGTGACTGATCATATAAGGTAGGGTCAGACATACCTCTGAAGATGGGAAGATAGACTGTCTCAGCTGAAAAGCAGAAACTATATCAATAAGCAAATTGAAAACTTTAGAACTGAAAAAAATGCCAGATATCTGAGAAAGTATGAACAGGCTCAACAGCAGAAAGCAGATGACTAAGGAACGACTCCGTGAACTTGAAGACAGAGCAACAGAAATCATCCAATTTGGAGAACAAAGAAAGAAAAGATTAGGGTGGGTGTATGTGTGTGTGTGTGGTCGGGGGGAACCTCAGGAACTTTGGGGACAATATCAAAAGGACTAATATCTAACATGTGTTTTCAAAATCCCAGAAGGAGCAGAGAAAGAGATTACCCCAGGAAAAAAAACATTTGAAGAAATAATGGAGGAAACTTTCCCACATTAGTGAAGGACATCAGTTTACAAATTCAAAAAGCTTGGTAATCCCCAAAAATGATAAATTCAAAGAAAAACAGGCCAAGTCACAGTATAATTAAACTGCTAAAAATCAAACAGAAAAAATCTTGAAAGCTGCCAGATAAAAATGAAACATTACATGCACAGTAACAACAAGGTGAAGGACTACAGATTTCTAATCAGAAACCACAGAGGCTAGAAAATGATGAAACAGTGTCTTTAAAGTATCGAAGAACAGAAATGTCAATGGGAGCTCAACATCTGGCAAAAATATGCTTCAGGAATGAAGGGAAAATAAAGACATTCTTAGATGAAGGCAAACTAAGAGAATTTACTATGCAGGTTATAACACTGAACTATTCAAGCTGCAGGGAAATGACACCAGATAGAAAATGAAGAGAGAACAACAGAAATGGTAAACGTGGGTAAATAAACAAGGTAATTTTTCCCTTTAAGGTTTAAAAAATATGTATGACTCTGGAAAGCAGAAATTATAACATTGCCTCATGGGATTTTCAACGTATGTAAATGTAATTGGTGCAGCAACTATAACACAAAGGGGGAAGATGGAGGAAATTACTTGGGGGTAAGGCCTCCACATTTTAGTTGAAATGGTACAACACTACCTAAATAAACTGAAAGGATAGGCATGTATATAAAAACCCTTAGTATGATCATTAAAAAATAGAGATAGGGCCTTAATAAAGGTCAGTAGGTAAAATAAAGTGGAATACTAAAAAGATTCTCAAATATCCAGAAGGCATCAGGAACGTGGACCAAAGGAAATGAACAGAAAACAATACAATGGTAGACCAAAATTCAACTACTTTAATTACATTAAATGTAAGTGATCTAAACACACCAACTAAAGACAGGATGGTCAAATTGGAAATTTTAAAAAAATAATACTGTTTGCTATCTGCAAGAAACGCACTTTAAATTTG
Source organism: Oreotragus oreotragus (assembly GCA_006410675.1). Taxonomy (NCBI): domain Eukaryota; kingdom Metazoa; phylum Chordata; class Mammalia; order Artiodactyla; family Bovidae; genus Oreotragus; species Oreotragus oreotragus. Next base: position 290,551 of record SJYX01004251.1, on the reverse strand, counting down.
GAGACAGATAAGTTAAATGTAGAGAAATGGGGAAAGCATACTATGGAAACACTATTGAAAGAAAATCTAGAGTGGTTACATTAGCATCACTAGAGGTAATTACATGAAAATGAAAGAAGGCACAATAATCCTATCTGTAAATTTGCCAAACAACAGAACTTCCCACATACGGAAAGCAAAACCCGACAGCGCTAAAGGACGAATGGCCTCTTAAAGATTAGATCCCCCCCTTCAATGAGAGAGAGAGGGCAGAGGGTACAGTCAACCTGAGCAGTTTTATCAGCCAGCTTAACTCGTGTATAGAATGTTGCCCCCAACAGCAACAGAGCACATATCCTACTTAAGCACGTGTGGAACATTTGCCAAAATACCATGTTCTGGGACTTTAACAAATCTCAAACAATTGAAATTAGACAAAGTATGTTCTTGACTATAATGGAATTACTCTAGAAATCAGTAACAAAGAGATCTGGAAAATCCACAAATATTAAATTGTGAATAAAAGAGGAAATCATAAGGGAAATTAGAAAATACTTTGAACTACAGAACATGAAAACACAGCAAATCAGCATTTATGGACCGTGCTTATCTATTTTTTTTAAGTCTCCAATCATCTAAACTTTCACCTTAATTAATTAGAAAGATACCAAGTTAAATCTAAAGTAGTCAGAACAAATGGAATAATAGCAGAAATCAAAGAAAGTGACAACAGAAACACTAAAGAAAAAAGCAAAAACGGATTATTTGAAAAGGTCAGTAAATTTGACAAACCTTGAGCTAGACTGATGAGGAAAAAAAGAGAAGATACAAATTACGACATCAGGAATGAAAGAGGGAACATCACTACAAATCCTATAAACATTAAAAGAATATTTTTAAGGCAACAATTTCCTTTGGTTCAGTGGTCAGAACCCCACACTTTTCCTGCTGAGGGCCTGGGTTCAATCCCTGGTTGAGGAGCTAAGATCCCACAAGCCACATAGCATGGTCAAAAAAAAAAAAAAAAGAATATTAAGGAATTACTACAATTTCATGCCCATAAATTCAACAGTTTAGATGAAATGGGAAAATTCGTTGAAAGACACAAATTACTAAAGCTTATGCAAGAATACATAGATAAATAGTCGTGTGTCTTATTAAAGAAACTAAACTCTGCTTAGCTGGTCAGTAGTGTGCGACCGACTCTTTGCAACCCCATGGACTATAGCCTGCCAGACTCCTCTGTCCATGGGGATTCTCCAGGCACGAATATGAGAGTGGGTTGCCGTGCCCTCCTCCAGGGAATCATCCATCCCTTATGAATCTACATACAAAACCCTCAATAAAATATTAGCAAATGGAACCCAGCAGTATGTAAAGTGGGGCCTTTGTCTTAGAATAGCCTGTTTTTTTTGCAGGATAAATCACATGGGGTTTATCTTGGAAATAAAAGTTTAGCTCAGCCTTTAAGTATTAATCAGTATATTTCAGCATATCAATAGACTAGAGAAGAAAAAGCTTAGGATATCTCAGTAGATGCAGGAAAAGAATTTTAAAAACTCTTAGCAAACTAGGAATAAAAGGGAACTTCTTAAACTTTATAAAAGTTATTTACAAGAACTCTGTGGCTAACATCACACTTCATGGTAAAAGACGGCATGTTTTCCCCCACAAGACTGAGAATGAGGCACAGAGGACTACTCTAACCGCTTCTATTCAACATCCCATTGGAAATCCTAGTCCATGTAATAAGCAAAGAAAAGAGATAAAAGGCAGAATCCCAAAGAATCTATAAGAAATCCACTAGAATTAATCAGTACATTTAGCAGAGTCACAGAATACCAGGTCAGTGTGCAAAATTCAATACATATTTCCATTTACTAGCAACAAACAACTGGAAAGTGACGTTTAAACACAGGAAACAAACTTCCCAAGTGGGAAGAAGTAGTGTGTGGTAGATCAGTGCTCCCACTAAGAACTAGAGAAGCTAGACAAAATATATAAATCATCTCTTTAAACGTGTCAGAGAACTGCAGAAGCAATGGAAACAAGCGGGTTTAAGATTCCACAGAGGGGCAGGACCACGGAACCATAGCTGACCATCTGCGCACACTGCTTGCCAAGCGTTGGCTCATGCTGGGTTTACTGACAGAATTTAAGATTTAAGGGCTGTCTAATCGTGAAAAGAATGGAGACTTGAGGGCTGATCTTTCCTTGAAGACTGACAGATTCAGGAATGTGTGAGGATGCTAATTAAAGAGCTCGTGTGGGAACCTCCGGGAGGTTGTCTCCTGTCCTTTGTTGTGCTGGAGCACAACGTTGTCTAGAGGAGGGATTGCCAGACTTTTCCTTAAACAGCCAGATAGTAAACGTCTCAGGAGGTGTGATCTCTGACTTACTGAACTCTGCTGTCTCCTTATTGACGCTGTGTAAACAAATGGACATGGCTGTGGACACGGCAATAAAACTTCACAGAAACAGGTATCTGGCCACTGGGCTGTAGTCAGCCGACCCCCAGTCCGTTGTTCCCACTGTCTTTAAATATTTATTTATTAATATCTGGCCACATTGGGTCTTAGTTTGCAGCACTCGGGGGCTTCGTTGTGTCATGCCGGGGCTTCCGCTGGAAGGCACTGGCTCCAGTTGCGGTGCTCGGGCTCAGTAGTGGCGTGCCGGCGCATGGGCTTAGTTGCTCCGCGGCAGGTGGGAGCTTAGTTCTCCAACCGGGGATCAAACCCATGTCCCCTGCATTGCAAGACAGATTCTTAACCACCAGACCACCAGGGAAGTCCCTCCCATCTTCTTTAGCACGTGACACCAGCACTAATTCAGAGGACCAGGTGACCGAAAGCCAAGAGGAAAAAACCCGTCAGTGGCAGCAAGTCCACAGGTTATCTGAGCACTGGTTTAGCAGACAAGAACTCTGATCGATATGGAAACAGGACATTTTTCTAAATAGAGGAAATGATGGAGAAAGTAGACTAAAAGATGGAGAATCGGAGTCTATGTAAACCAACACTCGAGAGTCTGCAAACCCCACACTTCTCTGTCCAGGCAGATGTGAGCAGCTCACACTTCATCCTGGGCAGTTTAGGCTTCGTCTCAATGTTTCAGCTAATAAGTGAAGCTGCGCTTGGCACCAGAAGTGCACCAAGTTAGTGTACCAAGTTAGTTAGTCGTAACTACCTGTGAAGGGTGTCCATGAGGACTGAGCCTTCCTACCCAGGTCATAGGCCCCCTTCCCCGCCCCCTCTCCTGTGTGCCTGGTTTCTGGGGGAGCCGGTGAGCAGCCTAGTGTGAGGAGGCCAAGGGCTGAGGACCCCACAGGCGTCCAAAGTCATCCTTGTGGCCCTGGGGGGAGGGGGCCTTGAGGTGGGAGTTCAGGGGCTGCTCGAGGGTCTCGTCCTTGTCCCCAGGGATGAGGATGCTGTGGGCTGGCACCACAGTACCACGGGACGGGGTCGGCCTCTCGGGACTGCAACGTAGGGACCAGTTCGTACAGATCAGAGGGATGGATCGGGAGGAACCAGTGCCAGGGTCTAGGGTGGAGGGGTGGGTGGTGGGTGTGGAGAACTGGATTGGAGAATTAGGAACACAAAGCTGAGGGTCTTGGGGATGGGTGGGGGGCAGTAAAGCAAGAAAATCTCACCCAAGGCTGAGAAGCCGTGGTGGGACGGGACCTGGACTGGGTCCACAGAGGAGGCCTGGAGCGGGGATGCTGGGCAGGTGGTCAGAGCTGGGGCCCAGGAGAGAGGTCCGGGCACGAGATACAAACTGGGGAGCCATCTCGGTTTAAAGGGAAACACTGAGTTGCGCCAGGAGCCAGGATGATCGAGGGGCGGGCCTGCAGGCAGAGGCCCTGCGCCAGGCTCCCTCTGGGGCCCCGGGGCAGCAGGAGGCAACCTCCTGACTCCCGGCCTGGCGGCTCAGTCAGCGCCCCCTGCAGGGAAATTCCCTCCCAGGGCCATAGTTCCCTCACCGGCAAGTGAAGGTCTGAATCCGATCAACCTCATGAGCTCTGGAGAGGTACCCGGTGCAGAACGTGGAGTGCATGACAGTCACGGCCGGCTCCTGCCGCTCTGGGACCCTCGGGTGCCTCGGTCTGCGACTGTTTCTTGTGCTCGTTTTGAGAAATTAATTTTTGATTGCTTACGTCTTTGGCTCTGTTGGATCCTAGTTGTGCCACTCAGGATCTTCACTGCAGCACGCAGACTCACTAGCTGTGGCACGCTCAATAGTTGTGCCTCGGGCTTCGTTGCTCCTCGGCTCCTTAGTTCCCCAGCCAGGGATTGAACCTGGGTCCCCGGCATGGCAAGATGGATTCTTAACCACTGGACCACCAGGGAAGTCCCTTGATAAATTAAACTGATTCTTAGGCCTGTTGATACTGCCAGCCCTTCACGGGAAACCTTCAGGCTCAGGCTCCCTTTGATGAGCAGCTCAAGAAGACTGGGGCTTATTGAGGGAGGTCAGGGCCTCTAGGGGTCTCCAGAATTAAAAACATTTGCCTGAGTCGATGTGCGTGTCCTCAAGTGTGATCTTGGAAGCTCTGTAGGGTGCAGGGCCAGAGGGCAGAGGAGGGAGGGTTTCAGGAGTCAGTTGTTGGCACAGCAGGCGTCAGATCCCCTTTCCAGGTTGGGGGCCCCTCAGTATGGGGGTTTGGGGCCGCCAGAAGATGGGAGGGGTCTGGAGAGACAGGGAGAGCGTGGTGCCTGGTGTGGGGGTGCGTCAAGCAGAGGGTGCAGCGACAGCAGCAGCCCAGGGTCAGGTTTGCTGGGCCAGTGGTCCTCAGGCCAGGCCTGGCTCAGGTGGCTCTTCAGGGTTTCAACCAGTAATCTACCTGATCTCCTTTCAACAAAGCCCATTTCTGCTGAAGTTGCTGAGGCCCTTGCCCACCAGGACCAGCAGGTGTAGCTGCCTGTGCCCCAGGAGGGGCAGCTCTGAGTCCTCCTCCCCAGCTGCGTGGCCTTGGGAAAGCCACTCCCAGCCCATGCCCCAGCGCAATGAGGCTGATGAATGCCCGGTCCCGCCCCTCCCATCCTGGGGGATGGTGGTCAGAGGCCTTGGCAGGTTGCTAAGCCTGACTCCCTGGCTCTGGGCCACCACCTGGCATCACAGTCCTGCCAGAATCATGGACGGTCTGGGCTCCCACCCAAGGCGTCTGCAGGCAGCCGGTCAGGACTTCCACTCACTCCACATGGCCAAGGGTGGGGGCCGTAGGGCCTTCTTACAGACCTCTCTGATACGGGTCCACTCAGGAGCCCTCAGTCCACGCTCTACCCTCTTCACACCATGGGTTTCATCTTAAAGGCACACAGGAATTGCTCAAATCACAGAAGTAGTTTTGGTGGGCCTTGCAGCTTCTGGAGCTCGGCCCGATTGGAAGACACAGCTGACCAGGGGCACCAGGGAGCCCCTCCCAGGCTCACTCCCCTGACGGAGTTCTGAGACAAAGCTGCTGAAATTCTTCAAAAGCCTGGTTCCTTTCTAAAACGATGCCAATATATATACTACTTTATATAATCTAGATAACTTATGAGAACCTCCTGTTTATCACAGGGAACTCTATTCAGCGATCTGTGGTGACCTCAGTGGGAAGGAAATCTAAAAACAGTGGGTATATGTGTACATACAACCGATTCACTTTGCTGTACAGAAGCGTCCCAGGTGGCTCAGTGGTAAAGAATCAGCCTGCAAGGCAGGAGACATGGGTCCCATCCCTGGTTCGGAAAGATCCCCTGGTCAAGGAAATGGCAGCCCAGTCCAGGATTCTTATCTGGGGAAATCCCATGGACAGAGGAGCCTGTCAGGCCTCAGTCAGTCCATGGAGGCTCCGGAAGAGTAGGCTGCAACTGAGTAACAAAACAATAACAAAGTAACACAACGCTGTAAACCCACTAACTCCAAAAAAACTTTTTAAAGAACATAAAAAGTAAAAATAAATAAGTACAAAATAAACAGAATGTTATCCACAGGAAAAGACATTGAATTAGGGATTGGGGAAATTCAAGTCAAAACCACAATGAGCACTAGTTGCACCCAATAAGACTGGGCTAGAATTAAAAAAAATAATAATAACAAACAGAAAATAACAGTGGTTGGTGAGGATGTGGAGGAAGTGGAGTCCTTGTGCACTGCTGATGAAGAGCATAAAATGATGCGGCCATAGAGAAGACAGGTTGCACAGTAGTGTGAGGGCACTAAATACCACTAAAGTGGGCAGGGTTGTATATTTTAAAATGGGTGACTTTATGCTAAGTTTTATCCCCATTTTCTCAAAAAGGATGTCATGGGGCCCTTTGAAAATCAGCATCACAGCAAGCAGCTTTCTCACAGAGTGAAAATGGCCAGGGGTCTGCAGTCCCCACGTTCCCTCTGCAGGTTCCAGGCAGCCTCTCCCAGGCACCGTCTTTTCTTCGCTGCTGGGTCCTGGCAGGATGGTACTCCTCTCCACCTGAGAATGTGTCTCAGGAGAGTTCAGGTCCCACGGAGCCGGTGCCCTGAGGGCCACCTGCTGACTACCCAGACTCGGGGGCAAGCAGGAGATCGAGATCACCGCCCCAGCGTGGGCAGCGCCACCCTATCACCACCCCTCCGCCCCCTGCAGCCCATCCACCTGGCTGGCTGGGTGACCACTCTCTGCGCCTGCCACGTGGCTCGTCGCCCGCCACGCGTCTGTCCACCAGGTGGCAGCGGAGGCTCCCCGATGTGGTGTCCCTGCCCAGCAGCCCCGCCAGCACCCCATGTTCTCTGCAGACCAGGAGCCAAGATGCCGGGGTCACGTCGCCCACGAGTGTGGCCGCGTCCTCGGTCCCCTCTGCCTAACTCAGGGGAGGCTGAGGTCCAGACGCCAGGCAGGGAATCTGAAAGCCAGAGTCTGTCCTGCAAAGCACCACAGGGCCGTGCTCCTGCAGCTGACATCGCGTGAGACCCCATCTGCCTGAAACGGCTTGCAAAGCACCACCTCAGCTTTCCACTGCGCCACAAGCCCTCAGCTTTCCAGCAGGAGCCTGTGCCCGGTGGGGAGCCTCGGCTTTGACTTCACCTGAGGTGGAATCAAGGTCTCTGGGGTTTTCCCGGTGGGAAATCTATAAGCCAAGGAATGAGGGGAAATTACAACCAATTCTAACATCTCCAAAGCCCAGGGTCTCTGAAAACCAAGGCCTGAGGCTGCACAAGGGACTCGGCTCCTGCAGCTGCAGAGAAAACCTCAAAATCTGGGTGAGAATTAGCAGCAGGTTCCAGGGGCTGAGCTGCCAGATCTCTGCAGGGGCCCTGTTTCTGCCAGCAACAGAGCGACACTGCAAAGGTCACGTGGAGCCGACGTCTGGTTGGACTGTGGGTTAAAGGTCACCTGGATTCATTTAAATTGTTTTTTCCCCCGTAGATGGAATCATCTTTTTGTTTGGACAGCTAGGCAACAGCTGAAGTTTTCCATGAACCTCTACGAAGATAATGTTTCTTCTGATTTTTGAGAAAAAAAGAAAAAGAGCCTGACAGGGCAAATGATATTCTCAAGCTTGACACTAAAGTAATTTTTATCAAAATCCTATTACTTTCTGACCAGACCTGTCAATGAAGAAATTCCAAAATACTACACGCTTCCTGAGGCTGTGACAGCCTGGGCGGCAGCTTTGATTGCCATCCAGACAACTCCCTGGTTCCGGACAGAAACGGGTGCTCCACCTTGGCCCTGCAGCCAGCATCAGCTCAGATCAGTCTTCACTGGATCACCCCAGCCTCCCAGCCACCTGGGCAGTCCTGTGGCTTTCACTGCAGACTGGACTCGGGACATCACAGTTCTCAAAAGACCCCAGCCTCTCCGCTCTCAGCCTTTCTACCTCTTGCTGTAGGAGCTTGTGATCAGACCAGTAAACTCAGTCCTCACAAGTATCCAGCCAGCACCTGCCCCACCACCCCCGCAGACCTCCAGAGCCCAGCCTGGCCCCCTGACTGATTTTGGCCTCTCACTGTCCAATTCCATTACAGTTCCTCTAGGACATACTGGAGTGAGCCACAGAAGCAGATTAAGTGGTTACACTAAAAAGGATGGGACCTCCCGTTTCCCGAGTGCCCACCACCGTTCGGGTGGGTCGGTGGGTCACCTTGCCCGTGGGACAGAGCCTTCCGTTGTTCAGCACCAGCTGTCCCACACTGTGCAAACCAACCTGCAGACAATGAACTGATGCTTTCTTATCTGAGCCGTCTGGTGTGGTGTCTACACAGTCAGAACAGGGAGTGCCTCCCTCGATGTCCTTGGTTCCCAGGTACAAGAGAGATGGGGAGACCTGGGTGCCAGGGATAGCAGAGATGGGAGAGGCGCCCACAAGCTACCCACTGGCAGCTGCTGCCCACCACACCCATCCCCAGGCAGGAACCGCGCATCTGGGCCCTTCCCACCTCCAGGGGACACACCTAGACCAGACAGGTCCCGCTGTCGAGGTGGGTGGTTCCAGACTCCCATCTCCTGGGCACACCTGGCATCATGGGGGTCGTGCTCCTCTCCCGAAATTGCACACCACTTCTCACACATTTGAGAACCCAGGACATCCAGGGGGCAGAGAGGTGCCCCATGTTCTGGCTGTGTCGACACCACACAAGACTGCCCTGATAGGAAAACGTCTGCCAGTTGTCCAAATGCCACAGTGCTGGACAGCGGGGAGGGGGCTCTGTCCCACTGACCGGCTGACCCACAGACCCACCCAGGTCGGCCGCAAAGCTCCTCCTTTGGGAGCTGTGGGACCCTAAGTGGGGTTTTAGGATCTGCAGCAAGAAGAAAAAGTCAGGTTTCAGGGCTGAAGACAACATTTTAAAATCTGGCTTTAAATAAACATGGGATTTAAAAAAAGAGAGAGAGCGCGCGCGGAGCCTCCAGCAGCTGAAATTAGAAGCAGCCGCCTGGGCAGGGAAGCCATCTGCGCACGCGAGGCGGCGTCTGGGCTTCGCTGGCAGCGCCGGGAGCCGGCACCGCAGGCCCGGGACCGCCCTCCCTCCGGGAAGAGCCCGCGAAGACACATCCAGCCTTGTTTTTCGGAGTGTCCTCTAAATTCACGTTCCAGACAACAGACTTTCTCCTCTCCACTCCGAACTTACCTTTGGATCACTTTCAAGGCAGTTTAAGTCATTTAAGAGGTGGAATGATAAGAAAACAAAGACTGCGTTTCAGAGGGAAATGAAATAATGATACTGAGGGTGAAGCCAGCCTCTTGCCTCATCTTTCCCATGAAGTTGAGTGGCCACCAAGAGCCAGTGTGCCTGGGGCAGCCCGGCTGGGTGTTCAGCCCTTCAGGTCACTCACCTCTGGCCTCCTCGCCTAATACACTTTTTGACCAAGGGGGCTTGCGTGCGGGCCATCGTTGGCTTCCTTAGCTTCCAGTCCCCCTGCTCAGAGAATTCTATCACAGGCTGGGTTTGCACAGAAGATGGTGAGTGTGCCTGAGACTGGGGGGAGGGGTCCCCTGCTGCCTGCCTTTAGCTCCTCCCTGCCCACCCGACCACCCAGCCCCGAGCTTGGGCTGCCTTCCCAGTCCGCCCCATCCAGCTCTGGACCCCAGGCCCAAGCAGGCCGCACGCCCCGGCATCCTGCCTCCGTCCCAGCCCTCCTGCCTCACCTGGGCCGGTGCGGGAGGCCTAGGTCTGGGGGTTCTGCCCGAGTTATTTAAATCTGCGTTGTCAGTTAATATATTCTAACGAGCAAGTGGGTGACCGAGCTGGCAGACGCAGGATGACGCTGAAATGTAATAAGAGGGGGAGAAACACCGAGTGAAACTCTGAGACTCGTCCTCGCCCCTGCGCTCACCCCCACGCTGCCTCCCACGGGCACCTGGAGTCACGCCGATGCGCTGGATTATGTAAGAGGGCCCGTTGCTGGGGAACCTCTCCCCACCCAGCGCGGTGACAGGGCGGCACCTCCCCGGGCCCCTCAGTGGAAGCCCCTGCAGGCCCCTCCAGGCCTGGCCAGTAAGGAAGCTCTGGGAACTTTTTATGCTGCCTCGATAAGAGGGTTAAAGCTGAACTAGGAAGGACATGGGAGGCCACCTGCGCCTGAAACACTCCACCACCTCCTCGGAGAGGGGAGAGGGCCCTTGTGCGCCAGGCGTCTCCTCCCAGGCAAGGCCCAGCTCAGAGGTCCCTCTGAGGGCAGAAAGAGCAATGTCACCCATCCCTGAAGGCAGAGTGAAGCCTGTGCTGTCTGCAGCCAATATTTTGGGTGGAGAGACGAAAGCCTCTGAGCCACGTTCAGGTCAAGGTTGGGGGGGGCGGTTTGAGGGAAGACCAAATCTCAGTAAAAGTCTGGGGAGGAGGGAGGAGGCAGGAGATTGGCCATCAGCCAGGCCCATGCGCCTCCACCCCCACCCCAGGCCAAGCCTCCTGCACGGGCGCCATGCAGCAGGTGGCAGAGTGGACCTGGGGCACTCTGTGGCGACAGGGCCACTGCTCTGCCCACTGAACCCACAGACGCCAGACTCCGGGCTGAGGTGCAGGCCCCTCCTTCAGACCCGCAGGCCAAATGGAGGCTTGTGCCAAGGCCATGGGTGCCCCCCGTGAGTAAACTTTACATGTTAGGACTGTTTAGATTTACACAGTTACTGCGAAGATAGCCCACACCTAAGAGATCCCCCCCGCCCCGCCCTGTTAACATCTCTTGTCGCTGTGATGCGTTTGCTACAATTAACAGACCAACGTGGACTGGCTGTTGTTCTCTAGAGTCTGGACTTTATTAAGGTTTTCTTAGCTTTCATCTGGTGTCTTCTTACTGCGCCAGCACCCAACCCGGATCCCAGGTGACATTTGGTCATCACGTCTTCTTGGGCTCCTCTTGGCCCGCAAGGTCTCAGACTTCCCTGGTTTGGGCAGCATGCTGGACGGGGGTCTGCAGACTGTCCCTCTGCCAAGGTTGGTGACGTTCCCCATGAGAAGCCTGGGATGACGGGTCGGGGGAGGAGTGCCGCCTTTCTCAGCACGTCGAGGCCATGTACAGTCCCACGGCCTGGCTCGCCTGGCTGCAGTGTGCTCGCCAGTGTCTCCTGGAAGCCGCCTCGCAGCCCGCACCAAGGCTGGGTATCTCCTGGAGCACCCACTAGAGGGGGCAGCACCCACGGGCGCTTGAGTGCTCTCTGGAAGGTCCCGTCTGACCACTGATGACGGCGATCTCTAGGATACACCGACCATTTGCCACGTGCCAGGCATGGGTTTTGGTGCCAGGCTTCTTCTGCCATCTATACCTCAGCTCGGTAGCCTGCCCATCCGGAACCTACTGCCCAGGCTCCCAAGGCCATCACGGGGCTGCTGGCCCGGCCCCAGGTACTGGCTTCCCAAGTCTGTGCCCACGCCCTTAGCGGCAGTCTCAGGTAGATGCTAAGCTTCACCTGTGGCAGGCGACGGGGCCCTGCCTCAGCCATACAAGGCCACGGTGTGCTGGAGGCTGCTGAGGTGAACTTCCTGCTGGCAGGACACAGGCCTCCCCCACCACACCCCCCCGGAGCTTCCGACTCCAGGCACCCCCACGCCTTCTTGCTGACAACGCTGACAGTGTGAAGAATGTGGGCTGAGGACCAAGAAAACAGTCCTCTGAACACAATTTGGACAGTTCGGCCTGGTAGCCCTGCCCTGGTCATAGAGCACTGGCATAGAGGGAGGAGGCAGAGATGGCCAGAGAGGATGGGGAAGACGCGACAGTGTCCACGCCTCCTCTCTCTCCTGCTCTGGAACTTTCTGGTTGCCGATTGCAAGTGCTCTTAATCCAGGAAGGAGAAAAGGAAGAAGAGTTCTGATTGGGTGGATCCTTCTCTTAGAGCGACGGGGAGGCTGCCAGGAGAGGGTGGTGGAGAAACAGCTCCCTTGACAGGCACGAAATTTCCCTGTGATCTGAGACACACTGCCACCCCCTTAGGCCAAGCTCCACAGAAACCCGGTTGGGCTGGTCAGAGAGAGAGAGATGGTGGTGAAAACCCTGAAAGTTTTGCGGTCACCTCAGAAAGGGCTCCTTCTGTTTAGCAAAAAATCACAGATCCTTGTGCCTGCCTTGCCAGGAGAACAGCTTGCTTGAAAAGCAGAGGCTGTCATCCTGTAATTAAATCTGAGACCCCCCCTCCCTACGTGACGTTGAGATGAAGCCACTTACATAACGCGACTAAAAATAAGCTGATGAAGAGATGTACTTTGATTCTCCCCGCTTCCAGCCTTTTTCTCCTGGGCCACCCGTGCTGGGGTCAGCTGACCCGGGGTCAGTGTTGGCAGCACTATGTGGTCCAAGTCTTGCCGCTGACCCTGGCTCGGCACCCTATGTGCGTGCCAGGCCCCATCACCGGTGCCCGGGATGGGGGGACCTCAGGTTCAGAGGTGGGGTGCTGCAGGTCGCCATGGCCCATAGAGGTGAGGACAGGCAGGCAGAAGTGACAGGGAAACCAGCAGTGGGCAGATTCCAGCCCATCTGCTTTCTCAGGGACTCGTGATGAGCTGCTCATCTATAGAAAGCCACTGCCCACCACCACCACCCCCCGAAATAGTGCAGGGAGAACAACACCCTGGTCTGGGCGAGGGCAAGGGACTTGGGGTACTGGCCCTGCCGCTAGTCCTTGCAGGGCCGATGGGACAAGCAGAGCCTCTCCATCGTGGCAATGACTTGCTGGTCTTGAAGAGAGGTGGTTCTGACCCTAAGCGGGCCCCTCTGACTCTCAGGAGTGGCACTGGGACCGCCTCAGCACCCAGCCCACCCCTAGTCCTGGGCACTGCTCGGCCCCGCTCAGACACTGCTGCCGTCTGAAAGGGCTCCCACCTAAGTAAGAAAGGCCTCAGAGATCACTGGTGGGCTCCTGGCCTGCGGCTCAGACCTCGCTGCTGAAGGGGTCAGCATGCAGGCCCAGGCACCCCAGTAGACTGGTGGTTGGAGGATGGGCGGGGGAAGGGAAGCCGCCCAGCAGGGGGCAGTCTTTCTCACTGCAATTCTCTAGGCCCAAGTATAAGTCCCCTTCCAGTCCTGCCCTGCATCTGTCATCGGCCCCACGTTCTCAGTGCCATTTGGCTGGATGTGCTTATTTTCACTTGCCCCAGGTGCTCAGGGAACGTTCTTCTGAATGATGGCTTCCCTCCCAGCTGTTCATCTCCTGCCCAGATGTCAGCGGGAGTGTGCTGGCCCGAAGTGAGGCGATTAGCCCTCCTGTATCAGCTGCTACCAAACATGAGCGTCCAGTTGGGCAGAAGGAGGGTGATCAAGACCAGGATCTTCTAGGGCATGGGGTGGGGTGGGGCTCGGGGCCATGGAAGCTTTTCTGGAAAGCCCCTCTCCTTCCTGTACTGTCTTATGACTGATGGGAGCGGACAGCCCCAGAGAATTCTCCCCAGGCTAATTCCCCTCCCAGAGCAATGAGACCCTGTTTTCACTGGCCAGTCTCCACGCACCATTCTCCTCGTCCTGGTCACTCTGCTCCCTTTGGATGAGCAACAGCTCTTGCTCTATACACACCTGGCTCCTCATTAGCCTGTGACCTCATACAGGTCAATGGACATCAGTCTTGGGGTGGGAAGGATGGAAGCTGCCTCTAGCTGGCCTGGAGGAAAGGGAGCTGGGGGAGGAAGACAGGCCTGACTTCTGACACGTGAGTCAACAACGCTTTCATTGTCGGAGCCAGTTTGAGCCGGCTTTCTGTTACTTGCAACCAAGAGAATCCCAGAAATTACATACTACACTGAAATCTACCTTAAAACACTGCAAGCAATAAAAAGGAAGAAACTGGCACTGGTGTTGAAAGGAAATTAAACCAAGAAGAATCTCTGTGAACGAAGGCTCTGAGGTTAGGAGGGAAGGCAAATACTTCCTGAATATCCCTTCCATTTTCTTTGAATCCATGTGAAGCAGAGCATAGTTCATTCTGGTTAATGACCCCATGGGAAAAAACTGTCTCAGCCCCTGCTGTCTTCTGGAGTCCTCCAGCCATCTTGGGGGTTCTGTCTCCTGGGCACCTGCTCTTGAAGGGATGACTGTCCAGGTATGGGATGCTGGTGGTGCTGGTGGAGAGTGTCAGGTTTAATTAAAGAGAAACACTTAGATCTGGTGTTTTACAAGGTAAGGCAAATAATTTCTCTATGTTAGTCTAATTTATGTAAATATTTCTCCAAAGGAATTGTACCAGGAAGCCTCTGTGCCAACTTGGTCAACTTCCTCAGCAGAACCTCCCAGGAATTGCTTTCAAAAATCAGACATCTCTGATCCCATCTCTTCCATCCAGGAAGGTTCACCCTCCCCCAGGTTTCCCCCCTCCCCACCNCCCACCCCCACCAGCACAGAGCCAGGCTCCGGAGGCTCAGGGCTGTTCCCGGCAGCATTTCCTCACGGGAGAGTCGTGCCCTGGGCGGTCCACGCGGGCTTCGTACAAAGCCGGGCTCTGTTTCAAAACTGTGTCTGGGGGTTACGCGGGGGGCCGAGGGGTTTCGGAGTTGATATTTAGGCGGCGGCTGGTTCATGGCGGCGGAGTGGGATTGCAGCGCGCTGGCAGAGCAACAGTTTCTAATTGTGTTAAACAACTACGCTGTGCCTCCTTAGCCAGCGGCCTGCCAAGCCCTCTTTGGGCGCGGAGGGAGGCCTCTGATGGGCCCTTAGCTTTCAGCTGGAGTCCAGCACGGCCGCAGTCAATCCCAGCTGCTAATAAAGGGTTTTAAAGTTGCAGCTAGGTCACCTGGAAGAATCTGGAGGCCAGGTCAGGGTGGACTAAGTCAGTTCTGAAGCCATGTTGGAGCTGCTGGTAAACAGGAGTGGAGACTGACGAGGAAGCAACACGTAAAAGGAACAGCCTCTGGGGTTTTTATGTTTGTATCACGAGAGTCAGTGGCATACGCTTTTTGGTCGTGTTGCTCTGTAAATGGTTGTCAGGGAGGGAGATTTATTAAATTATTAGTCATTAGTTTCATTTCCACTCGCTCATTATTGCAGAGGGTGGAAGAGAAGTGCCAGTCTTGGTCTTTTTCCCCCTCTTTTCCCTGCTTCTGCTCCAAAACCATGAGACGGGAACTTTAATGGCCAGAATTAAGAGGGAGTGTATGGCATGGCTTTGCTCTGGGGAACCCCATGGTCGGTCTTAATAAAACTCTTAGAGCAGTCAGGCGTGCTGTTCCAGCGGAGCAGCTTCTGGAGGAAGCAAAAATGTGTTTGCAGGTCTGGAGTGAAATCTGTCGGTAGAAAACTATTAGGATCTGACTGTTTGGGGTTTTGGGGCACACGTTCAGCAAGCTAGTCCGCGTTCTGTGCTCACTGGTCAGCTGATGACTGAACTCTCACGGGAAGGTGTGGCCGAGACCAGGGACTTTCAGGTTAGACACATCGGGAAGTGGGCGTCCACAGCGCTGGGTGTCTTACGCTCTCCTGGCCGGTTGAGGCCGCGGGGCCAGTGGACAGGAGGGCTTGCGGGTGGTGCTCCCCTGCCACTCTGCGGCTGTGGTACGGCTCCCTTACGATTTGTGGCTCATCACTGGGGAGCTCAGGTTCCACAGCAGAGCCAGGACAGGTTGGGTAAGTTTGGCACACTGGCTGGGCAGAATCCAGCCAATTCGAGGCACGCTCAGGACACAGCCAAAGCTGCTGTGTGGAGACCCCGGCCAGTCTGGCTGGTCCTCCACCCTGTCTGGGGACGCTGCNCACAGCAGAGCCAGGACAGGTTGGGTAAGTTTGGCACACTGGCTGGGCAGAATCCAGCCAATTCGAGGCACGCTCAGGACACAGCCAAAGCTGCTGTGTGGAGACCCCGGCCAGTCTGGCTGGTCCTCCACCCTGTCTGGGGACGCTGCTAACTCTGTGCCTGGTTTGGTGACTTGTGGGAGAGTGGCAGGGATGTGGCCCTGCTCGGCGTCACCCCAAGCTACAGCTCAGCTGTTTGCTTTGGCCCCTGTCGTATCAGCTGCAGTTTTGAGTGGTGTTTGCCTTGGCAGAGAAGGGAACAGTGGGGACACCCGGCCTTGGCCTTGCTGATTACAGACGCGAGAATAAAATGTCCAGTTTTGCTTCTCCTCCCTGGAAGAATCCGAATCTCAGGATTTAATCTCTCTCTCCCTGTGGCCCACTTCCCGTGGGAGCTGTGTCGTTGGGGAATTTGATGGAAAATGAAGGGGCAGGAAATGACATTCACTGAGAGTTTACCCTTGGACCCTGGACCGAGGGACAGGGACTGAAGCCCTTTGGGGGCTTCCTAGGGTAGAGCCTGGGCTGGGCCCCTCGTGATGGGACTACAGGCAGCCCTAGGTGATTGCCTGGGACAAGGGACAGAATTGCAGGGTGGGGATCTGCCTCTGAGAATTAAGCCCAAATTGCATCTCTCTTGGGAGAGGCCTCCAAATGTCCCCACGTGCTGCAGCAAGAGGGCTTTCTTTAGCAATTGATCTTAGTCTTCAGCTCTAGGGAGTGACTCTCAGGTTGGTGGTTTTTTCATGGTCCTATGTCTCACGAGAGGCCCTGGCTCCAGGCAACTTGGTGACCTTGGAGGTGCTCTGGCACCTTGTGGAGGAAGAGCCCCACAGGCCTCCATCCTATCCTGAGGACGTGGGAAGATGGACACAGGCTTCGGCGAAGAAAGTCCCTAGGAAGGCCTCAGGCATGGCTATTCAGGGTGTCGTGGGCCTTAGGCTTGTGTTACCAGACAGCGGGGAAGCTTATTGCATCTGTCCTGTGAAGACAGCTGTGGCCAGTAGGTTCCTGCAACCGGAGTCCCGTCACGTTTCCCACTGCTGGTGCAAGGCGGTGGGCACCAGCGCTGGCAGAAGGGAGCCCACCTGTGTTGGTGAGAGCCCACTGCTGGCCAGGCCTTGCCTGTCACCCTCCTCCAGGTGTTTAGAGGAGCAGGGGAAATCAGGAGGCCCCAGGTTCTCTGCTGCCTACCCCAGAACCTCTTCCACTGCTCGGCAGTCACATGGAACTCTTGGCCACCGTCAGGAGCCTGGCACCCAGCATGGACAGGGCTCCACGGGCTCGCGGTTGAGGGTGGTGCAGTGGATGCTCTGACAGGCTCTTCCTTAGCAGCAGACCTGAGGCTCTGTGTGTGCTAATGTGCGCAGGAGCGTGCGTGCATAGGTTGTCCGTGCAGACAGGTGTGAGTTCAAGCCCATGCATGTACGTGTTTGTGTATTCACAAGCATTCTGTGTCCAAGTGAGTATGTGTGCACTTGTGTGTGCACGCATGTGGGACTTCGTTTTGCTATAGAGACACCTCAGGGTGCCCTGTTGGGGTAGCATCTTCCAGTAAGACGTGGGGCTTGCTGTCCAAGTAGACTCTGAGCCGTCCTTCATGGAGCGTGCAGCCCACTCCCCGCCATCTGTGCGGCAGCAGCAGTGCATCTCCGTCTCCCGTGGAGTAGCCCGGGCAGCGAAGGATGGTTTCTCTGTTGCACTGATTCTGGGCCACCGGCGTCAGCAGCTATTTGTGCCCAGGTCACGGTCCTGAGGTTGTGGGCCCCTCGGCACAGGACCCTTGCCGCTGGACCTTGCCAGTGTTTGCTAATGTCCATAAAGGAGGGGGCCCAGGGCGTGGTGGCGCTGCAGAGTTCCTTGCAGGCCAGGAGTCCTTTGCCTGCACTGCCATCCCCACTGGTCTCGCCTGGAGAATGTGTCTTTTGTTGGGGAGGCTCCTTGGCTCATGGGACAGACCACGTGCACTTGAGGCTCCAGGTGCTGGCCCAGGGCTCTCGGGGCATCAGTGGGGGCTGCCGTGGGAGCCGTGTGTGTGCTTGTCGCCACCTGGTTTTAGGTTCCGGAAGCTCACTGAGGGCCTAGAGGTCCTTCTGCCTCCCTCCCTCCCTCCCCAGCACAGGTGGTGCTGGCTGGGCTGCCCAGATTCGGGGGCCTTTCAGGGGAGGACTGGCCGCTGAGCAGAGGACCCTGTCCCCTCCTGAGCAGGAAGGCAGGCTGGCAGGGAGCCCAAGGCCCACCTGGCACTCCCCACCCCCAGTTTGCAGAAGTAGGTCCTGCTCAGGGGAGCCCTTCACAGGATGGAGGGTTGGCAGATGGGGCTGCCCGTGTCGCTCGGTGGTCCCCGCTTGTTCTTGCATGGCTGCTGGGACGGGTGTTGCTCTCCAAGGGCAGCCACGCCTGAGCAGTTATCTGGTGGGGGTGTCCTGCGCCACCGGCTGGTTGCCTGCCTGCCATTCTCTTTTCTCAGCCCTTACGTGCACCATGACAGGGCCCATCCTGTGTGGCCACTGTGCCCAGGTGGTTTCTCTTGAGGGCTTGGGGTGGGGAGGCTGTCCTCATTACGGTGCAGGCCTAGGCCCACTGGACACCTTGCTCCAGGTGCCCAGTGGGGCTGTCAGTGCTCCGCTACTGTCTGCAGCCTGCGGCCTTGGTAATTACAGGCAGGCATGGACCGTGCCCGCACCTGCCTCCCCTGTCCTCCCCCCGCCCCCGCTCTGATTCATCCTGGTCCTGATGGCGCTGCACAGCTGTGAAATAACACAAGGGGAGGGGCGCCCGAGGGTCTGCACCCAGGGGCTCCAGCAGCAGGCGGGCCTGGGCGGAGGTTGGTGCCCAGGCCTCTCTTACTGGGGAAAATCCTGTCCCCACCTGACATGCTATCTAGCAGCCAGGTGTGGTGACTTAGGACCCACGTGGCTCCTGACTGTGGGGCCCCCCCTCCTGGAAGTATGGCTGACGTGTGTGTCAGTGCTTGGCAGTGGCTGAGCCTCATTTCTGGTTCTGGGGCCCGCTTGTGTGCATCGCTGTGACCATCTCAGTCGTGGGTCTGGTCTCTCAGCTGTTTGCTCCACAGGCAGTAGCCCAGGACCCCTGGAGGCTCTGGAGGCGGTGGCAAGCTCATGTTCCTTCTCAGGGCCTGAAGGTAGGCCAGGTGTTAGCCAGAAGCACCTGCTGCTGCTGCCATGTCCTGGGGGCCCAAGGGACAGCTGGTGGTGTGAAGCCAGGACATCCTGTCTCTCGGAGGTGACCTTGCGCACCTTGGGGGCAGGCAGGGGATCTGCATCTGTGACTCAGTGTCCAGCGGGTGTCAACAGGACCCCTTTCTGTCTGCCCAAGGCAGCGGGGTCTCGGGTTGGTACCTCCAGCTGCCTCTGGCCTCTCCTCCCAGATTTCATCGCAGGAGCCTTGGAAGTCTCCTTGGAAGTCTTGTCTGCCTTGGAAGTGTCTGGTCTTCCATGCCTGCGGGACATTCGGGGGCTCCTGCCTCTTCTCCCCCTGGCTCTGGCCGCGCGCAGCCTTGCTGGTGGGGCAAGCACAGTGACCAGGATGGGCCTGGATCCCTCCAGGCTTCCCCTGAGGCTCCAGGGCCTGACCGGGGCCTGGTAGAGCCTGTCCTGACGCCCTGACACCCTGGGCTGTGAGGTGAGCAGCCAGAGGGCCTCCTGCAAGCCCTCGGGGGGGGTGTGAGAGGGCCGTGTGTCCTCTGTGACGAGTACCCCGAGTTGTGAGGCACTGGGAGAGGTTGGACCACAGGGAGGAGTCGGGGCTGCCAGTTGGAACAGAGTGCCTTTTTCTTGCTTGGGAAATTGGTTTTCTAGTTATGAAAACAGTTCTTTTAGAATTATTTGGACAGGTGTTTTAAAAGTTATATGTCAAATGTACGTGAAATAAATTGGCAAGATTTTCCTAAAACCTCTTCAGATTCAGAGCCTGACTCTTAAGGAGCTTTGGTTCAGCTCACAGTTGTTGGGGTCAGAGCATCCCCCGGGCCCCATCTCTGGCCGTCCAGGTGTTGGTCATGGCGAGGTTGGGGGGGCTCCTTCCAAGCTCTCAGACTCTTGTTCTGCCACTTTCGTTGCTAACGTTTTGTTCCTTGATCGGAGGAGTTTCCCCCACGGTAGCCAGGATCTCCGTTCCTTCTTAGTCGCTGAGTGGTGTGTGGACGTAATGTCCCCGTCAGCCAAGCTAGGGACAGCCATCAGGTGGGCCTGAGTGAGTAATAACACACACGTAATGGGTTGTGAAACTTGCTAGGATTTCACAGGTGTCTGTGCTGTGAAAGAAGTCGACATCTTGACATCAGAATGGGGGTGGGAGCTTGGTAGGAAAGAGGGCGTGCCCCCACCCTGGGAGCTAGACTTCGTCCAGCAGGGCGTTTGCGTCTCCAGGAGCCAAACATGGGCAGAGCTTACCTGCTGAGCCAAAGTGGCCTTTGCTGTTTCCAGCGGGGCTGTGCAAAGAAGAGGGTGTAGTGAAGGCCGAAGTGTCACTGATGTGGCCCAGGTGGAGGGAACCAGGGACTCTGTACACCCACTGCTCCTCTGAGCCACTCTGGTGCCAGTGGAGCCCCCTCTGACCTGGAGGACAGCTGGCAAAAGTGATCTGTGGTCCACACCTCCATTTCTTCCTTCCTGCCCCTCCCACGGAAGTCATGTCGCTTGCACTCCAGGGGACTGATGGCGCTCAGGCCATGGCCAGCCCTGCCCTTGGGGCTCCAGGACCTTGCTGGTCACAGCCGGGAGGCAGCCAAGGGCCGCAGTCCAGTCCAGGCAGGAGGCCTGGTTGCAGGCTTCTTGCACAGATCCACCAGGCCGAAAACTGTGAGGTTGGCTGCCAGGGCCCAGACGGTCTCACACGCTCCTCTCATTCTGGCTCTGCTGGGGGAGGTGCTGTGGCCACCTGGGGTTTTGCAGTTGGCTAGTAATTCTGAATGATCGTGTGAAGAGCCTTCAGTGGGTCACTCTGTCCAGGTACCATGCTGGGAGTGGTGTGTGTGACCTTGTTTATCTCTGCACTGCTTCACGAGGGGCCCTGGCCATCGCAGCAGGTGGAGGAGCGTCAGAGATGTGAAGCGGCATGTCCCAGCCCAGCCCGGGTGCTCAACTGAGCCCAAGCTGGAGCCAGGTCTGCCCTGTGGCTTCAAACCTGTTTTGTTTTTCCACTTAGGAGTCCTGTGGGCTTCAGGTGAGGATCTTCAGCTTCTGTGCCACCGTTTTCTCTTTCACAATTAGCTGGAGCGGAGAACCCTTCCTGGCCACAGGGAGCATTAGGCGTTCAGAATGGAAAGTTCTTGGAGGAGCAAGTGGTCTGTGGCGAGGGCAGGGCGGCCCAGGCGAGGCCTCTGTTGTTGCCGGCTGAGTTCCCAGGTGCCGAGGGGCCTGTGTTCCCGCCAGCATGACAGCCTTCTGGGCTGGCTCATTCCACCCAGTGGAGGGAGGCAGGAAGCAAGAGAACAGCTTCAGGGTGTCTGGGGCTGGGTCCTTGCTTGCTCATTGAGGTTCCTCGTCCAGCAAGGAGCCCAGCCTTGTGAAACTCGGGTCAGAGCCTTCCCAGGGACAAGGACAGGTCAGCAGCCCTGGAATGTTCTAACCAGTCAAGCAGCAACCAAACGATAAGAGAACTGATGGCTGGGTCCTCACAGGGCAAGTGGGGATTGGTCCAGCCATTGGGTCTGCTCGGGTTGCCAAACAAGGCGCCACGTGTGCTTGAACAGCAGACGGTGTGTCTCGTCTGAAGCCTGGAGGCTGGGCTCCAGGTGTGGGCACGGTGGTTCCTCCCGTGGCCCCCCTCCTGGGCCCGTGGAGGCAGACTTCCGCCTGTGTCCTCACGTGGTCGTCCCTCTGTGTGCCTGTGTCCTGATCTTTTCTTAGAAGGCCCAGTTCTGTGCAACTGGGGTCCGTCCCCATGACCTCATTTTTACCTGCATTGTCTCACGATTGTCTTTGAAGGGCATCTTTACAATGAGATGATGGGGTTAGGCCTAACACGTGAGTCTTTAGTGGGGGAATTCAGTCCCTGACACCAGGCAGTCGTGGGGCCGCCACCCTAAGGTGCAGCAGGCTACTACCTAGGAGTCGGCCTGGGTGCTACTGTCTGAGTCACAGGGAGCTGTGTGTTTCCAGCCCCTGAAGGTTTTCCGTGTTACTCAGTCAGATGGCAGCTCTCAGTTCTTGACACCGTTAGGACTTTCTCAGGGGCACGCTGGCTTTGCCATGAAAGTTACTAGGGGAGCCTGGGCTCCAGCTTAGCACTGACCTGGGACAGAAAGAGTGGAAGGCATGTGCCCTGGGGCCAGGCTGAGCAGCTGGGACAGGTATGGCTGGGCCTGGATGCTGGAAGATGTCTGGGGCCTAGGGGCCCTGCCCCACTGAAGTCAGGACCGGCCAGAGATGCCTCTGGATAGGAAGGAGGTGGCTGGGCTGGAGGGGCCTGTGTTTGGACCCTGCTCTGCGACTCCAGGTCTAATGGATTTGTCCAGTTACTGTGGGGGTGGCTGTCCCAGTGGATCAGCCCCCAGTCAGTGCTCACTGGACCCCTTCCCCACCCTGAGCCCACTTACTTACTTCGTGCCCCCGGGACCTGTTCCAGGAGGGGTCAGGCTGGAGGCATCTGAGGATCCAGGTCCCAAGAGAGAGCTGGGGTGAGAGCTGGGCGTCCTCAGCCCCAGGAGCCAGTGATGGCGCCTGGTCCCTGCAGGGAGCCGGGGACCTGGGGGGCCCTGGGAGCTTGGCGGCTCCTTCCTCACCTGCGTGGCCCATGCCGTTCCCCACCCTCGGACTCGAACCAGGAGAATTGGCCTGTTTGTCTTTCTCCTGGTGTCACCTAGCCCGAGGCGCAGGGCCCACAGGGGCAACGGGAAGGGATACCTGCCCCTTGGTCCCTCCTCATGGGAGGCCACTGTGTTCCCCGGTGTCACTCTGGGCTCCGTGCCCAAGACCCAAGTTGTCCCTTTTTTCTAATGCTGGTGACTTCCCCAGAAGCTGACGGGGGCTGAGAACCTCCATTTTGCTACTGGGCAGCCCAGGTGCCTTAGTTCCTAAGGCTGGGTCCTCTCGAGTGCGCCCTCCTGGGGAGGCTGTGGCAAGCCTGGCCGCTCCCTGCCCTGGTGGGACCCTGGCCCACGTCCCCGCTGGAGGTTGCTGGGCTGAGAATGCGCGTGTCGGGTGGGCGCTCTTGTCTGTGGGGCGCGGGGGAGGGGAGCCTGGTGCCGTTACAGTGAAACTGGCCGCTGCGGAGCACTTTTTTGGTGCGTTCTTGTTCCTTTGCGGCCTTTCTGCAGCCACTGCCAGCTTTGACTCTCCCGTCCTCAGGCCGTTCCATGAGGACATGGGAGCAGCCGCGTCCGCTCCTTTCTCAAGTGCAAACCTGTTGTCGTCTTCTCTCTGGCTGGAGCCAAGAGAGCTCCAGCTCAAGACCCGCCTCCTCCAGGAAACCCTCCCAGCACTCTCGGAACTTCCCCAGTTGGCTTCCTTCCTTTGAGGAAGGTCCCCAGGACAGAGGTCCCAGTTATCGTAGGGGAGCAGAGTCACGCAGCGCTGCCCCGAGATGCCGGACTCTGTTTAGGAGGGTGATCCTTCGTGCCCCTCTCACCCCACCCCTCCTTCAGTGTGAGCCGGGCCCTCTGCCCAGAGCCTCACGCAGTCAGTGCTCCTTGAGGGGTGCAGCAGCCTCAGGCGAGGACAGCCTCCTTTGAGGAATGCTGCCAGCTTCCCCCAGCAGAGTGTGGATGGTGGCTCCCTACTGGGTGTGGGTTGTTGGCCCCAAAGCTAGCGCCTTTTGTGCCTGTGCCAGAGGTGGGATGTGAGAGTCCGGTGGTCGTCAGTGAGGCAGCAAGGCCCCTCGGGGAGAGTGGATGAGGCACCAGGTGTCCTGGCATCAGCCTCTGCCTTTATGTTGATAGAACGTGGCTCCTAAGGGAGCCCAGCGCAGGCTGAGTTGCTAGGTGGCACCTGGTTCTATCCTGCCTGCCTTGGCGACCTGTCCAGAGAACACTAAGGCCCGTATGGAGAGTGGGACAGCTGGGTTGTGTGGCCAGCCTGCACTGAAGCCGGGATTGGCTCTACCAGGACCCAGAAGACTGGCTCTTAGCCTCCCTGAACCTCCTCCTGTCATCCGTAAAATGGACAGCAGTGCCCATTATCAGTCCATTGAGGACTCAGGGTGATGAGGGTGTAAGGCCACCCTTCCCCAAGCCATAGGTGGAGTCCAGTGTGGTCTCGTCCCCCAAGTCTGTCCTTCCAGAGGTTGAGTGTGTAGGGAGGGTGCAGCCTGGCTTGGCCGTGGCACACAAGCAGACACCCACGCGTGCGCACACGGGCACATGTGCACGGGGCGCAGGCGGACCCCCGGGCCCGTCATCCTAGACTGCGTGAGAACTGGCGGGGAAGCAGGAGGGACGTCACTTCCCTGTGTCGCAGAGAAGCTTTGCTCTTTGTTTGTGGCGGTCCTGCCAGGAAGGTTCTGGAGGGGTTTGTCGCCAGGAGCCAGAGCTGAGGGATAAACAGGATCCCCAGGATGACAAGCAGGGTACCCTGGGCGCCAGCAGAGCCGGAGCACAGTCCCGTGGCAGGGCGCCCTCACTCCTCGTGACCCCAGGGTGGAGACGGGGCTGTCCTACTGCCCTGTGTCCTCACTGGCCGGGCAGACCTATACCCAAGTCAGCCAAAATGGGCGTCACTGCGCACGCGCTGGGATGCCCAGGAGCCAGCCGGGCAGGAAGGCTGCTGGGGACCTGCCAGCGCTGTCCATGCAGCCAGGCCTGGCCCCTCCCACTGATGCCCGGCAGGGTTGGGGGCCCCGGGTGGGGGCGGGGCTGACCCCGCCTTGGAGATTTGCCTTAAGGTCTGGATTCCTGGGACCGCAGGGTGGCAGAGACATGGACTGTGTGACATCTTGGCAAGAGGGCCACCAGGAACTGCGCCAAGCTCACAAGTGTCTCTGGCAGGGACCCCCCCTCCTACCCCCGACCCTTCTGGAGCGTGTGTGCAGTGGAGGTGGCAATCCCTGCTTCCCGCTGGCCCCTCATAGATCCTGAGCCAGCCAGGGAGGTAAGTGAAAGAAGATGCTGGTTCTGAGTGTGGCGCTCCACCCGGGGCAGGCCCAGTCGCCGTGAGCCACAGCGCCGGACCGTGTGCCACAGTACCATACTTGAAGGGATTTGGTTTCACTTGCACAGCACAGGCGTGGGTTTGCGGAAGGTGCTGGTCGTTGCTCATGTCGTTGGGTCTCCGTCCGGGCTGCAGGGAACTGGTCTCGGTGCAAGGCCTCTCCTGAGCTCCCCCAAGTTCCTCAGCAGGCATGAGGTTGGCCTCGTGTACAGAGAGGTGTGTGCGAGGAGGCCGCCCTCCTGGGCTGGACTTCTGTTGCACACAGCCTTTGGCATCAGTAAGGAGGCGAGCTCCCTTCTCTAGCCCCGGCACGTGCTGTGGGTTTGAATCTCAACACCCTCTGTCCATCCGGTGAAGTCCCACAGAACGACGTCATAGTTCCCTCACTTTTGAGAAAGTAACAGGTAGCAGAGCCCCTGGGCCTCCCTGGCCTGCTCACCGGGCCTCTGTCGGCCTCTGACTTGCCCCTCCGGGGCCCTGTGATGTGTGGAGGGGCTGCACAGGCCCCTAGTTAGGAGAGCGCTCACTTGCAGTGAGGGTGCCAGGGCCCCACTGCAGGTCTCTGAGGGTGGGTTTGGGCCTCTCATGGGCCTGGGGACAGCATGGCCTCCTGGGTCCAAGTGCATCTGCCCAAGCCCTGGGACAGCCTGGGGCTCGGGCTCTGAGAGGGCCCCCTCTCACAGGAAGGTCCCCACGGGGAGGAGCCCCACCAGAGGGGCCAGGCCCTTCTTAGGCCTCCAGGGTCCCTCCAGACAAGGTGGTCTTGGACCTGACCTGTGTCTGGTGGTCCCAATTCTGAGCACTCAGTGACCTGGAGGCAGCTGGGAGCCCGCTCTCCCACCAGGGCGGTGTCTGTGAGGAGCTGGAAGGAAGGACAGTTCTCTCGCCAGGGCAGGAGGGCCTCCTGCTTCCCCAGCCCCACAGCGTTCATGCCTATGCCTCTGCCCCTGCCTCAGGCAGGCGAGTCAGCGGCACCCGTGTGACCAGGCAGTGCCCTGCCCAGGTGGCCTGGCCGGCACCGCAGCGCCCCTCCTGCCCTGCCCCCTCGCGCCCACATTCCCCGAGCATGAGCTCAGCTGCTGCACTGAGGAAGCGAAACCTGGCCGCTGTGCCGTGTGTCACTGGCAGGTGTGGGCGGCTGCCACGGTGGCCCCTCTGTTGGCCTGGGCGGCCGCAGGCTGTTTGCTGCCGTCACTCGAGACATGTGAGGCTCCGGAGCCTCCTCTTCTGCCCTGGGGGTGGTCCTAGAGCTCTGCGCCCTGGGTTGGCTCTCACAGGCCCCCACCCCAGGGCCCTGTCTCAGCCCTGTGCCTGTCACTGCAGTGAGACACACATCTTACACTGAAACTGTACACACACACGCATACTCGTGTGCACGTCTGGAACACAGAATCGGGGTCAGAAGCTACCCTCACCAGGTCTGTACTCTGCTTTAGGTCCGTTTCTTTTGAACAAGCAGACGCATGCACCCGCCAGCATTCTCTGCCCCAACACAGGCTTGGGTGGCGCTGAGCAGCGAGGCGGAGGGCTCAGCCAGCCTGTGCGTGCACCCTCGGCAGGCAGTCTAACCCGCGGCCCCTCCGCAGCCTTCCTAGACGCCAGTCCCTCGTCCACTGCCTGTTACCTGACACCCTGCCCTGACTCCCAGGCCCTCCTTGGGTTGGATGAAGCTAGACTCAGGTTCTCCCCCAGAGTGGTCTCCAGACCACTGAGCTCCGTCCCTCGTTGTGATGGGGCCAACTTTCCACTGAACCTTCACCTCTTAGGTTTCTGAGCAGCTCTGAGGAGCCGCCTGCATCTGAGTAGTCTTGGCTGTGATCTGGTCTCCTTGGAGCAGCCAGGGGGTACATTCCCTTTTGAAACGATCGGATAGACCCTTGGTTTCCCATCCTGCTTAGGGAAAGAGGCGTCCCCGCCACAGGCTGTGAGGCGGGGGCTTGCTCTTCCCTCCCACCACCCTTTCCCCAGCTCCCGCCATCCTGTGCCTCGCACCAGCAGGCCCTGGCCTCAGGGCCCTCCACGCTCCTGCCTGAAGCCCTCCTCTCTGGACAACATGCTTGTCCCCCCAGTGTCCCCTCTGGGCTGAGCCGAGTCCTTCTCTCCTGTCCTCCGGGCACGGGATCCTGCCCAGTGTGTGGCGTGGGCCTGTCTCCCCTCCCAGGACTCTGTCCTGTGGGGTCACGGCTGTGTCTCCCGTGTGCCTCAGCCCTGGTGCAGCACAGGGCAGGTGCCCCCACCCTTTGCCATGTCCAGAAAGGGAGGTGTGCCTGCCCTGTGAACTGGGGCACATGTCAGGTGTGATCCCACAGCCCTTCTTGGAATCTGTCTTGGTCCCGCTGACTGAGGGCCAGGAGCACAGAGGAGAGCGGGGCTGGGACTGCCTGTGTGCCAGGTGGGCAGGGGCTGGCACTGCCCATGTTCATGGAGAAGCACCTGGGCCTCCATGGTCTGCCCACAGGACCAGGCAACTTCCCCTCCCTGAGGGTGGCGTTTGTCTCTTCCCTCAGGAAAGATCAGATGCACATCACGATAACTGACCCGAAGATGTGGGGTGTGGCTGAGACGGGGTTTTCCTTAGAGGTCCCTCGCGGTGCTCTCACCGGCTGGGTCTGGCACCCTACCGTCAGGGCACACTACCCAGTGGAGCTCACATTTGGCCGTTGTTTGTGTGCGCCTGTTTTTATGCCTCGTAATTAAAACATTTATTTGGCCTTCGCAGTGAAAGTCTGATTCCTTCAGTCTAAGAACTGGTGCTGTTGGCACCAGGACTTGAGTCCATCGGGTGCGCAGATCCAGAGCTGCTGGCTTATTCATCGTGCAGTGTTTGCAATCAGGCTGCGCGTTGCTCTAATCAGAGCTGATGTTTGGTAATTGATGTGTTGAGTGAAGATCGTGGTGGGAGGGGTCTCCAGGCGGCGATGAGCCTTTTGTGTGTGGCCTGCTGGGGGGGCCTTCCTCACTGACTCAGCCCTGCCAGACAGGGTAATGGCTCCTCAGCGCAGCGTGTCTGAGTGCCAGCTATATGCCGGGCGCGGCCCCATGCATCCTGCGCATGCTTATTTGTTTGATCTGCCAGGCCCCCATGGAGCAGGTTCTGGCCTTTCCCCCATTGTACAGGTGTTGGTACTGAGGCTCTGGAACATCACTTGCCAGAGGACATTCAACAGGGACCGAGCTGTGGTTTGGACCTGAAGCCCAGCTGTGGCTTTGTGAGCTTGACCCGTGTGTGATGCCTGCATGATTTTTCCCTCACCATTCAGGCCTCCAAGCAGCCAGGTGCCTAGCCCCTAAGGCTTTTCTCTGCTCTCTTCCAGACCATCATGGAGCAATTCAACCCCAGCCTGCGGAACTTCATCGCCATGGGCAAGAACTACGAGAAGGCACTGGCAGGTGAGGCTGGGGTCCCTGGCCTGCAGGTGGGAGTGAGGATGCCCAAGCAGGTAGTCTCCTTCACGGGCCCTGATGAGGGAGGGACGAAGATGTTTCCAGAAGCCCGATGTGGCTGAGCGAGGGCGTAGGCCCTAGGTGCCGCACCGCGGAGGCCTGTGATGTTCTGTGCACACTGTGGACATTGGGCCAACTCTGGAAGTGGGCAGGTCAGCCAGCATGTTTCAGGCTGATGGCAGTTCATTTTCTGAAAGGAACAACCAAGGACATGTCTCACCCCGTGGGCTTTCTCTCAGAGTGACGTCACTTCACTCTCAGCCGCACAGGTCGACGGCCTTGGGGGAACCCATCATGGCCCGCCTGGGGGCTCCTGCTCACACGCCCTGGCTGCTTGGATGTAAGGCACATGCCTCCTTCCAGGCCGCTCCATCCTCACCGGGGGACCCCCCGTGAGTTCTGCGTGGACTGGGGTGGGAGGAGGTCTGAAGGTGTCCTCCAATCCCTGTTTTCCTGGACCTCCCCAAAGGATGGAGCCCCTTAACGGCCCTCGGCCTCCCCAAGGCTAGGCCGGGACCTGCTAGGCTTTCCTGTTGTTTCTTCCAAGGAGCCCACCCTGCTCAGCAGCGGGCCCTCCAGCCCCTGGGGCACGGGACCCACACGAGCTCCCGGGCTGCAGAGCAGACTGCGTGCACTTAATTGAAAACTACCGAAATGAACTTTGATCGAGAGCCCAGTTACAAGCCCCTAACCGGGTTCTGGAGAAAGCGGATTAGAAACTGTAGTAATGGTGGATGCTCCCCACGGCCCCACTCTGGAGGTGCCCTTGTCCTCCTTGCAGCCTAAAGGGCAGTGTGGGGGTGCTCCTCCGATGAAGGGGTTTGTGGGCACACCCAAGGTTTTGAAGGGTCTCTGTGTTCCTGAAGGAAGCTCTGCCCCAGGCAGCGGCCCCTGGGCTTAGTCCCAGGAAGTCAGCTGGCCTGGAGCTTGCCATCCAAATCCCCCGCAAAGTCAGGTCTGCCTCTGGTTTAAGCAGAAGTCGCCTTGGGAAGTGGTGTTTGAGGCCCCACCCCCCACCGCTAGCCCTGCTGCCTTTAGCCTGATTTGAGTGTGTGACTCACTCCCACTTGCAAGGCTCAACTCTGAGACGGAGGACGTTGTCAGAGTCCTCCACCCAGGCTGGCTGTTGGGGGGGTCTTCCTGTAGAACCAACTTCGCAGGTCTCCAGCCAGAGGTTGGTGCTCGTCTCGTCAGGGGCACCAGGCCTCGTGGGCAGGGCGGCACCCTGTAATTTGACTGGATTAGCTCTGGACCTGAGCGGGACACGGTGTCCTTAGAGAAGGTGCTCTCAGCATTGGGACAAGAGGCCATCAACAAGAGACGGGCGGAGGTCCTGCCTCGGCTGGAGCCTGCTGGGCGCAGGGAGGCGGATGCGTGGCAGGCGGGCAGGGGTGGCTGAGTAGGTGCTGCAGGTGGTGATTTCCTCGTGAGGGAAGTAACCACCCCTTCCTCTCCTCTCTCAGGTGTAACGTATGCTGCCAAAGGCTATTTTGACGCCCTGGTGAAGATGGGCGAGCTGGCCAGCGAGAGCCAGGGCTCCAAAGAACTCGGTAAGACTCTGAACCATGGCAGAGACCCTGGAGGTCCTGAAGTCGGATGTCCCCAGGCAGATCAGGGACCCCGCCCTGTGCCTGGTCCTTCTTTCATTTGGGATCATGTCTTCCCTGTCCAGTAAGAAAAGACTTCCGAAACTGGCAGACCCTTGCCTTCGGAGCTAGTGAAGGTGCACCAGCAGCTCCAGACCCCTTAGAAGCGTGGTTTGGGGGCGAGGAGACAGGCAGATCCACGTTTATATGTGTTTGTGGCAAAACTTGAATTGGCTGGCATAGGAGAGCCATGTGAAAAGGTGGACTGAGATGATGGCCTTTGATGGTGTGAGGAAATGTTTCTGGTATAAAAATGAGCAAGAAAAGATACAAACCCTTGGCATGGTATGACCAGATTTTGTAAAAATACCCTGGGAGCATGCTTATCTCATGATGGAGACCCCAGAAGCTTAACAGGTGGAGTTTCTGGGTGGGATTCTTTTCTGTCCACTTTTTCTGTGTGACGCATTTCCAACAGCAGCTCACATTTCTTTTATAATCGAGGCACGCAGTGTGGAATGTAAAGAGCCGTGTGCTCCTCGGCGCCACCCAGGGTCTCGGCAGGCGGGAGGGTGTCTGGTCTCTCTGTGTGCCCATTCATTCTGGCTCCCAGAGGTGCCTGTGTCTTGCCCACTGCGTGGTCTTCAGCAGAGCCCACCCATTCTCGCCAGCAGCCCACCTTCAAACCTCTCACACCATCCTGCCTTGAAAGCCGGGCCGGCCTACCACAGGGCTTTGTGGTGCCCTCTGCCACTCCCTTGTCTGAGGACACGGTGGCCCTGCTGGCCCGGCCCTGAGTCAGCACCGTCCCTGGCAGGCCTGGCAGGTGTGCTGTGTGTGTTGACTGCCACCCTGGCAGAGCAACAGCAGCATCTGGGCTTCCCTGAGGCCAGTGTGGAAAGCAGAGCAACTACGGGACCTTCCTGGGTTGGGAGCAGGGGCTGGTGACTGTGGAGGCCAGGGCAGGCAGAATGAGTGACCAGCGCCAGGCCCCGAACAGAGGCTGGGCTCTGCTCACACTGGTGTGGGCCTCTCTTCAGCGTCCACAGAGCTGGCTGGTCTCCGGCTCTGTAGCTCTAGGTGGTGGCAGTTTGGATGATAAGTCGTGTTCAACTCTCGAGGCCCCGTGATCTATATAGCCTGCCAGGCTCTTCTGTCCCTGGGATTCTCCAAGCAAGAATCCTGAAGTGGGTTGCCATTTTCTTCTCCAGAGGATCTTCCTGACCCAGGGATCAAACCGGGGTCTCCTGCATCGCAGGCGTATTCTTTACCAACTGAGCCACCAGGGAAGCCCTCTGTAGCTCTAGAGGACGCTCGTGGCCTCTCGAGGACACAGAGCCAACTGCCCTGGACGGCAGGCCAGGGTACCACTGGCGGGCAGGCCTGCAGGATGGGCCTGGCTGGTGACGTGTTGGATGTTTGGGTGGATGGAGACCTGAACCCCTTGGTGACCAGCCATGGCTGTAAACCAGCCAGCTCTGAGCTCAGAGGCCACTTGTGGGCCCCGCCTGGTGTTCCCGGGCCTCCCAGCTGGGGCTCCTCAGAGGAAGCTCGGGGGTTGTGTGTGAGTCTCTGTGTTTGTACGTGACTCCTGTCTGTGAGAGGGGCACTTTTCTCATCATGGTTGATTGTGGCGGCCAGGGCGAGACGTGTGTTTTCTCCCTGTGGTCACACACACGTGAGGAAGGAGAGGGTCTGCCACGGGGAGATCAAGTCCCACGTGGCCCCATAGTGAGGGTGAACCTGTGCGAATCTGTATGAGATTCTTGAATTTCCCGAAGTCAAAGTCCTTGGGGGTTGTTACGGCAGGCAGAGTGAGTGGATGGCAGGCTCCTGGCGTGAGGTCTGCTCGTGGAGGCGGCGGGGGCCACACTGTGCGCTGCAGGAGGGGCGTCCCTCCTCCCACCACTCTATTTGCTGTCTGGGCTCCCGCCTGAATCCAGGAACTTCTGGTTTACTTGTGTGTGTTTTTTTTTAACTCTCTCCAGGGGCTTGTGGTGCGTGGGGTCCATCACCAAATGGGAGTTCCCACTGTGTGTGTCCAGGGAGGTGCCAGCCAAGGGGAGACCTTGTTTCCTCCACTCATGACAGTTCTAACACCAGATGTGGGTTTTCCAGCACCAGTGAGCCCTCCAGTGTCTGAGAACCCCAGCCGGGGGTCCCACAGCTCAGCTCACTTCTGACACCATCTCCCCAGTGTCAGTGCAGACCCTTGTCCCAAAAGACTGCTCCCCCCTCACCCCAGAGGCCAGCACAAGTGGAGGGTCCCCGGTTCCCTACACTTCTGTTCAATTTGGCTACGAATGGGCTTCCCACCAGTCCCTCCTTGGGTCTGGCTTTATGCTGGAACAGCTCACAGAACTCAGGGGCAAGCTTACTGTCTTAAGGGTGTCATGAAGGACCCAGGTGAGCGGCCAGAGGAGCAGATGCCCAGGGCGAGGTCTGGGAGGGTGCCAAGCACAAGAGCTCTGTCCCTGTGGAGTTGGGGTACCCTGCCCTCCCAGTACATGGGTGTGGCCACCACCCTGGAAGCTCTCCGAACCCCGTGTAAGGAGTTTCCAGGCATGAACAGTTGTTAGCTCGGCCTCCAGCCCCTGTCCCAGAGGATGGGGTGGGGCCTCTATTTCTAACGCTGGCTGGGTCTTTCTGGTGACCAGCCCCCATCCAGGAGCCCAGGCAGAGTTGCCTCTGGAACAAAGGACATTGCTATCACCAGGAGATAATGGGATTAGGAGCTCTATATCAGGAAGTTGGAGGAGGGGGGGCGGGTGGAGGAGGCAGAGACCAGCGTGCCTTTCTTCTCACATCATCGCTCAATTTTTTCTTTAGGTAACAGCTTTATCAGGACGTAATTCACGTGCCATACGGTTACCATTGAAAGTGTTCAACTCTGTGCTTTTTAGTATATTCAGGGATGTGCACCCATCATGACTGTCTCATTCCCAGACTTTTTCTTCATCCCAGAATGCAAGCCATCCTCGTTAGCAGTCACTCCCCCTCCCCCAGCCCCTGGAAGCCGCTGACCTGCTGTCTGTGTCTGTGGCTTTACCTGGACGTTTCATACAGAAGAAAGCAAGCGCTGACCCGCAGCGACCCATTTGTTTCCAGCTTCTTTCAGTTGACGAACGTGTCTTCGAAGTGCATCCGTGTTGTAGGGTGTGTCAGCTCCACTCTTCTTATGGCCGAATAATAGTCCCTTGTCCACACGGGAATATTATTCCATTCCCCAGCTGATGAACATCAGGGCTGTTTCCACATTTTGACCAGTTTCAATACTGTTGGTGTCAGCATTCGGCACAAATGTCTGTGTGGACACTTCATATATTCCTGGAAGGGGAACTGCTGAGTCACACGGTTGGGGTTGAATGTTTATTAAAGCAGCCCGGGTTTAAAAGTAAGTCCCCCTGCCCCCCACATGCCTGAGGCCCACTTCTCAGCCGTGTGTGTTGTCTGCCTGTGTTTGCTTCCATACGTGTAAACCAGGCAAGCTTGTGCTGTTTCTTCTGTTTAATTTTGGACATTATTTAATGACTCTTTTTCTAGAGGATTTGGATTTAGCATTTTTATATTGCTCCTCTCTCCCTACCCAAGAGAACGATGACAACTTTTGCTTTAATCGGTGCCCGTTATAGCCTTTGTACGGGGCTGGCGGGAATCCTCAGCTCAGAACAGTCTGCCCGCAGCACAGCGGACAGCGGGTCTGAAATGGAAGCGTGATGAGACAGGCGTGCGCGCACACCTGCCCAGCAGCGATCAGCCCTGGAGAACGGCTCCTGCCCCGCTCGCTCCATGCCCGCCCCGTCCCAGACAACCACTGCCTTTCGTCCTGCCCTGAGACTTAGCGCGTTTGCTGAGTCTATAAACGGACTCGCAAAGCGTGTGCTGTGCTCCCTCAGCTTGGCCGCTTTCATCTCATGATTGTTTTGAAAGTCATCCCAGTGTTACACATGCCTCCAGACCATCCTGCCTTCACGACGAGGAGTTTCCGCTGTGTGGACATGCCCTATTGTTTATACGTTCTTCTGTCGACCGACATTTGGCTTGTTTCCAGTTTGGGGCATTTCCACATCCCTGTTTCTCTAACGAACTAATGATGTCGGGCATCTTTTCATGTGCTGTTTGCTGTTTATCTTCTTTGGTGAAATGTCTCTTCAGGTCTTTGTCCCCTTTTTTTGGTTGGGTTTTTGTCTTCTGATTGAGTTGTAAAAGTTCTCTATGTATTCTAAGCAGAAGTGCTCTGTCAGATACACACTTTGCAAATATTTCCTCCCAGACTCATTGGCCTTTCATTTTTGTCACAGTAGTTTTAGAACAGAAATGTTTAGTTTTAATGAAGTCCAGTTGAGTGATTTTTTTTTTTTTTCTGAACTTTGACAGCTTTGTTTTTCCTAGAGGTAATAATTGCCTGCCTTCATTTGCATAGTTGTCAGTTTGCAATCATGAACTCAGTCCCAAACCTGAGACTGCACTCTGGGGTTCCTCCCAGCGGTCCCGTTAACCTGGCTGCTTCTCCCCCACTGGAAACCTGCCTCCTGGAGCACCCCCGCCACCTCCCCAGGGCCAGTGGCTGGGCTGTGCATGCATGGGACACCCTTCTCCAACCTGGGACTGTATGTTCTGCATCCTGGGTCCTGTCTTACTCGCTCAGTCAGGGCGACCATCCTTCCTTTTAATGGTTCCTCAGCAGGAAAAGGGGAAACATGTTTCTGAGCACATGTCTGTGGATGCGTCTCTGTCTCATGCTGATGGCTTAGAATTCCAGGTGGAAGTTCACACCCCTCAGAGCTGGAAGGCGTCGCTTCCTTTCCTCTGACTCCCGGGGTTGCTGTCTTCAGCGCCTTGGTGGCTTTTTTTTTTTTTTTTTTAATGTGAGTTTTCTGTTTTTCCCCTCCTGGAAGCTTTTGAGGTCCTTATCCTTGGGTAGGTGCTGTGAAATTTCCAGACATCGCTCCAGTGTGTATGTTGAGGGAGGGCCCCAGGGGACCCAGAGAACAAAGCATCCCAAGGGTGGAGGAGGCATGCAGCCTCCTGGGGCCATGGGAGGGATAACAGGGGCCGGAGTTAAGCTGCAGCCCCGACCTGAGGACAGCGAGGGCACACAGCGAGGGCACGGGAGGGGTGGAGGACAGGAGCAAGGGTACGTCCACCAGTGCAGGGCGGACGAGGAGGCGGCATCCTGGGCGAAGTGGGAAAGTCTGGAGCCAAGGAAGGGAGCAAGGCTGAGGGTGGGGTGGGGCTTCGCCCTTGGGACTCCAGGTTTGTGCAGCCTGCTTGTTGTCTCTGCGCTGGGATCCACCTGTTGGCAGCAGCAGGCGCTGTGCTTTCACGGCTGTAGAATATTCCATGAACATGTGACGAACACAGTGTGTTTCTCGGTCCTTTCATCCAGTGCCCAGCTTATTCCCTGGGATGGGGGGTGGAGGCGTTGCCGCTCTGAACGAGCTGGTCCTTGGGAGCATGATGCCAACCAAGCCCACCACGGGTGACCTCCATGCAGTTCCACAACAGCCACGTCCTGGGTCTCTCCTTCCTGGTCTCGTCGTCCTCCCACGTGACCCGTGTGATGATCCACAGTGCTCCCATCTGAGTGAGGCTGGGCACCGCTGCCTTCTCCTCCCATGCCCTCGTGCCCTCCTCTGTGTGGGCGAGTCCTGTCCTGCAGGCCACCCTACTCCCAGGTGCCGAGGTGGCAGCTCTGGTCCACCTGGCTCCTGGACGGGAGGAGAAGACCAACCCAGGACCAGCATCTTGGACACAGCAGAATGACAGCTTGCACCTGGTTACAGCTCGGGGTGTGCTGGGCACCCATGTACCAGGGGTGGGCGATCCAGCCCAGGGGGATGCCTAT
This sequence comes from Oreotragus oreotragus, assembly GCA_006410675.1. Lineage (NCBI taxonomy): Eukaryota > Metazoa > Chordata > Mammalia > Artiodactyla > Bovidae > Oreotragus > Oreotragus oreotragus. Next base: position 254,914 of record SJYX01004251.1, on the reverse strand, counting down.
ACTGGGGCTGCCCTGCAGTGACCTGCTGAGAAAGCCAAGGACTCCGGGTCCTTCTGCGCTGCTTACTTCTGCTCCCTGCTTGAAGACTCTGGTAGAAGTGGTAGAGATTTTCAGATTTGGGACCCTTTGCTCGTGGCGGTAATGTTGCAGGAATGGGGTACCCTGGTGCATTTTGGCCACTATCTGACAGTGAAACTGTCGCTTAGGAAACGTTCTTTTGGCAGCTCCTTGGTCCCATTGGCTCTGCCTGTGGCCCTGGGCATCTGTATGAGCTCCCCCTCCCCCAGTGCTGATCAGGACCCTGGGGAGGGGGTCCTGTACTGATGGCCGAATGAGACGTGGCCCATATTTATAGATGTCTATAATGTTTGAAGAGAACTTATACTCCCCGACTATTCTCTGATTCTGGGTGCAAGATTCCTAACTGTTCAGATCTTCAGTAATTTTACTTCCTAATTAGTAAAAGAGGTGTCCCTCTTACCCCCTGGGATGGTGGGCTCCGTGGTTTCTCTGTGTGGGTTTTGTGTGACTAAGCGTGTAAATGGCGAGCTACACGCAGTTGCGTTTTCCTGATGAGCTGAACTTTGCGAGGGGACCCCTGTCCCCTCCAGTCCTGCTTCCAGTCTGTTTTGTTTCATGCCGAGTTCGTTTTCCTCCGCCCTTCCTGTCTGCAACCCTGGGGAAAAGCTCAGTTTCTGATCACTTTCTTCTCAACAGACCTTCCTCCCCTGGGTGGGAGGGAAGAGGTGTGGAGCCTCTTCTTTCCCAGGGACGAGCCAGAGCCCTCAAGGGGCGAGTGCCCCTGGAGAAGCAGCGCTCCGGCCGAGGCGTGGTGGCGGCCTGAAGGGAGCTCTGTTCACACTGGCGGCATCCTGGGCTGGACGCCGGGCTGCTGACCAGAGACGTCATCTTGATGGGGCTTTGTCTGCCTTCTCATGGCCCGCTTCCCGGCGGGGTTCCTCTGGTGTGGCCCCTGGCGGCTCTGGGGTCAGGGATTGCCAGCCAAGCAGTGGCAGACACCCTGGCCACTCCCCGGTCACCCTCCTTTCTCTGCCAATCCCTGCCCCGTTCTTCCGGTTCTTCCTGCATTTCTTTCCCACAAAGGCCAGGAGCCCTTTTCTTTCCCATGTAGGGCTCAGGCTCTGCTCCTGGAGCTGTCAGCCTGCTAGGATGGTGTGGGATTCAGCCATGCCGACCCTGAGTGGACCGAACCCCCTCATCTTCCTGCAAGCCCTGTGCCCTGTCCTTCCTGCTTAGAGTAAGGATCTTGAGCAGCACAGCGCCCCCAACACCTCCATCGCAGTGTACTCCCCGGAGCTGGACCACTCTTTGTCGGGGCAGAGGCTTCCGCTGTGCAGTCTCCTGCTGTGAGCAAGGCTGAGGCCTGTGGAGGTCAGAGGTCAGAGCCCAGTCATCGTGCTGCAGCCGAGCGGCGGGCAGCTGTCCCTTTGTTCCCCTCCCCATGGAGAGCGAGTGGCCGCTCCGCCTTTGGTCCGACGGCCGGGAAGGTGGCCTGAGGCTGCAGCCGCAGACTTCACAGTGTCGACGGCCTCTCATCCTCACCCCTCTCGGCTCTGGATCAGCTTTGATAGGCAGGCAGCTTAGCCAGGGTGCTGGGACGGCCGCCTTTCTCATCGCCTCACCTCCCTCTCGGCCCCCGCTGGCAGCCACCCACACTTGCGGTCGGCGTATCCCCGGACCGCCACCCTCCCTGCTCCGTCCGGGCATGCCACGGCGGGGGATGACATCTCTGATCTGTGTACTTGGGTCCAAGACCCCATCTGCTCCCTCTCCTCATGGCTTTTGGCAGCTCAGGGCAGAGGGCGTATGCTGTCTGGGTCCAAGGCTCTAGACCAGTCCCCAGTGTGTGCAAGCCTGCACCTTCCCCAGGCCAGGGAGCCAAGAAGGTGACCCTAATCACGGTGCTCCATGGAGGCTCACGCTCCCAAGTTCATAGACCACGAATTTGGGGATTGCTGAGATCTAAGAGTGAAAACGCTCATTTCTCCTGCTTCTCCATCTTCCTGGAGGCTGCAGGGTAGAGGGGGCAGGTGTCCTCTTGCTGGTCCCACCCCCCCGACATGGGCAGCCTGAGATGCCAGCGTGGTGGGGAGCCCGAGGCAGAGCGCGGGTCTGAGCTCCGGTGTGGGCTCCGGGCCTGGTCGGGGAGGTCAGGTCTCCAGGTCAGCTCCTTTAGCCCTGGAGCTGGCCAGTGGAGGAGCCATCCCGCCCTAGGCACTGTCAGCAGTGCCCTGCCCCACTGCCTTAACCTTTAAGTAACAGGGCCCCTCAGTCATGTCAAAGCAGAGAGAGCAGGTGGGGACCCCCCAGTGCCTGTCCCCTGCTGGCAGAGACCAGGGATGGCGTCTCACCCATGCCCTGTGACTGCTCCCCGGGGGTGAGCACAGTGGCACCTCCTCACTTCTCCACCCAGCCTCCGTGTGAGCTGTCCCCAAGCCCTGCTGAAAGCGCAGGTCCCCCAGTTCAGGCAGCGGGCAGGCTGGCGTCCGGGCCCTCTGCTCCGCCCTCATGTCCACTTCTGCAGAATCACCATCTCTCCTGCTGGCTGCTTTCTTCCCCAGTGTTGGCTCCTGGGGGTGCCACCGTGGATCTTGATCTGGTTCTTTGTGCAGGCGAGGCTGCCGTCCCATCCCCCTGATAGCCATGCTACCACGTGCAGTAACCCCCAGGGAGCTGGCACACCTGAGCAGCCCACTGGGCAGTCGTCTGCAGTCAGGCCCCTGGCTCCGCTCCCCAAAGCGACTGTGCAGAGTGGGGCTGAGCCCAGCACGGGCGGCAGTGGGAGGTGGAGGCCAGGGTCCCCGTGCACCTGGGCTCCGGGCACAGGGTGCGCACGTGGGCAGGTTACTCGGGTGCTCTGTGCTGGAACTGTTCATGTGAGACGGGGCCAGCTGGCTCCTCTGGCTATGCGGGAGGCTAAAGTGACGCCCTCCACGAGCACTCTAGGCTTTCCTGGCCGGCAGTGTTGACATGAGACTGTCATTAGCAAAGGGCCCAGCCTGCTGGAGCCCTCTTTCCTCGGCGCGTGGCCGAGTTTTACAGCGAGCCCATCCCTCCAGAGCCACTGTCCGGGGCCTGTGCTCAGGGCCTCACCCTGGCCATCTTGTCCGTCTGTGCAGCTGAGGGCCAGAGACCCAGCAGCTGTTTTGTTTGGCCCTCACCATCTCCCGAGGCCTCTGTTGTGTTCTCTGCCTTGGAAGAGCTCGCTTGTTTGTGAACCTGGGCATGTTCATGCTTGCAGGCGCCCTGAGCACCCAGATCTGTCCCGATGCCCAGGAGAGGGCAGGAGCTCCCTGCTGGGCGGGGCCTCGGGGCGGGAGGCGGCTCCCCTGCACCTGAACCTGAGCCAGGTTTGGCAGTGAGTCACTGGATTAAGGTGTGGCCTGAACACTCCCCTGAGCGTTTGGCTGCCGTCCATGCCTGGCTGCCCAGGTGAAGAACAGGCAGGCCATCCTGTGCCACCTTTGGAGACTGGCCTTGTGGGACCCAGCTACCTCTTCTGGTTCCTGCCGATCCCACCGACTTGCCCACAGCTGCCTCCTGCTTAGCAGCGTGGGGGGCCAGTCCCTGCGCGTGGGTCACTGCAGTGCAGGGGCCACATGGCCCCAAGGACCTTCGCAACTGTTGCCAGGTGATTCCGTTCACAGAGATGGTTCTGAGATGGCACCACAGGCCATCCACAGGTCGGGGGCTGCCTGCCAGGTTGGCTCCTGTGCTCTCCGGGAAGCTGGTCCCTTCCACGTCAGGCAGAGCCGGCCACACCTGGCCGGGGATCCCAAGGGTGTCCCAGCCTCCCCTGCAGGTGGGTGACAGTCTGTCACGTCCACCTGCTGTCAGACCCTAACAGCAGGACCTGACTGTGACTGCTGGGCCCTCCTGACAAGACGCGTCTTGGAGGACTTAGTAGACCCCTCAGTGGGAGCCGTGTTCATTTCACATCCCTGAGGGTCCCCACTCAGGACCGTGTCGCCCCACACTGTGGTCCCATGCTGGCCCCAGGCCTCTGTGCAGGACAGCTTCCCCAGGCCAGCCTGGAGTGGACTTCTTATGCCTGCATCCTGCCTTCACAGCTGAAACGCCACAGCACATGGAGGAGCTATCCGTTAGCCCCCAGGAGGAGTGGCGGGCACACAGTCACTGGAGCCCCGGGACCAGGGCCTCTGCTCTCTTAGCCTTCAGGCCTCTTGACACCAGGCAGGACTTTGGCGCTGTCTCTGCCTCCGAGTTTGGCTTTATGTGGATGCTAGACAGATCAAAGGGGCTGAGCAGGGATAGGGGGCTGCAGTCTGAGGGGTCCCCCTCAGGGCCCCCTGGACTCACATACCTGGAGTCAAGGGCTAGGGGCTCCGGTATATCCACTTGGCCCGCCCTGGTGAGAGCTTTATGGGGCTGGCTCAAGCCTGTGTCGGGAGGGATTAGTAAACATCTTAATTGGATCTGCCTGTTCTCGGTGGCTTTGGCTGTAGCAGGAGAGATGGCTCAGCATGTTTTCATGTTTCCTCGGTGTCCGAGGGCCCCCTCTGGGGTGGGGACATTCACAGGGAACAGCAGTGCGTGGCTGGGTCTTTTCCTGAGAGCAGGCAGGGGACCCCAGGCCCTCTGACCTGGTTCCTGGGGATCCTGCTGGGGAGGAGGGGAAGGGGGCCCTCAGCCGTGTTCATGCTGGAGGTGATGAGCCAACGGGGTCTGTGAGGACTGGGCCTGGGCCTTGTTCCTGCCAAGGGGGGACGTGTGGCCTGTCTGGGGTCTGCAGCCGGAGGCTCGCTGAGGTGCGGCAGCATGCCTGCAAAGGCCTGGCCAGTCTGACTCGAGGGCCTGTGTGTGTGGAGGGTGCTGGGGTCCCCCAGTCCTGTGACCCCACCATGTCTCCCGCTGAATTGAGGTACCTCCCGCAGAGTGCGCTCAATGTCTGCAGTCCCCCATCCCGACCCCTGCAGGTGAGAGTGAGGAAGTGGTCCTTTGTTGATCCTTTGTTGACCTGGTACAACCAGGGTCTGCCTGGACTGAGGGGAGAGGACACCAGGTTGACCTGAAGTCCCTGCCTCCCTGTCGCCCAGGCTCAACCCATTTGCTCCCCAGCCCCCCATCATCCAGTTCCTTGAAGCAGCACCCCCAGCTGGCCTGAGTGGCCAGCCTGAGAACCCCCAGTATGACCGTGGATGCCTGAGAGCATGTGACTCGGCCAGGGATGCATCCAAATGTATATCTGGTTCTGGGAGGAGTGGGGTGGGGCCTGAGCTTCTGAGATCCAAGCAGAGTACCAGAGTGGCCAGTGCCAGTCCAGGACCTGACCCAGTGCAGGTAGGGCAGAGGCCAGCCCAGACAGTTGGGCCATGTGTGGTTGGCACCTCATTCCACAACACCCAGGTGCCCGGGTGTCCAGCTGTGAACACAGCACTGACCTCAAGGAGCCATCTGGTCTTGCTCCGCTTCAGAGCGGCAGTCAGGGAGGGTCACTGTCCGCTGTCATCACCATAGTAACAGCCATCGATTTTTGTCCTGGTTACCCCTCTGGCCACCTGCCATTTTTTGCCATTTTGTAGGCAGGAGAAGAACACTGCTTCTCCCAGGGAGGAGCTGGAGGCTTTGAGGCCAGCAGAGAGGATGGGAGGTTGGTGGCTGATCCCAGAGGGGTACCCCGGTGCTGTCTAAGCTCTGTGTCCCATCCTGGTGGCTCCCACAGCTGGCACGACATCCCCATAGCCCCTTGGCTGTCTGTCTTCCTGGAACGAGAGTTCTATATTCGTGCCTTGTTCAGGCGTATGCTAATTAGCTCTCAGAGGCGCCTTTCCGCTCTGGAAGCCACCAGAATAATTGAGCATTATGGAAATTTGCTTTAGAAGGCTTCAGGAGGCGGTGGGCACTCCCAGCCAAGTTTGAGCAGCTGACCCCTTGGCTCAGAGCCCCTTAGCCACCGGCAGGGGCCGCGAGCTCCGGCACCTCCTGGAATGACAGATCCTCGAGAAACGAGTGTTTTGGTCCCTCAGTGGCTGCCAGTGGCCCAGAGGAACACCGTGCTCACTCGACAGTGACGGTACATCCTGCTTGCCGGGTTGAAGTCCGGCTCTGGGAGGACTGGGCTGGAGGTCTGGTCCCCAAGGAGGGTCGGAGGCCTTCTCTGAGCCTCGAGCACCATCTGGGGCTGCTGAGGACCACTCCGGCATGGGGCTCTGCCTGGGAGGAGGTAGGGAACGCCAGCAACCCCGCCCACCCCACCAGAGCGCACACCCAAGTTAGGCTCGCGGTTGCAGTCACGGCCGTGCAGTCTCGGTCTCGCCTCTGGCTGGGTTGCTCGTGTCCTGAGGTGGCACAGCTTGACGTCTGCTGGAGGCGGGGAGCAGCAGGTTACAGGACTGGCCTTCTGGGCTGCGGTGGCCCAGGGAGCCCTTAGGGACCCACGCGGCAGGGACTCCACGCTGGACATTCCCGTCTTTCCCACGTGTTCAGATCCGTCCTAGAAGCCTCGTGCGCTGGGAGCACCCCGTGTGGTCTGGGGTCACTGGACATTGCCCAGGTCCAGGCAGCTGGGGAACCAGGTTCTCATCAGTGTCCCCCACGTTTGTAATGCTGCTGAAGATACCCACTTTCTTGTCACATCAGCTCCCCTGAACCCCAACACTGTGCCTTTCCAAGAGCCCCCTACCCTGTTCTCTTGTCCATAGGGCTTTATGCAGGGCTTGTCTCACGACCAGGGTCGGGGACGGGCACAGCCCTCTTTCAGTGGGAAGGACCACGGGTATGGGGTAGGGTGGTGAGGAAGAGAGCATACAGTCAAGGCCCCTGCCCCAGCCAGACATGGTCACCAGGGAAGAAGGGCATAGGCTGGAGAGAAAAGGGTACCACAGATGGGGGTGGTACCTTCCTGCCTGCTGGGGCTGGGCTCTGCAGAAGGACGTCCTGTCTTGGTGCCCAGTTCCTGAACCACCGTACCTGCCATCCTCCCGCTTAAAGAAGGAGGGTGTGGTGGGACTTCTGATGTCTAGATGGATGGCACCCAGATGCTTGGCTATCAAGGTCACTATTACTGACGGGGGCAGACACTTGCCCGGCTCTTTTCTCTGGGGCAGGGACTGTGCCGTGAGCTTTGCCAGTCCAGCCCCCTAATCAAGAGACTGTGGTCTCACTGATTTAATCCTGGGATGGGGTACAAATGTGTACACATAACCCATGAGACAGGTCAACCCAGGCCTGGAGCCCTTTTCCTGGGATGCCTGGAGCCCTTTTCCTGGGATGCCTGGGCTGTTGGAACCTGTCGCCCCTGTGATGGACATCCCCCAGCTGGTGGACACACACCAGGGTGGAGGCTGGTCTGTGCTCTGGGGGGTGGTCCCGCTGTGTGGCAGTAGGTCCCTGGGGAGGCCCCTCCATAGGTGGTTATTGGACTCCCTACCCCCCAGCCAGGGCTCAGCCCACCTGTGTCTTCCAGAGATGGGAACTGCCCTCTGTGACCTCCCTTACCCTGGGGCCCCAGCCTTCTCCTCCTCCTCATGTAAATCAGGTTTTAGAAGTTTCACTGGGTTGCCCCCTGGACACTGACATTGGAAGCATTGCTCTCCTGTGACTGTCACAGTGTTACAGAGAGGGGACTGGCCCTCCATGCAGTGTGCCCAGCCTTGGGGTCTGGCAGCCAGGTCTTTACCCTCTTTGTCCCATGCTGTCGCTACCCTTTGCTGGGGGTCAGCTCAGGCCACTGGCCGTCTCCATGGGAGCCAGTGCAAAGCTGGTTTTCTCAGGCCTGTGTTGCTTTGGCAAAAAAAACGTGTTCTTTTTTAAGCCTAAGTGGGTGAGAACTCAAATCCTTCCTGAAATCCTGTCTTCACTCCTTTGGGATAAGGAGCCTAGTGCTGTGGCCTGGGAGGGGCCCTCAAGTGGAGTCTGCCCCCTCAGCTCACGGGGAGTGGAGCTGCCGAGGTCTACTAGATGCTGGCCTGTGAACGGCCAGACCCTGAGGACAAGGGCCACCCCTCCCACCATCCTGGCTTGTCCCCAGTCTCCCAGAGCCCCACTCCCCCTCAGCATCTTGTCATTTGCAGATTATAAGAACATGGGTTTTTTTTTTTTTTTTTTTTTTCAAAAAAAAGAAAAGCAGCCTCAGTCTTTAAAAATGTCAGCGTTGTCAGAGATGCAAGTGGAGAGGACTCTTCTGGATTTAAGAGGCTGAAGACTCCCGACTCCCAGAGGAGAGATAAGAATTCTGGTGCCGCTGGAGGTTAATTCCTCGTAACCCGTGATTTAGCCTGTTTATGACTGACTTGTTCCAGATGCTCACGGAGCAGCATTTAGATAAACAGAATGCTGATTTATTGAGAGAAAGACCTGAAGAGCTGGGCGAGCGGTCCCGGGTTGGGGAGTAGCTCTCAGGTGGTGGCACATCAGGGCTGATGGAAGAGGGTCTGTGTTGGTGGCCGCCCTCCCTGGGTCAGGATGGCCACGGGCCTGTGCACATGAGCCATGATCTCCAGCTGTAGAAGCTGACTTGCTGGCCACCCCACGGTGCTCACTACTGTCTTGCATGGTTCAGCCAAAAAGTGTGTGCGCGGTACATAACGTTCGTGTGTTGGGAAGAGAGCTGGGGAGCTTGGCTGAGGATGAGTGGGTACTTGCTTCGCTATCTTTGAGGCTTTTGGGAGATTTGGAGGGTGGGGCTGGGAGTAGTGTGTTCTGTCTTTTCAGTGCTGATGAGGATAGATTGACGGTCACATTGATCGAAGAGCTGTGGGTGGAACCTCTGGGAGCGGCTACAGAACTGGCCTCCATTCAAGTCCCCTAAGGGTCAGCATTCAGTGCCCTGGGGGACTGCCTGATGTCTTGTGGAGCTCGGGTGGGAGGCAGGGCTGCATCTGGGCTGATCTCAGGCTTAAGAATCAGTGACATGAGCCTCCCTGCCGAACTCCACCCCGCCATCTCTGGGTCATCCAGGGCCACAGGCCTCGTTTGTCCTCCCGGCCCGCAGGCAGCTCTCCTTCCTGACCTGCCTGGCCCACTCGCCTTTCACTCCATCCCATTCCTCACCAGCCCATGGTTTGTCTTCCTCTCCGGAGAAGGAGCATGGCCACCACAGAGGCAGGGCCTGTGGTTAACTCTCTCACCTGCAGCGGCACCTGCTCAAGAAACAGCCGTCAGAGGGGTAAGATGAAGGTGAGCGAGTGCCCCAGGCTGCGAGCAGGTCACCTTCGTCACAGTAACAACTCCCACATCAAGACACCAGCCTGCAGTTGCTAGAGTCTGTGCCTTTTAAACATCTGGTACATGTAACTTTCTCTAGTCTCCTGGACGCTTTTATCTTTTCCCAAAGATCCCACTTTGGGGAAACACTTGAATGTTTCGGAGATCTGAGATATCAGCGGTGGGTCCTACATCCCCGAACACGGATAAAGTGAGTGAAGACATCTCACTCCTGACTCTTGCCGCTCCTCCCATATCACCGCAGGGCCCCGCCCTTTGGGCGTCCAGACCTGGCCTGGAGCTCCAAGCGAGCAGCTCCAACCCCTGGCCTCCTGCGGGCCTTGGTTCTGCTCGCGCTGCTCTGCTCAGGGTCTGCCCCACTGCCGTCCTCTCAGGCGTGGGGCCTCCCCACGCCAGGGCCCCCTTTTCCTCAGCCGTGCCCTCACCTTCCGGCACATCCCCACGCTGCCTCTGTGCTGGCGAGGTCTCTAGGCTCTGCCTTCTCTCCCCTTGGTGGGTGCCTTTGGGCCCCAGGCTCTGGCCAACACTCGCCCTGGCCGATGCCGGGCCCTTCCACCTTGTCCTTGTACTGAGGTTCTTGCCAGGGGCTGTGAACTGTTGTTAAGAATCTGTTGGGAATTTTTTTGTATCAGTGGTAAAATAGGAGCAGAGTGACAGCCCTGGTGCTTTCCCTGGCTCACAATCCCTGGGTTTGGTAGAAGCTAGCTCCTACTAGGGTGGGGGGCACAGTCTCCCCTGGGGATGGCCCCCACCCTCCTGGCTGAGCTCTGAAGCAACAGGGATGCTGAGTCACCCCGACTTGCTGGAGAGGCAGGCTCCTCGTTGTGGAATCAATTCCTATTAGTATCTGCAGCCTCGTCTTCGCAGGAGATTTGGACGAGCCTGGAGCAAGGAGCAGGCCCTGCAGAGATGGCAGTGGGTGCCTGGGAGGGCCGCTGGGTCTGAAGGAACCTCAGAGGGCCTGGCAGCACTGAGGCTCCAGCCCCTTACGTGGTCATGGTGCTGGCCAGAGGCCCCCTGTTTACTCAACTCCCTAGCACCCCACCCCTCAGGATCTGCTGGCTGGTGGACTTTCTCTAAGAAGATGGGAAAAACCTCAAAAATCGTGTTGTGAAGATTGTTTACAAACAGAATTTAGGGTTGTTATAAAACTGCTTCCTAAGGAGAGAGCTGAGTGTCACAGCAGCAGTGTTTGTAATAGCCCGAAAGTGGACACACCCAAATGTCCACCGGCGGACATCAGTGGATGGCTAGATAAAGTGTGGTCCCTTCCCTGGAATGTCATGCGACTAGGGAGGGAACGGAGCCCCGACACACTGCCGCCGGCGAGCCTCAAAAACCAAAAACACGCTCAGTGAGGAAGCTAGACACAAAGGTCTGCATCCTGGGGCCCCGTTGATACAAAACAGCCTGAACAGGGAGATCCGTATAGACACTAAATGAGTGGTTGCCCAAGGCTGGAGGAAAAGAGGAGTGACCGCTGGTGGGGACAGGTTTCTGGAGTGACGAGAACCTTCTGGAATTAGGAGCGGCGGTTGCTCGACCTTGTGACTGCCCTTGAGGACGGAGTGGCCTGTTGGGGGCCCCACAGGCCGGGGCTCTCCAGCCCTCCCTGTCTAGCCACCCAGGCTCCAGGGTTGTGTCCCTGTTGGGGGCCACGTCCCTACTAAGAGGCTAGGCCAGTTCTTTGTGCGTCTGTCACCCAAGACAAGGCCACCACCCTGAGGGACAAGGGCCCTGCCTGGCTCCCGAGGCCGCCGCCCTGCCTCTCTTCAGGGGCCCACACACCATCTGCGGGATGCTTGGGCTCCCCAGCCCCAGGTGTACAGAGCGAGGTGCGTGGCGACTGTCCCAACACTGTCCTGTCGTAGTTGCACCACCAGCCAGACTGTGATGGAGGGAGGGTGGCCGGCACACCGCCTGTGTCTGTGAGGAAGCACAGCTCGTGTGCTGGTGTGTGTGCTGGTGTGTGTGTGTGTGTGTACACACTGCCCCTGCCCCTGCCTTCCCCTGGGGGCAGGGAGCTGCCGTGTGTACCGGATTCCACACTTAACCCAAAGCTGGGAGGTGGGTGTTTGATGAGGTTACCGGGAGTACCAGGAATTTTTAAACTCAGAGCTGAAGGGTGTGCAGCCGGAGGTGACTCACCGCTGACCTGGCGGCCTCGCAGGGTAAACACTGGGTGGCAGAGCTGAGGAGGGCGTCGCCCGGTTCTCAGGTGCCTGTGTGTGTTTCTGACGTGGTTCTGTCCCAGGTGAAGCCTCGTGGCATCCGTGTGTGCCCTTCTCCTGTCTCTGCTCCTGAAGGGCCACTCTCGAACCCTTCTCAGTGCCAGGGTGGTCTGCCCACCGTCCCCTCTGCAGCACCCAGGGGCCTAGCCACCTGCCCACTGCCCCCTGTGTTCACACATCTCGGGACCCTGGCAGTCCCACCAGCTGGTAGCACTTGAGCTGGTTACCCGGCTCACCCACTGTTTGCTCTGGTGAGGCCAGGTCTGAGCTGCTACCTTAAACCTGGTTTTTTGAGTTTAGGACCCACCTGTGCTGTAGACCCGGACCTGGATTCCCAAACAGGCCTGGTTCAAAGCCTGCGGCCTCCTCCTCCCTGGGCGGGGTGGGCCTGCAAAGGTGTGCCCCCTCGTGCTGTCCTTTGAGCTCGAAGAATCGAGGAGGCACACGGAACCGAGGGACGGGATGCAGCTCTGGCTGGCCTCCTGGCTCCAAGGACCTTCACTAGCCCACCTCCCAGGACCTGGAAGGGACTTGGGTAAAAAAGGACCAGTGAGTATTCACACTGACGCCTGAGGCTCCCAGCTTTCCTGGGGAGCCGAGTTCGGGGCACAGCCTCCTCTTGGGGCGGGGTGACTATCTCCTGCCACTGGCCCAGTGCCCCCATGATGCTCCGGGTCCACCGCCCAGTGGCTCGCACACGCTCACACCACCCCCTTGCAGACATGTTCACGGGACTTACTGCAGTGGCCTGTAAAACACACTGTACAAGTTCCCCGAGTGGACCGGCTTGTGCAGCCACTGGCTCTTAGTTCAAAGCCATGTTCCTCTTCCCTGCATGCTCCCCGGGACAGGTGGGGCCTCTGGCCAGCAGAGGCGATGGGGTGCGTCCCAGTACATTGGTGGAGCCTGGGGTGCAGGGGCCAGAATCCTCGAGAATCTCTGCATACTCTTCTTGGCAACAAAAATTCCTTTTTTAAAGGATTTGCTGTTTGTTGTTATTTCTGCCTTTTTTCAAATGGTCTTGAACTAGCTGTGTATGGCCTTTTAAGGAAATAGGTGTTTTCAGTTTGATCTGGATGTTAACTTACGATTCTGGGGCCTCAAGTATGGCCAACAATGCCACTTGCTCTGTGTTATTTATGGACTTCGTGTCACTTGAGAGCCCTTGGGGCCCAAGGGTGACCTGTGGGTCCCGACTTTGGTGCACACTGTTCTTGACACAGGAGAGTGTCCCCATGGAGCAGATCAGATCTGGGAGATCCTCACCCTGCTCGGGAGCTGCAGGTCTGTGCCAGGCGGGTCAGGGTGGTGGCAGCCTGGCCTTGTCCCCTGGGCTACCCGCTTCTGTTTGTCTCTGTGGTTCCTTTTCAGCCAAGGATGGGGACCAGGAACCTTCCATCCCCTGTTGTCCTTGGCCAGGCCCCTGGGATCGGGGTGGAGAAGTGGATCAGGGCTAGGAGAGGATGAGTAAGACTTGATCAGTATCCTGGTGGGGCAGGTCGACCTCAGCTCAGCCCTGCACGTGTGGTTGACCATCAACCATGCTGACCACGGGCGACCACGGTGGAGGCGGGGCCTTCTCGTCTCCAGGCGCCGCCCCTCCCTGTCACCCTCGGCCGGACAGCACCATCAGGCACAAGGTCAGGCTGCTCTTTGTACCCTGAAGGAAGTGACTTCCAGGGACTCTTAGTCCCAAACAGGTGTCCCCTGTACCCTGGTCCCAGAGCTGGCGTCCTGGTGGCTCAGTACCGTTTATCATCTTGGGTTGGGGGTCATGTCCCGGGAGCTCCGGGGTCTGCCCCTCTTGTGGCATCTCCCTGCCCTGTCCTCTCATCCCCCGCGCATGGGTGAATGTGGTCCTGGAGGCAGACTCTGTGTGGCCCAGCCCTGGTTCCTCTGGTCACTTAGCTTCCTGGAGCCACGTGTCTATGGGAATATAGCCCTGGGGTGCTGCTGGGAGAGAGAAGGGAGATGGAGGTTTGCACACAGCCACAAGTGTGCCCACTCCACACCCACATGCAACATGGCCACACACGCTCACACCCACTCTCTCTGCATTCATGCAGGCACTCACTCCCACACACACCCTGTGTACCCACATGCACACACCTTTCCCCACTCAAACCCACACAGGCACTACATTCACACCCACGTGCTCGCTCACGCTCACGCTCACGCGCTGTGCTGCGGGCCCTGCCCGCGAGCACCCTTCACAGCCTCAGGCTGGGTCTGGGCGTCTTCCTCTCTCCACAGCAGCCGTGCACGGCCTGCTGCCTTTGGTGCCAGCCTGGGGTCTGTGTTTCCTCATGTATTGCCTGGGAGGGGGTCTCCTCTCCACTGGCACAGGCGGCAGGCTGGACATTCAGCCCAGGGCCTGATGAACCAAACCCCAGCCATGTGTGATCCTACCCCATGACCAAGGGGACCTGCCGACGTGCTTGTCTCTCCTCTTTTGGCTGCACCTCACGACTTGCAGGATCTTAGTTCCCAGACCAGGGATTGAATTCGTGCCCTCAACAGCAAAATTGCCGAGTACTAACCACTAGACCACCAGGAAAACCACTGCCCCCCACCATGTCTCCTGATGGGGATGTGCAGTTGGCTTTGCAGGCCCTGTTCCCTAGCACACAACAGCTCCTCCCAGCCGCCAGATGACCCTGGGGCTCCTTCAGAGGCGCTCTCATCTCTTCCTCCTCCCTCAATAGACATCCGTATGTCCAAGGCGAAGCTGTCTTTTGGGAGCTCAGTCCAGCAGCACGCTGAGAGTGAGAACTCAGAACTCAGGCAGGAGGCAGGGCTCCAGGGCCTGCAGGGTGGAAGTGGGCACTACAGCCACCTAACAGCCCACTGACCTTGGGCAGCCTGCCCCAAGGATTGGCGGAGATCTGACCACATGTGGTCAGTAGTCACCAGGCCCTGTGGTCATCAGGAGTGAGAGCAGCTGGTGGAATGGCCTGATGACCAGGAGGAGCTGGCCTCTCCCAAACCCCACTGTGTTTCTGGGAGAGAACATGACCCCGGGGATCACCTGCCTGCCATCCATGTGACCTTGGAGGGCAGACAGCGTTGTCCCTTTAGGGCAGGAGCCACAGGAACTGTTCTGCTTTCTAGCAAGCCTTGTGGAGACCAGGGTGCTCCTCATGGCTGCCCCCCCAAAGAACTCTCTGGATCATGTGAGCCCTGAGTGGCCTGGCCATGAGGGGAGGGACATCCTGGTGTAGGCAGCACCTCCGGGACGGTCAGTCAGCAGGTCCCGAGGGCGGGGACAGGCCTTCCTCCATGTGGCCACAGTGCGTGGTCAGCGCTTGTTTAGCAAATGCTTGCCAGTGAAATAAATGCAGCCCACACTGCCCGTTCCAGACCCACTCTCTGCAGGGGAGGAAGTGAGCCATTTGTCCAGGGAGGTCCTTTGTGCTGACTCGGTGGGTGTGGGCGGTGGCCCTGAGGGTCATTGGAGGCAGTTGTGTGTGCCCCAGCCTGGAGCTTCTATACCACGGCAATGAATTGGGGTGCTGGGTGTTGGGGCTCTGCTGACCATAGCATGTCTTGGGCCATGGGGTCCTTCCCTCCACAGTCGCCCCGCCTTCCACACCATGTCCCGGGACACACGGGCTGCTCGTTGAGGCTGCCGCCTCTGCCTGGGCCCGAGGTGGGTGGGCCAGTGGTAGTTGGCGCCTGCAAGTGAGAGGAGATGCCAGTGCTCATGGGATCGCAGGCAGGGTTGAAACCTGCAAAAGTAGGGCCTCTCATCCAACCTCTACCACGAACCTCGGCTCCGATGCAGACACCCGCAAGCCCCCAGAGACACCAAGCAACTGCGCGTCCTTGTTGTTCTAGAATTTCCTGTCTCTCTGGGTGGCATCACCTGGAGAGGCACCCCTCCCCCTGCCCCCAGCGCACCCCTGCCCACCTGCCGGTCCCCAGACCACTGCAACCCCAGTGCCCGGCCCGCCAGTGTGTGCTCCCCGGCCGTGGAGGGGTGATGGGGCAGTGATTCTGAGGCTCTCACTTCCTTCTGCTTTTCTCTCCTGCCACCTGCCTTCCAGGGGACGTTCTCTTCCAGATGGCTGAAGTCCACAGGCAGATTCAGAATCAGCTGGAAGAAATGGTGAGTCGCAGCCTCCCAGGGAGGCCCGGGGAGGGAGGGAAAGCTGCAGGTGGGCCGGCACTGTCGGAGGGGAGGGGAGGAGGTGAGTGTGTGCTTCACCGCGAGTCCCCTAGGGAGGCCTGTGCCGCCCTGGGTCACACTTGGGTCTGGGGCATACCCAGGGCCCAAGACAAAAGTCACATATGAAAGAGGTGACCATCGTGGGGCCTAGGGGTATACAGAAGGACCTGAGAGAACAGGGCACAGGCCAGATGGGGTCTTACATTCAGCTGGCCACGAAGGCCAGGCTCCAGTTCAGCACTTTCTCCCAGGGCCGCCTGTTTCTGTGGGGCCACCAGGGTCATTGGCTCATGGGTCAGACAGGCTCCTCTCTCCCATGGGGGTACCCAGTGTCCTGGGCACCCTTGTCGTGGTGACCAGCCCCCTCTCCTAGTCGGCTCCCTCCCTCGGGGCGTACGTCAGAGCTGACCTCTGTTTTCTCTCCGTACCAGCTGAAGTCTTTTCACAACGAGCTGCTCACGCAGCTGGAGCAGAAGGTGGAGCTGGACTCCAGGTACCTGAGTGTAAGTAGCCCTCCCGTACCTGCTGGTCTGCCTGCCCGCCTCGGGCTCTGTGTGAACACTTCCCTCGGTCCAAGGGGTTTCCAGCTTCCTGTGAGCTCTGCGTCTTGTGGTTTCCCGCAGCTCCTCTGACATTTCGTGCCCCTTTGAGAACAAACGTGACCCCATGGGTAGACTCCTGCATCGGATGCCCCACGCGCCCTGGTCCTCTGCCCCTGCCTCTCAGCTGCTTTTAGTAAAAACGATGACGTGCAGTGGCCACTGTGTGGAGCCTGCACGAACTCTTCTGACCTGCTGTCATGAGTTTCCTTGTCCCGTCCCCTCCCCCAGGTCGACCAGAAGGGCGAGGGGCTGGACTTCGGTGCTCATTACACGAATTCACACCTTCCCACCCTGGGGTGGAAGCCCAGCCGGCAGCCCCAGCCCTGATCTTTATCTCCAGGGTGCGCAGAGCTGAGGCCTCAGGTTTGCAGCTGCGCAAGTCCTGCCGTCCACGAGCTTGGGCCGCTGTGGCCCTGTGGAGAGTGGGAGGGGCATGCTGGCTCCCTGCCCACATTGTTTTGGCACTCGTTTCCCAGGCTGCACTGAAGAAATACCAGACGGAGCAGAGGAGCAAAGGTGACGCCCTGGACAAGTGCCAAGCTGAGCTGAAGAAACTCCGCAAAAAGAGCCAAGGGAGCAAAAACCCCCAGAAATACTCGGACAAGGAGCTGCAGGTAGGACTCGGCTGCACGTGCTGGGCGCTCTGCCTACGGGACACGCCGGAGGGCTCGGGCCCCTGTTACGGTGTCGGGACTCTCGGTCCTTTCAGAGAGCAGTGAAGCGCAGGCCCTCCTGATGGATCAGACCCAGGCTCCACTCTCCTGGGGGATTTCCAGTGGGGGTGCCCCACGTCCCAGAGCTGGCAGCCCCGTCCTGCAGCCTCGGTGGGTGCCATGGCTCTCCGCCAAAGGAGCAGAACCCACAGGGAACCTTCCTGCCTGAGAGAGAGACCTCAGACCGCTACTCTGATTTGCTGCTCACGAATGCCCACGCCCAGCGTGGGCTCAGAGCCTCCAGCAGGCAGACACTGGCCCGTTCAGCATCTCGGGGGCCCTGCGGTGTGAGGCAGATGGCGCTGCAGGACACGGGAGGCACAGCCCTGGCCGCAGGCGTTGTGTGCTGGGGTGGGGGCAAGGAATTAGGACAGCGTGGCCTGTGACAGGCACGGCCCCGATGCACCTGACTCACCAGAACCCCGCCGCCAATTGACACAGATCGGGCCCAGACGCTGCTCTCCAAGGTCATGCGTCCGAGGAGGAGAAACAGGACAGCCAACCCCCAACCCGGTCAGCAGTGGAAGCTCTCCTGGGCACAAGCACGGGGTGACCGCTGGGGTGGACCCTCCGCTCCTAAAGCCCTGCTCTTCTTGCCGGCCATCAGGGCAGCAAGTCTGAGGGCACACATACACCATCGGGGCCTCCCTGCATGGCACCCCCCCTGGTGCCGACACCACTGCCCTCAAGCACCTCTGGAGCCCTCCGGGGCCACAAGGCTGCTCCTGGCCACTTGAGTAAGGCGTGGACAAGAAGGCCCCCTGCTCCCCCGGAGCGGCCCGGCCTCTGCACCCTCAGCTCCTGGTGGAGAGGATGTGCAGGGGCGACAGCTGAGTACCACAACCTGCCACGCGGGAGGCAGCCACGCCTGCAGGGGAGCGGGCCCTGCAGCCCCTTCCTCGCGAGTTTCTCACGGAGTTACAGTAATAACCCAGCTCCAGCCTCTCTGTAGCACCTTTCACTTTCCCAAGCCCGCCCCTACCCCTCTTCTCTACCTGCGCCTTAGCCTCCTGAGGGTGCTATTGCAGTGTTAATAGCCTCGCTTATTCCAGTCAGGGGCGGGGTGGGGCTGTGTTCCGCCCTGTCCCGCCCGGCGTCCAGCTCACGTGGTGACAGGCAGTACGTGATGTTGTTCCAGTTATCTTCTGAGGGCGGGAAGCAGAGCAGCAGTCTGACGAGTGTTTCTTGTTCCCCGGCGACGCTGAACCTGAGAGTGCAGGCTGGGGGTCGTCAGAGTCCCTCACCCCGTGTCTGTGTGACGGGGCGGGCGCTTGGTGTGCTCTGAGCCAGTGGAAGGGACACCAGCCGCCCGTCCCGTGGACAGCTCTGGTCTGCCTGGTGGCCTGTGGGGATGCCCAGCCCACCCGAGCATCTGAGGGCCCCTCAGCATCTGGGGCTGTTCTTTCTGATTCTTGGAACCTTTTTGGACCCAGCCCAGGAGCCAGGCTCTGGTGTCTGCTTTGAGGTGCAGCCGCTGGGGGCTGGACAGGCCCTGGGCCCTTCTGGTGTGACAGCCCTCCCCTCCCCCCCATTTCCCTGGGAAGCGGCCTGGCTGGCAGGGCAGGCGTGCTGAGTTGGCCTGGCCCTTTGCCTTGGTCAAGGTCCTGCGAGTCACAGGAAGTGGCTTGGTAAAGACTTGCTGAGGGGGAGCAGGACTCTGCTCTCCCCGTCCGTTTCTTAGAACGCCCCTCCACCCTCAGCGCTCCCGCACAGGCCACCCAGTAGCCGATGAGCCGTGGGGGCATCTCGTCCACCCAGACCGTAGCCCACGGCCCTGCCCCGGAGAGCCCGGCCTCACCTGCACCGCAGCAGACTCGGCTGCTAGAGGTGCTCGCTGCAGGCAGGTGTGCGCGTGCACTGTCGCCGAGTGGGGCTGGTTTCCGGACCGTGGACCCCTGGTGGGGTGGGCAAGGACCCCAGGCACTGGCGACCCCTGCTCCCTCGGAGCCTCTGTGTGTCCCCAGAGTCTCTTGCACCCCGGGGACCTTCACCGGGGTCTGGGCTGTGGCCCAGAGGGCAGTATGTGCAGATAGGGGTGATCCCAAGCCCATGGCTGGCACAGGGGCCCCACCTGGGCATCCTCGAGCCACAGCCTGGGCTGACCTGAGGTGTGACACCCCTTGGCAGAGGAGATGGGACACCCAGACTGCTGGCGCCCTGTGGCTCTGGTGTCCAGCTGTGGGTGTGCGCCCAGGGCTCCCACAGACACCCGTGGCTCAGTGCTCCTGAGACAGGGGGGCTTGCCTGGGGCAATCCCTGGGGTCACCTGTGAGCCTTCTGGAGCCCCTGGCCCACGTGTTCCGCATCTGACTAGAGCTCAGTGTGTGCAGGACGCTCACCAGGGAGCGTGGAGAGGCTTCTGGGCACCTGCCAGGCACAGGTCGACCCTTGGAGCAGCCACACGCCTCCCCAAGGCGCCTCTGCTGCTGAGCGGCCTGTCTGCACTGAGCACTGAGGTAGGGCTGTGCCTGCGGGTCACGCTCCACGGGTGGTGCAGGGGGAGACTGACCGCCAGTCAGTCTGTGATGGGTTCCCTGTGACGGGGACTGGGTCAGAGCCGACCAGCTTCAGGAACTGCTGGTAATTGAGACTGTGTTTTGGGATTTCCATGAAGAGAACTGATTTTAGGTCAGGAATTAGGCACTTAGAGGCATCTGGGGCTCAAACTAGGACACAGGCTTCTTTCTAGAAGTAGGGAGTGCCCCAAGTGCTGACCACATGGCGAGGTCACGCTCCACACCTCTGGTCACCGCTATGCTCGCAGGCGCAGAAGTGCCACGGGGGGCGGTCGTGGAGGACGCACAGCGTGTCTGGCAGTGTGGTCACAGGCCTCGTCTGGCACCGCCTCTGGCCCGGGGTCCTCCTCCCCAGGCCTGGGTGCATAGCTGTATCGTAGCCTGAGTGTCAGGTTCTCCAAGCTTCGAGGTGATTCTGATGGGCAGCTGGCCCCCCGGCTGGTGGGCAGTCTCCGGGGCCTCTGACAGAAGGGCTGGGCTGGGCTGGGCTGGGCTGTGCCGTGCCATGAGCCGTCCCGGGTGAAGCCCTTTGGGAAGGTGGAGCTGGCCAGACTCTGGGTGCACTTCCCTCTCACAGACCCTGCAGGACCTGGCCAAGGATTCCTTCCGTTTCTGTTTCCCTCGGCCCCACCCACAGCCCAGCTCTGATTAGGTAGGAGTCCTCGGCCTCCAAGGGGCTCCGTGACTGTTAGAAAACCCAGCAGTCAACGTGCCTTTGGGATTCAGATTGGTGTGTGACGTGTGACCACCAGGGGTCAGGGGACACAGCGTGTCCTTCCCACCCACGTGCAGGCTCTGACGGAGGGGCCACTGAGACCGCAGTGGAGAGGTGAGAGCCCAGGAAGAGAAGGCTGGAGGCAGATGGTTGGGCATAGATGTGGGGCAGGGTCACCCCCAGTGTGGGCCAAACCGGCTTCCTGAGTGCAGCAGGCCAGGGTGCTTGACCATCCCTGCCAGCCCAGCACCAGGTCCTTAGCAGCCTGGTCCTTGGAGCTGCTGACCCTGGCTGGCTCCTACTGTCAGAAGGGCAGATGGCCCAGCCCCCCAGCCCACCCACCCACTGGGGTTGGGGCCAGAGGACTCAGAACTGCTGAGAGCCCTCCTCGCGTCCTGAGCCATCCTCCGCTCTCCCTCTCTGAGATGCCGAGAGCAGGGCCTCGGGTGTTCTAGCTTGTGGGATGTGGGCTGTCGCCGGGGCCGGTGTTGACTGAAGCAGGCGGTTCCGGCAGTCGGCTCCCCCTCTCTGGGCTCAGATTGCGGTCTGAGAAAGGGGAGAGATTCATTCTATTTAAAGGGATGTGTAATTAACAAAGCAAAAACAAAATAACCATAATTTAGATCTTCAAAAACAGTAATGGCAGAGGCTGGTCCCGATAACACATGAGGTTTGACGGCAGTGGTTTAAGCCCCTTATGTGTCTGCTGTTCTCGTTTTAAAGAGCTCTTCAGTGCGAAAGGCATCTATGGACAAGACGTCCCAGCAGGGGCATGTCTTCTTTCCTTGGAGTATAAGCAGAGGTCCTCTGGGTGAAAGCTACTGAAAAGCCAGAGTATCCTCTTAGGGCTTCTGGGTCCAGAGATGGCGTCAGCTGCTCGGTCCTCTGGGGGACTCTGCCCCCCCGCCCCGTACCTACCCCCAGTTCCCCAGATTAAGACCCCTCACTGGCCTGCCTGGCTAGATAACACCGTGAGAAATCTGGAGCTTCTTCTGTTTTCAGGGCTGGGAGGACTTTTGGGGGCAGCGCCAGGCACGTGGCACCTCTTTTTGCACTGAGAGGTGGTCACATAATAAATGTGATACGGGAAAAGCGTTTTACTGGGCAGAACACGTCTAGAGTGTTATTTAGACACGTAATCATTGCAACAGATACTAGTGATGTGGGTTGCGTTCGTCTCTTTCCTGCTGAGTCTTTGAAATTAGGTGTGAATTCCATACCTGCGAAACCTCTGGGGTCACGTGAGGAGGGGCTGCCTAGTTGGGTGGTGACGTTCTGGCTCAGCCCCTGAGGAACCTGCGACCCGAAGGGTCCAGAGACTTGGCCACCCAGCAAGTGGGCACGGGAGCCCAGGCTCTGCCCTCCTCTAGGTCCCAGGGCAGCAAAGCAGCCCCCAGACCCAGGTGGCATGGATCCCAGCAGCCACCGAAGGCCTTGGCTCAGGGTGCTCACAGGTTACTAAGACCCGTCCCCTTGGGCCTCAAGGCTTTTGTCAGCGTGTCCAGCCCACTGGTGTGGACGGAAGTGGCTCAGCATTCTCTCCTGGGGTCTGGGCATGGGGATGTGGGGGGGGCACGCCCCTCCCAGCACATTCTTCCTGGACTCCAGTGGGTAAGTGCACCCAGCAGGGCGTGGGCAGTGGGATCTGTTTGGTCACGGAACCCCTTGCCAATCTAGTGATGGTTGTGGGCCCCTTCTCGGGAAAATGGCAGCCTGGGCCCCCAGGTCTGTGTAGCCTGTGAGGGGCACTGCACTCTCTGCCTGAGAATGTGCCCACAGCATGTGCCCCATACTGCTGACTGCTGGCTTTTCTACCTGCTGGCCTAATGGAAGGAGGGCACACTTGCCCTCTGCTCAGCTCTGGTCCCCAGCACTGCTTGGAGCTCCTGTGCTTAAGAGAGATTCTTAACAATCCACTGAACCGAAGGCTGGCCATCCTGTTCTTGGCCTGGGCACAGGGTGCATCAGACCAGGGAGGGACACAGGGGGCTCCAGGGAAGCCACTGGCTGCCCCCAGAATGTACCCAGTGACTGGATGCAGCTGGGGGCATCCCATTCCGGCTGTTCCTTTCTGTCCGTCACAGCTGCCGGGGTTCTCTCCTTGTCTCTTTGGAGTGATGGTTATGGGTAGTGACAGCTGAGGGCCAAGGATCCCACTGTCATTCTCCAGCTGCAGCGGTTAGGGACCGCATGGGGGTTCTGAGAAATTTGGAGAAACGTGGGAAAGCTGGGTGGCCTATCGGGTGAGGGAGACCAGAGCCCCGGGTGTTTGCTAGAGCTCCCCTCCCCCGCTCTGAGTCACTGGGCCGCTCCGCAGAGGAGACGTGTGTCCCGATCACTTTTGTCTTCTCGGATTACAGGGCTGTTCAGCCCAGGGTGACTAAGTGGGAGCGTTCCGTGGGTCTTAAATGCTTTCAGCTGGGTGTTTCTATAGTGCCGTCGCCATAGCACCCGCTAAGCCAGGAGCAGGGGTGGGGGGTGGGGAGGCAGGACGCTGGGAGCCTGGCCATGGTGCCTGCCTGCAGCGGGGATGGGCTCAGGCCATTTTTTGTGGCCTGTTTGGAACTCCTCAGGGCTGTCAGGTGAGGCACGTTCTGTCCTCTCTCCGTCCCAGAGAGTGCGGGCACTCCTGCATGTTTGGGAATGTCCCCTGCCCACAGCGGCCACTGTGGCCTGGGGTGTCCTCCTGTCCCACCCCTTTAGACGCGAAGCTCCTCACCTGGCCTAAATTTCTAGGATCTGCCCTCAAAGTGGTGGCCTCTCTCTGCAAGGAGGCAGCTTTGGGGAAGGAGGTCAGGAGGGCTGGCAGTTATTCCTCGACGGAAGTGGTAGCCTGGGTCCTGGCCGGATGCTGGGTGAGGAGGAAGGGTCAGATCTCCTGGGCCAGGCACCCCAGGCAGGGCGACGTCTCTCCTGCCCCATCCTGGGCAGGTGTGGTCCTGGAAAGACACTGCATGGCTCCGGGAGCCCCTGGGTCCCTGCCTGAGACCTGAGCTGCTTCTGGCCGATCTTGGGGCTCATTTGAATAAATGGAAATCTTAAAAATAAACCGCCGCTTCCTCCCCCGGCACGGGAGGCTGCCAGGCAGCTAATGAGGCCAGCACCCCGCGCCAACTCGCCCGGAGCCGGTTTCTTTCCCCTCCAGGGAGTGGGAACATTGAGGTGAAAGACGTTACCGCAGCCTGAAAACCCAGAAACCGGCTGCAGGACGGAGAGGGATGCTGGGTGGTGCGAGGAGGAGCCGTCCTCAGCAGCAGGCTCGGGGTGGGTGGACCCGGGGGGCCCGCGTCCCGGTTTACACCGCTGTCCTGGGGTGACCGCTCACGGAGGTGCCTTCCTCCGCCCCCAAAGTGTCTGCTTAGGTGACCGTGGGTGCCTCCTTTGGGCCTGCCTTCTCGAGGCTCTGTGCTGACTTCTCAGGGCCTCAACCTCTTCACCCCACGCCCGCCCTGCCTCCCAGGCCTGCCTAGCACTGGAGCAGCGCCCCAGGAGGGTGGGAGGTGGTGACCCCAGGGACCGGCTGGCTGGGGCTTTTACTGGGATTAAACCCCAAACTTCCCCTTCTAGAGCTTTGCAGAGACTCTAGAAGCCCCATAGGGGGCTCTCGGGATCACAGCTGAGCCCAGGAGCGCCCATGTACTCAAGAGCAGGCCGAGGGAGGCATCTTGGTTCAGGGCTGGTTGAAGCCTGCAAGGCCACACCGATGTTCCACTGTCCCCCGGAGTGGGTAGGACAGCCACGGAGCAGAGTGGGCAGAGGCCCTCGGGGGGGTTTCGATCTAGTGCCGAGTTGCTGTTTAGGTGATGGGGCGCGGGCAGCAGGGGCCTGCATCAGAGTCCCCGCCTCTGAGCGAGCCCTGTCCCTTCCAGGCCCTTGTGTCCAGCAGGTGTTCCCACCCTCAGGCCTGTTGTCCACGTGGGGGCTTTGGGGTGTGAGCCAGCCCCTTGGTGGGCGGCATCTGAGGGGTCCTTCCACATAGCATGGCCTTGCCCACTGTGGCACCCTGCATCTGCGGACTCCCCCGCTTCCTGGAGGAGCCACTCTGCAGGCTGGAGGGGCAGAGGCTGGAGGTCTGGATGCGCACGTGTTTCATAATGTGGGGATGGGGGGTGGAGGCAGCCAGCAGGGCTGCCCTGAGGGCCTCTCCCCTCCTGCTCAGACTTTGTCAGGCACACCTCGTGGCCTGGCCGGCCCTGCGGCTGCTCAGGAGGACCGGGGCAGACTCCTCCAGGGTGGGGGAGTGGGCTGGCCACGTGGAGGCCCTTTCAGGCTGCTCTCTCAGGGCGAGGAGAGTGGAGTTCAGTGCTGAAGGCAGGGTAATCTGCAGGTGCGGGGGGAGCAGGGTCCCTGTCCTGGTGAGAGTGCTGGGCAGGCAGGCTCACACTGGCAGAGGCCAGAGCTGGGGACGGCCCATGCCCAGCAGGCGTCTGCCCTCCAGCTGCGTGCTGCTGCGGGGGGGGGGGGGGGGCGGGGGGGGTGGGGGGGGGGGAGGG
>SJYX01004251.1:204816-230155 GCA_006410675.1 Oreotragus oreotragus | reverse complement strand
CCGGGGGGGGGGGGGGCGGGGGGGGGGGGGGGGGGGGGGGGGGGGGGGGGGGGCAGGGAGGGGCCAGGAACAGCCTGCACTGCACCCACCCGGCTCCGCACCGCCCACCCATGCTGAGTCAGAGCTGTGGGGGAGGTGGTGAGTCAGGCGGGGGAGGCCGCCCCCTGTGGCCCGGGTCTGCCCCTGCTGGAGGATGGGGCTTGATTCTGTGAAGGCTGGTCCCCCCGGCCGGCGGTGCAGTGGAAAGGGATCCCAGCTCAGGACAGAGGAGTCTGTGCCCTTTGTGGAGCATGGAGTGGGCTTAGGGGAGAGAGGGGAGACAGGGAGGGGGCTGGAAGGCCCTCCTGCGTCCCAGAGGCGGGGCTGCACACAGACGCGGGGGGCCTGCAGGCCTCCCTGGGACAGCTGCCCCAGTCTCACTGGGATTGTTACTGGAACTTTCCATCCTGCAGAACCAGAGCGTTCTGGTGTGTTGTGGCATCGAACTGTGCGCTCTGCCCACCCCCGTGGGATTCACGCGTGAACTAGTCATTCCCGAACACCCGGTGCCAGCTGAGCGGTCCTGGTCTTCCGACTATCGGGATGGCTTTTACGGCTGGTGTCGGGGTCTGAGGGAGGTGCCACACCAGCCTCACCAGGCAGTCTGCCACGTGGTCCCCACACATGCAGCTGCCAGGGCACCAGGGGGCAGTGGCTCAGCGGGATAGCCTCGTGGCCAAAGTGAGTCACACGGCCAAGTGCCCGCCCCAGTGGGCTGGCCGGGAGGTGTGCTCCCCCTCCGTGGGGCTGCTCAGAACGGGAGGTGATGGGCTCTTGTCCCGTTGCGGGCTCATCTGCCTCTCCCACCCCCAGTACATCGACGCCATCGGCAACAAGCAGGGTGAGCTGGAGAGCTACGTGTCCGACGGCTACAAGACCGCCCTCACCGAGGAGAGGCGGAGGTTCTGCTTCCTGGTGGAGAAGCAGTGTGCCGTGGCCAAGAACTCTGCCGCCTACCACTCCAAGGTGGGTGCTTGCCCTGCGCGGGGCTGGGCCCTCACTGGCACAAACTGCCTCCCTGGGGAACATGGGGGCGTGCCCCACCTTGAGCTGTGATGAGGGAACACTGTGCTGAATGTCCTGTGCGTTTTCGATCTCCTCAGGAGGAGAGTTCTGGAAGGACAGTTACCAGGTCAAGGTTGCAGATGTTTTACAACTCCCAGCAGAAATTGCCAGCTAGTTTTTTTGAGAGCAATTACACCAGTAACTCGAGCTTTCCTGGTGGCTCTGACAGTAAAGAATCTGCTTGCAATGCAGGAGACCAGGGTTCAATCCCTGGGTCAGGAAAATCCCTTGGAGAAGGGAATGGCAACCCACTCCAGGATTCTTGCCTAGTGAATTTCATGGACAGAGGAACCTGCAGAGCTACAGTCCATGGGATCGCAAAGAGTGGAACACGACTGAACAAGTAACACTTAAAGTTTCACTTTTCGCATCATTAGCCCACTGAGAGGGTCTTCTCCAGGGAGCACGCTCCTACCAGCCCCTATAGAGGCCAGCTTAGCCCCCCGAGGCCAGCACCACCCAGAGGACACATCTCCCCTGAAAAAACAGATGGCTTCAGTGGGGCTCCTGTTCCCCGTAGTCCACAGGTAGGAAGTGAAGTGGGGTCAGAG
The DNA here is from genome assembly GCA_006410675.1 of Oreotragus oreotragus. Lineage (NCBI taxonomy): Eukaryota > Metazoa > Chordata > Mammalia > Artiodactyla > Bovidae > Oreotragus > Oreotragus oreotragus. The sequence continues at coordinate 228,500 of SJYX01004251.1, read as the reverse complement.
GTGTCATCTGGAACATTCCAGAATGTTCTGAGAGCTTAGGTGTGGTTAGGCAGCCCAAGCCAACCAGGGAGACCCTCATTCGTGTCCTTTTTCCATAAAGGGGTTCTGGGGCAGCACCTCACACGTGTTTGATCTGACTCAGCTTCTGGTCCCCAGACTGACAGATGCCCTCAGCCTCCACGGAGAGACTCCTGCCTGCCTGGGCCTGCCCGAGGGCCTGCTGCTGCCACAGGTGCAGCACAAGGACAGTGATGGACCTTGTGTCCTCTGCAGGGTCAAGGTGGGGCCACCCCGCCGCGTGAGACTTTGCGTTCAGGTCCTGTGCCTGGAGGGCTGGCTGGCAGCGGGGAGGTGCTTGCTAGAGCCGCAGTGCTCCAGCAAGGCCGCCGCAGCGCCCACGCGGCTCCAGCAGCCGTGTGGCAGGCGTGTGCGCCCTCTGGCGGCTGCTGGGCCCTATGGCTGCTGAGGAGAGCGCAGACCCATCCGTGCTGAAAGGAAGGCAGAAAAGCCATCCTTTTCTAGGATGCCACCATCTCTGTTTCCTGCGGGAGAGCAGATCATGTGTATGGGAGATGACTTCCCAAGAAATTGGACCCCATCCCCCCAGGAGGTTTGAGAAAGGCACAAGCCCCGGGTCTGGGGCACCAGGGCGTCAAGGCAGAGTCCCACCTGCTATTCCTAGCAGCAGGCAGCTAACATTTCCCTGTTGCCTGGGTTCAGGCCTGACAGTGACAGGGCCATCAACTGAGGGGGAGCCCTGAGTTGTCCCTGTTGGTGAGGGTTCCTGCTGACCCAGTTTTTCACCACCAGCCCAGACCCATCAACTGTTCCTTTCCGCCAGAGGCTGGATTGTAACTGTCTTCAGTTTGGGCCATTGCACAGGGAACGTGGCCACTGACATGTAAGCCAACTGCCCTGGCTGTTTTCCAGTTAAACATTCTGTGCAGATGAGCAGCCAGCCCTCATGCAGGGGTCTGCTGGCCCCTGGTCTAAACCAGAAGTTGGGGGAGGGGCCCTGGCCTGCTCCGAAGGGCTGTAGGTCCAGCATCCCCCAGGTCTCCCATGTGGGCGCCACCTCCCTGCCCAGACACGGGCCAAAAGAAGTGGGAAGATAAATGAGGAGAGACAGTGAGGGCTGGACAGGCCCGTCCAAGGTCCTGGAGACCTTGTCTGCCCTAAGCTCCACCCAGGGTGGGTCTGGGATCTGCCTGGAAACACAGTTGTATCATGTGTCGCAGGGAGGGTAGCCCGCCTTGGCCAGAGGGCTAGGACAGGGGAGGCAGAGCCGTCTCCAGGGCCCTAAGTGTGTCCATCCCGTGCATCCAGGACCCCTGAATGGGCTGCAGGGGGTCTCAGGCTAGTGTCTTGCTTTTGGCCACACCCCCACGCTGGGACCCTGGTCAGGCCTGGGGCTCCCTCGTGCTTTGTCGGGCCCTTGTGCCCTCCGGCCCCGTGTCCTGGGCAGACCCCGGAGCGCACTGGAGGGACAGCTGGGCTCGAGGGCCCCTGGGTCGGAGGGGTGGGGGCGTGGACCGCAGTGGGGCCCTGGGCAGCTCTGTCCCTTCCCTGCAGTCCCCTCTCTGACCCTGTGAGGTTTCCTGGCCCTCAAGTCTACCTGAACAGCACTCTTCCTAGTACCTCACGGTTGGCCCACAGAGAGCCTATCCTGTTCTATGGCTGACCACATGGGCCCGTTCTTTCAACTCCCTCAGGCCCCTGGGGAGGCCCCTCTTGGGTCAGGCCTTGATTCGGCCTCATTCTGAGGATCTCTCGGCTGGGGGGCATGCTGTACCATATCCGGCCCCTTCCCCAGGTCGGGAGTCAGGGACTTAGAGGTGGCTCACCCGGTCGAGGCACCCCACCTGGAGAAGAGCAGCCCCAGCCAGGTGTGCCCACCTGGGGTTGGGTGTGTCTCTTCAGGAGCCGCCTGGGGCCATCTGGGAGTCAGGGGGCTGTGCCCATGAGGTGGACCACAGGCCCCGGCCTCTCCCAGCCCTGCGGGGAAGCCCCCCGGCTGCGGAAGCCTGAGGCTGGCCCTCACACCTGCCCTGCTCGGCTGCTTCCACTCTAGGGCAAGGAGCTGCTGGCGCAGAAGCTGCCGCTATGGCAGCAGGCCTGCGCGGACCCCAACAAGATACCCGACCGCGCCGTGCAGCTGATGCAGCAGATGGGCAACAGTAACGGCTCCATCCTCCCCAGCGGCCTGTCGGCCTCCAAGTCCAACCTGGTCATCTCAGACCCCATTCCGGGGGCCAAGCCCCTGCCGGTGCCCCCCGAACTGGCCCCGTTTGTGGGGGTAAGTCCTCGCTTCAGAAAGTTCTGTGGGTGTGGGGATGGTTCCCCTTGGTGCTGGTGGTTGGCATCCTGGGGTGCCCTAACAGGGGGCCTTGCTGGGCCCGGGCCCTCCCGCCACACTACACCCACGCCACCTCTTCTCAACAGCGGCTGTCTGCCCAGGAGAATGCACCCGTCATGAACGGCGTCTCGGGCCCAGACAGCGAGGACTACAACCCATGGGCTGACCGCAAGGCTGCCCAGCCCAAGTCCACGTCTCCCCCGCAGTCTCAAAGCAAGCTGAGTGACTCCTACTCCAACACGCTTCCCGTGCGCAAAAGCGTGGCGCCCAAGAACAGCTATGCCACCAGTAAGCGCTCCACTGGGGCCCCGGGCCCACCCGGCCCACAGCAGCCACAGCATCCCCGATGGGAGGCTCACAGGCACGCGTGTGTGCAGCACCCTGGGGGCCGCTTTGAGATTTCCATCCCGGATCCTTGAGTTTGACCGGGCTCCCCTGTGAAGCGAGTGTGGTAGGGCAGGGCAGTGCAGGGACGCCAGCAGCCCAGCCGGTGACAGGAGCAGATGACTGACGCTGGAGAGCACTTTGCTGACCGTGGGCCCATATTCCCTGCCCTGCCTCCAGCCCGTCTGCCATGGACAGCACTCCCCCCTTCTGCAGCCCCACCAGTGGGCCTTGGCCTGTGAGGGTCTCCCCATTAGCAGATGGGAAAGCTGAGCCTAAGACCCAGAGAACTGCCCCAGCTAGTGAGCATCAGGTCAGAGGCCACATCCACACGCACCCTAGCTCCCAGCTTCTTCTGGAGTCTGAGCCAGACAGCCCTGGAGGCCTGGCAGTCATCCATGAGGGTGGGCCGCCCACCTCCAGGCCCACCTGGGGGCCCCGAGCGTCCCACAGTCAGATAGCCGGGCTGACGGGAGGGTGGCCGCGCCCTTTCCCGCGCGGGGTGGCGCTCCCCTCACACCTGCCCTGACGTTCCTGGCAGCCGAGAACAAGACCCTGCCACGCTCAAGCTCCATGGCCGCCGGCCTGGAGCGCAATGGCCGCATGCGGGTCAAGGCCATTTTCTCCCACGCGGCCGGGGACAACAGCACCCTGCTGAGCTTCAAGGAGGGCGACCTCATCACCCTGCTGGTGCCCGAGGCCCGAGACGGCTGGCACTACGGCGAGAGCGAGAAGACCAAGATGTGAGTCCGGCGGGCCTCAGCCTCCTGACCCGGGTCCCTGCGTCCTGGCCCTGGGTCCTCCTCCAGACCGATGATCCAGGTCCCACGGGTCTCACTTCTGGGCCCCTTGACTCAGCCTGGCACCCCACGTGCGCGCATGGCCTCCCAGTCAGGAGAAGCCAGCCTTCCACCCCAGAGCCTTTCTGTGCACGCGAGCCGCCCTTGTGAGGGTTCTAGAGGTGGCCTTGAGTCCCGGGCCGCACCTTCACAGCTCAGTTTGACACCTGTTGCCAAGAGGCTATGCCAGCGCCTGGCTCTCGCTCAGCCAGAAGCTGCCCAGGTCAGGGGCTGTCCCTTCCGACTGCCACCACCATCCTGCGTGTGTATTTTGGTAGGCTGAGAGACCCCTGCCCAGGGCAGAATCAGCCTGCCTCCACCAGGAAGGGAGAGGCTGGGCTGAGCTTGGCTCTGGCCTCCTGGCAAGAGCCACCCTGGGTGGGGAGCTCTGAGTGCCAAGGGGCACCCCCCCCCCATGGGGGCTCCAGGCAGTCTCTCCTGTTGGGGCTGTGGCTTTGCAGCCATGTGGAGCTGAGTCAGGAATCCCATCCTGCTTGTTGAAGAAGTTAGAGCCCTGCTAGGTCCTGGCACCTTCGCTCACCCACAACCCCACTCCCGTCCAGGGCAGGGTGGCTCAGAGCTGGATAGATGCCCCAGTGGGGTCTCCTGGTCTGCCTGGAGTGTGTGCAGGGGTGTGAAGGCCAAATCCAAAGCTCCCAAGCACCAGGCCTTTTGGTGGAGGCACCCTGAACCCGCCCACCTACAGCCCCCACCGCACCCCCTCCTCAGATGCGTGCAGCTGGGCGGGGGGACGGGTGGGACCTGGGGCCAGCTGATGTGCTCTGACAGGCCCTCCTGTTCCAGGCGGGGCTGGTTTCCCTTTTCCTACACCCGAGTCCTGGACAACGATGGCGGGGACAGATTGCACATGAGGTGAGCATGCTGACAGGGCAGGTGGCCTGTAGCTCGGGGCAGGGGCTGCATGTTTGAGACCCTTGGGTCCAGGGGTGTGGAAGTGCTGTGAGGGGTGGAGGTGTCCGAGAGCTATGTGGGGTGGGGCGTTACACATCTAGATGTGTATAAGAGACAGGGGTGGGGCGGGGGCTGGGGGAGGCCCAGGCCCAGGCCCACCCAAGCAGCATCACTGCCACCTTCCATTCCGCCCTCCTTGTGGGGCCAAGGGAAGCAGGGGGCCCAGGTGGGCCCGGATGACTGCCCTGCCCACCCCCGCAGCCTGCAGCAGGGCAAGAGCAGCAGCACGGGTAACCTCCTGGACAAGGAGGACCTGGCCCTCCCGCCCCCTGACTACGGGACGTCCTCCCGGGCCTTCCCCACCCAGACAGCTGGCGCCTTCAAGCAGAGGCCCTACAGCGTGGCCGTACCCGCGTTCTCGCAGGTGAGTGCGGGGCCGCGGCGGGGGCTGTAGGTGGGCGGGTTCAGGGTGCCTCCACCAAAAGGCCTGGTGCTCGGGAGCTTTGGATTTGGCCTTCACACCCCTGCAGTGATCTGCTCTGGGGTCACAGCCCGGCGTCCTCTATAGTCTCAGGGCTCCAGAGAAGCGTGGTAACCCCTCTGTCTGCCCTCCCCCCAGCCTGGGGATCACTCTGGACGCCACTTCTTGGGAGGAGAAGCCCCTTCCCTGAGACTCAGGAGGCTCCTGCAGTCGTGGTTGAGTGCAGACGGGCAGCTGCCCTGTCTCTGCCTAAGATGTGACCAGAACCTTCTAGTTAGCATGTGTCTGGGCTCTTAGGAGGCAGGGCCAGGCATGTGTGGTCAGCCTACCTGGAACCAGGGAGCCAGAGGGGGAAGATCAAGGCTTGGGTACCCAGCGGGTCCTCCAGTGTAGGGTGGTCTTCAGGTCAAGGTGGGCCCGTGATGTGAGTGTGGACGGCCCCACAGCTCTGCTGGGGAGCTCATGGGTTGGAGAGGGCCCAGACTTCCAGGACATTTGCTGTGGTGGCGTGGTGGGCAGGGGCCAGCAACTTTGTTCCATGCTGGTCTCCAGGTCAGGGCCTCACTCCGCCTGGGGCCCAGGGGACCCAGGTCGGGGGAGAGGAATCAAAGAGAACTCCTATTTCTCTAGAATTTGGGCAGATAGAGAGTTGAGCCAACAACGGGGCGGCGGGGGGGTGGTGGTGGGGCTCCCATGTTGACAGCGTGCCATCAGAAGGCAGGNGGCCCAGGGGACCCAGGTCGGGGGAGAGGAATCAAAGAGAACTCCTATTTCTCTAGAATTTGGGCAGATAGAGAGTTGAGCCAACAACGGGGCGGCGGGGGGGTGGTGGTGGGGCTCCCATGTTGACAGCGTGCCATCAGAAGGCAGGGAAGGGCTCTGAGTACGTGGTGGCCGACTCGCCCTGTCCAGATGTCCGTGTCGGGTGGCTGTCATGAGCGGCCTCACCCACCCCTCCCTGCGACGAGGAGGGCTCGGCTGGTGGGCACCATATGAGGTGTCCAGGGTGTCTTTACGGAACTGATGATTTAGGCACAGTGAGGACGTGATTTGAGACAACTTAGGTGCTGAGTGGGGCGAGGTGGGTGGTGTGGCTGGGCCTTTGGATGGAACATTTTGGAGATAGTGAGGCTGGGTCAGGGCAAACAGCAGGGAAGGCGAGGTGGGTCCAGCCTTGGGGGAGCTGTGGCACCTCAGGGGTCATGGGGCCCACTTGCTGAGCTGTGAGACACCCCAGTCCCTCTCCAGCCCTACCCAGGCCGCATGGCACAGCTGGCCAGGCCTGGAGGGGTCTGACCACTGCTTGCTGCTCTTGCATTCTGGTCTTTGGACTTGGTTTTGAGCCTGAGAGAGCTGAGGAAGGTGTCCCCAGTACCCCTCAGTGGCTTTGGGGCAGCAGCTTCTTTCGGGCCAGGCAGCTACAGTGGGAGTGTTGGGGCTCAGGGGAACGCTTGGCCCAGGGTCCAGCACAGGCTTGCATGAGGCAGGCTGCCCTCCCTGGATCAGCCTCTGCCAGCCCAGCTTCCCCACCCAGACCCCACCCTCCATTCTCCACTCTCCACCCTCCACCCTCCACAGTTTCAGGCTCTGGTTTCTCCAGGAAGCCCTCACATGCCGGTTTTTTTTTATCACATGACCCTCACGGCTAAGGGCCACAAGGAGGTCATCAGGTGACCTGTTGTGAGCTCTCCATTGGCCACCGGCCAGATAAGGAGGCATCCTTGTGAATCGGGGAGGGCCCTGCTGGGGGTGGGAGGGGCGCTTCGTGTCCTCAGCCGCAGGCAGCATCACACACCCTGGGGTCAGGAGGGACCTGTCCTGCAGACCCTGCCTCAGCCCCTGGCTCCCCAGCCTGACCGCTTTCTGTCTTTTCCTCACCAGGGTCTGGATGATTACGGGGCGCGGGCCGTGAGCAGGTAAGAGATTTTCAGACTCGTCTTCGGGAGCTGTGGGCGGTGGGGAGCCGTCCCACCAGAAGCTGGAGTCGGGTGGTCCCTCTCCCAGGCCTGCTCGGTTGGAGCCCGGCTAGAGACCAGTGTCTCCACTCCCAAGACAATGAGCGGGGCCTGGGGCACCTGGCCTCTGACCCTCACCCCGTTGTGCCCTTCCCAGTCCGCTCTGTAGGGCAGAGCCCTCAGTGCAGGATGCCCTGACCCCTGGCAGCAGCTGGGGATCCCTGGATATCGCCCGATGGGGAAAGCAGCCCCTCCCAGAGCTGCCTTCATGTTCCCCTTGTGGCTGGGTGGGAGCCAGGACTGGCCCTGTGCCCAGGCTGGAGCCAGGGACCCCTGCCGCCACTCTCGGGTCTCTCCTCCTCTCCTGGGGAGGCCCCTGGGATGCCCACCGCCGCCGCGTGACCCCTTGGCCTGGTTGCTTTGCGACCCGGCTCTTTCCTGGCGTCCAGGCATCTCTTCTCGGCCAGGAGCGGGGCTCATCTGCCCCTGTGCCCTGACCTGGGCTGCGCCCTGGCCCTGAGGGTCTCCTGCCCCACTCCCTAGGGCCAGGCGGCCGGCCGCGGGGAGGCGTGTGGCCCGGCAGCGTCCTGTGCTTTGTTTCGCAGCGGCAGCGGCACGCTGGTGTCCACAGTGTGAGGACGCTGACCGGGCAGCTGCTCAGAAGAGCTCCCGCCGCCCCCCCGCCCCCTGGTCTGTCTGGTCTCCATCGGTCTCCTCCTCTGCTCTCGTCGGTGTCTTCCTGGGTCGTTTTTCTTTCTCACTTGCCCCCTCCCCGCCTTTCAGTTGGTGACCCCAGACTCTGATCCCCCAGGGTCCATGGTGCTGCCCCATATCCGCTCCCCGTGTTTACACACCTGCCCCCACGCGTCCCGCCAGGCGGGGCGTCCTCGCCGCAGCCCCCCTTCCACCGCCGTGCTCATGACGCGCTGTCCCTCTTTGAAGGCTCACCATGAGCCAGGTCTAAAGTTTAAAGAAAAAGAAAAATTCAAAAAAGCCAAAAAAAAAAAAAACAACAAAAAGATGAAAAACAGGAAAAGGACTTTTTCTTTTTTTCCTGAAAAACAAAAACAGACATGCATGGACTCCGGTGTACGTACTGTTATCTCGCATCCGACCCCCCAGCGCACACTGGCACCTGTGTCAGGAGAGGGGGTGCTGGGGGCTCCGAGAGGCTCTGGACCCGGAGGTGCCCCTCCAGGCTGCACCCAGAGAGGGGCTGGGGCCGAGCCGGGCAGGCCTCCTGAGGAAGCTGGCCGCTCCTGTGAGGGAGGCCCCGGCCCCACACGCCTGCCTGCCAGGCCGGGTCCGACGGCTCCCTGGTCCCGACGCCACTGAACGATGTGCAGATCAGAGCACAGTGCCAGCCTCAGGCACCATGGCCGCGACCACACAGGGCGCTGGCAGGGAGGGGGCCCGGCCGCACTCGGACATTCCAAAGACCTCCAGAGACCACCCCCGCCCCCACGTGTTCTGGAAATCGTTTCTCTAACCAGCCTGTGACGGAGCGAGGGCGGCTCCGGGCACCCCACCGCATCCTCCCTAAATGCTCTCGTCTCTGTGTGTGTCTCGGTGGCTTCAGAAGCAGGCACGCTGGACTGAGTGGCTACTGGTTTTGCCTCTCCACGCCTTGAATCTGGAAAGTGAGCGAGGGCGCAGCTGCTCTGCCCTTCCCACCGCGGGAGCCCCCGTGACGCTGTGGACGCTCCTTTTTCTGATGTGGTTTAGCCAAACACTCCTGCTCCCTCCCGTGGGCTAGGACGTGCGCCTGGTAGCGTGTGTGAGAGAAGCAGCTCAAGACGCAGACAGACCCTGTTTTATAATTTAAGGAGAAAACAAAGCCAGAACACGGACCTTTGTAAAAAAAAAAAAAAGAAGGAACCTTCTATGTTGGTGTTCTAATTTTGCTAAAAGATCTCAAATCCAGGGGATTCCATGCTCAGTGGATGAATGTAGACACAAAACCGCAAAACTTGTATGAAGATGTAAAGTGCTGAAAATACTTTTCCTGTTTCCTTTCCCTTTTTTTTTTTTAATCTGAATTGTGCCCTGTACTGCAGTTGTTTGAATAAAAGTTTTATTTATTGCATCTAGTCGAGTGTGGTGCCTCCTTCCAGCCCCGCTGCGTGCTTCTGGGCCTTGTGCAAGCTGGCCACCTTGCCGACAGAACAGGCAAGGTGCAGATAGCTTTGGCCCGCATGGCTCTCCCTGGGCGCAGCTGGGGAGGCCCCCGCCCCAGTGAGAGCTGCGTGGGCCTGGCCCCGGGTCACCCTCCCGGGGCTACACAGCCAGCTCCGCCCTGCGCTTGGTGGTTCTGGCTCCAGGCAGCGTGCCCAACTGCCAGCGGCCCCCGTCCTCCATCCAGCTTGCATCTCCTCGGGGCCCTCAGCCCTCACTCCCACCCCCTCTACCCGCACCAACCAACCCTTGTGTTTCCTTGCAGTGCCGATGTGGAAGTGGCCAGATTTTGAGCGGCCCCTGACTAGAGTTAGTAAGTTGCCCTGGTTTTCTTGTGCTGGTCAGCCTGTGTTCCCGGCAGCTCCGGAGACCCTCTGACCTGGGCCAGAGTGGGGTCCGGGGTCTGCTGAGCCTGCCTCTGCTCTCGGCTCCGGCCTTCGCTTCCCTTGGACCTGTCCTTGGGCTCTTGGGTTTCCTCTGTCTGGAAGCTGGCGGGTCTGGCCTGCCCCTCGGTCTGGGCTCCCTGTGCCTCTGCTGGGTGCTTTGGCCACAACCGGGGTGGAGCCTGGTGATATGCTGCCAGGCTGGCTTTGGGCTCCTTGGGCTGAGTGCCCTTCAGACCAGTCTCTGGGCATGGATCTGAACCTGGCCTGGCTGGCTCCTGGGCTGGTGAGTATCAAAGCCCCTCGAGGGCTAGGGAGACCAGGACGGGTCTGGGGACTGCCATGGCTGTGGAGAGCCACAGGCGTGCGGGAGGAGCAGGCACACGCCTCTGCCCAGCAGGCGTAGCTCAGCTGCCCATTGTGCCTGTGCTCACCTCCCTTCTGACCCAAAGTGGCCGAGGGGCTATGTCAGGCTTTCCAGCTTCAGCCCCAGTGGCCGCCTCCAACTCCCGCCTGGTGATGGTCTTTTCCCTGGCGCCGCTGGAAAGCAAGCACGGGCAGCCGGGTGGGGAGAACCCGCCGCTCTGGGCGCCTGGGTCAGGGCAGCGCTGCTCCCCCCGTCCCAGCCCAGCCCCGCTCCCTGGGAAGACTGCCGCGAGGAGCCGACACGTGGCCCTTTACCAAGATGGTGGTCCCTTCACCCCCTTGGGCGTCACCGTGATGCTGACCTCCCTATGGGCAGCCAGGCCACTCCAGCAGGGCCTGGACCCTCCTTCTTTGCTACCTTGATTGGGTTTTGTTTTGGCCACACTGCGTGGCTTGTGAGATCTTGGTTCCCCAACCAGAGATCAAACCCAGGCCCCTGTCAGTGGAAGTGCAGAGTCCTAACTGCTGAACCACCAGGGTTATTAGTTGTTTGGTGTTTATTGATGCTGCCCTTCTCTCGAGCTGCAGTGTGATTCCTGGATAACTCTGGAGACAAGTGCTCCTCAGATTGTGGTGTGGGGGGAAATCAGTTTGACGCTGGCTTAGCGTGAATGACCTGGGCCATCCTTCTCCTCTGCCTCTGTCCCTCCCTTTATGAGATGCTCTGAGACACCTGCATCTCCTGCCCTCAGCCGAGCAACCCCCACCTCTGCTGCCCCTGTGGTCCCTCGGAGTTACCAGGGCCCAGTGGGTCTCCTCCCCTGGAGGTACTGGAAGGGGGTGAAGCCCAGGGAGGCTGGCGTGGCCCCTGCCTGAAACAGAGCCCCAGGGGTGTGGTGGGCTGGGGAGCACACAGCCCGGCGGCCGTGGCCTGTCCTCGGATGGTTCTCCCGGGGCAGGGGTGTCACTAGGCGCCTGTGGTTGGTTGCGGGACCTTGCTCGGCTTTGCCCAAGCTCACAGCTCTGGGGAAGAGACCAAGTCCAGAAGGGCCAATGTTCTGAAGTTGGAAGACACGTTGTAAGAGGAAGAGGTCTGGGCGCAAGCTGAAATATGTGCTGTAACTGCCCTCCGTGCCTTCTCTGCTCTGGAGTCGCTTCAGGATACAAGCCGCACTTCGTGCTGCCCAGGTGTGCTCAGAACCACCCCCTTTCTCATTCAAGAAGTGGATTCAGAAGACAACCGAAGGGGACTCCCCCAAATCCTCAGTGACGAACGTCTTCAGGAGGCTGGACCCGAACGCTGCTCGGCTGCAAGGGTCCCACCCTGTCAGGCCAGGGGGGCTACAGAGGCCTGGGAAGAGGGGACAAAGAGCAGGGGGCCTGCCTTCACACACACGACTTCAGCCTGCCCCCATCCAAGACGGCAAACGGATTCCATGCACTGTCCCCATGTCCCTGCTCAGGAAGGGGGCAGAGCCCAGCCCCTGGTCCTCTGCCAGACTGCCTCGTGGCCTTCTCTGGGGGAGGAGCCCCAGCATCCTGACAGCTCGGCCCCTCGCACACTCTGATGTCTCCCGTTTGGGTTAAGAAGCGCTTGTTCCCTGTCTGGGTGGTCCACTGTTGACTGGCCCTGGCACCCACCCCCGGCCGTGACAGATGTTCGCAGGACAGGAGGATCGACAGTGGCTTCAGTCCAAATCTTGTCCTGTTTTGTCATCCTAGCGTTGACCCCAGCCACCCACCCTGGGTCACTAAAGTGTCCTCCTCGGAGTGGCTTATAGGCTTGTCCTTTCACAGAATGTTCCAGAAGGTAGTGGGCACCCATGGGGGCCTTGCCCTTTCCTCTGGTGCTAAAGGGTAAGGGTGTCCCACCCCAGAGTCTCTGGCCAGGGCTTGCAGGAGAGAGTTGCTCCAGAGGCCTGGAGCAATTGCAGCCGCCGCCTGCTTCCTCTGACCCTGCAGGGTGTACACAGCACACGCTTCCATGGTCACGCAGTTTTCCCTGCAGGGTGTACACAGCACACGCTTCCACAGTCACACTGTTTTGGGGGAGGAAATACAGACAGTGTGGCTGAGAGCCGGGCAGCCCCTGTGCAGGTGACAGTGTGGGTTTGCCACCAGCCCTTCCTTTTTTTAAATTGAGGTGTAGGTGATTTATAGTGCTGTTCATTTCTGTCATCCAGCAGTGATTCATTTATACATACATACCTTTTTATATTATTTTGATAGTTTATCATAGGATAATTAATATAATTGCCTGCACTACTGTAGGACCTTGTTTATCCATTCTATAAATAATAATTTGCATCTGTTAATCCCAAACTCAGACCCATCCCTCCTCCCCCTTGGCAACCACACCTCTGTTCTCTGTTTCTCTTTTGTAGGTAAGTTCATTTGTATCATGTTTTAGATTCTACATATAAGTGGAATCATATGATGTTTTTCTGATTTACTTAGTATAATTTCTAGGCCCATTCATGTTGCTGCAAAATAGCATTATTCCGTTCTTTTTTATGGCTGAGTAATATTCCATTGTATATATAATCACTTTTGCTTCATTCATCTGTCAATGGACACTTAGCTTTTTCTGTGTCTTGGCTATTGTGGATAGTACTGCTCTGAACATAGGGGTGCATTTATCTTCTTGAATTCCCGTTTCCTCGGGATCGATGCCCAGGGGTGGGATTGCTGGGTCACAGGGCAACTCTCCATACTGTTTCCCATAGTGTCTGCACCAGTTTCCCACCAACAGTGTAGGAGAGGTCCCTTTTCTCCACACCCACTCTACCATTTATTTGTAGACTTCTTAATGATGGTCGTTCTGATCAGTGTGAGGTTGGTACCTCAGTGTAGTTTTGATTTGCATTTCATAATTAGTGATGTGGCACATCTTTGCTCGTGTCTCTTGGCCATCTGTATGTCTTCTTTGGACAAACGTCTGCTTAGGTCTTATGTCCATTTATTGGTTGGGCTGGTTTTTTGTTGTTGAGGTATATGAGCTGCTCGTGTATTTTGGAAATTAAGCCCTTGTCAGTCACATCATTTGCAGATGTCTTCTCCCAGTCCGTAGGTTGTTTATGGTTTGCTTTGTGTAAAAGTTGGTAAGTTTGATTAAGCCCCATTGGTTTCTTTTTGCTACTGTTTCTGGTGCCCTGAGAGACTAAGAAAACACTGGCATGATTTATGGCCGAGAATATTTTGCCTGTGTTTTCTCCTAGGAGTTTTATGGTGTCATGTCTTACATTTAAGTCTTAAACCATTCTGAGTTTTGCTTTTGTATAGGGTGTGAGGGTGCATTCTAACTTCATTAATTTACACAAGGCTGGTCACCAACCCTTTCTGATGAGACGGCAGGTGTGTCGGGACACACTTGGCCAGCGCCCCCTTCTGCCCCCCACTCTGATCAGCACACGTGCCATCCTCCCTTCTATGAGTCCCCACTTCTGCTGGGTCCCCAGCTCTGGATGGACAAACCTGCCCCACTTCTAGGCCCCCCGGGACCGCCTGCCCTGACCCTGGCTGGGGACAGCCAAGGGTATAGAGCCCTCCTCCAGGACCAGAGTCCCATCAGGGCAGCAGCCCCCGTGGCTGCCTTGCACCCTGTCCCAGAGGCCATGACCCTGGTCACAGCAGAACCGCCAGGCGGCCCCTGCCCAAAGCGTATCTGCACAGACCAGAACCAAGGAAACCAGAGAGAGGCCCTGAGGGAGGGAACCCACGGGCCCACCAGCTGGGTGCAGATGCGCCAAGGCAGGGGTGGAACCGGGGCCGACGTGGGTGCTGCCAGCTGTCGGGCAGTGTCTTGGAGACGCGGAAGCCACGCTTTGCTGCGTCAGCCTCTTCTCCCTAGTTGACCTTTAAACAGCTGAGTCCAGTGTGCCTCAGTGTTTCAGAAAGTGCCGGGTCCTCAGCCACACACGAGGGTGCCCCTCCTCGTGCTCTTCCTGGGCACCTGAATGGAGTGCCTGCCCAGCTCCCACGGACACTCGGCCGCGCCGAAGGCCACCCCCACCCCAGGTAACGGCTCTGCTCGTGCTGAGCCCCCCGTGTCCTCCGTGCTGTCACCCCGGGGCTGCCTGATGTCCTGTGTCGTCCCCGCCCGGGCGGGGTCCTCCGAGCCCACTGGGAGCCCAAGGAGGAGAGGCCTCCGTGAGCTCGAGGCTGGACGCCGGCCCCACCCTGCACTCCTCTCGTTCTGTCTCAGCCCCTTGTCTGGCGCATCTGTCTGTCCGTCAGCCGCCGTCTCGGCACCCAGGGGTGGAACGGCTCCTCTCTGAGGAGACGGTCAGCCCCTCCGCAGGGGCTGTGGGCGTCCCCCGGCCAGCCGCTTCGCCACGACTGCCTGCGGCTCGTCTGTCGTGTGGGTGTGGGACCGGCCACTGCGGCCCCCGGGACGCATGGGCCGGGCTTGTGCGCTCTGCTGAGCTGTCTGTGTCGATGGCCGTGTCCTTGCAGACGGGCTCAGCCGCTGCTCGGGCGGGGGGGACATTGGGCCTTGGGGGGGGTTCTGCATGCTGAGCTCGGATGCAGCTCGTGGGGGGCTGTCTCGGGCCACAGAGAGAGGACTGGGGTGCATGTGCAAGGAGCAGAGGGTCCCCACGCTGACCCGCCCTGCCCTGGGAGGGCCTGTGGTTCGAGGCAGGACAGGCTTGGGAGCAGAGGGTGGTGTGCTGGGGCTCAGCTGGCCTTGCAGGCAGGGCCTCCACCACCCCCAGCTCCGAGCTGGGAGGCTGGCCGGGGGCACGGGGGGGTTGGTGCTGTCCACAGCTGTAGGGCAGCATGCAGCGCCTCTCCTGAAACCACTGAAATGGCTCTTCTCTCCTCTCCTCAGGAACCCCTTCGCCAGCGTCCAGCTAAAGCCGACAGTGACCGATGACAGGTCTGCCCCGCTCCTCAGCTGACCGCCGCGTCTGTGCCCACTGCCTGTGGGCCCCCCTTCCCCGCCCAGCCCTGCCCCCTGTTTTGTTACAATCGGCTTGTTCCCTGTTAGAGAATTCCCTCCTTCCAAACCCTTCTGCCCAAACCTCAGTCTGGCCTGGGCTGGACCCTGGCTCTTCCCACAGGGTCAGGAGGTGGCACCTGGGCCGTGGTTGAGGAGAATGAGGGGGGCTGGCCCCGGGCCCTGGGGCCAACCTTTCGAATCAGGCATGTCTGTTGTGTGGGCCAGGGAGCCGCCAGGGTGCCCGGAAGGCCATCCCATCGGCTTGTAGCTGAAGGGAGCCCCTGTCCAGTCAGTCACGAGGCCACTCACCTGCGCGTGCCTGCAGGCAGGACACAAGGGCGCAGGGAGGGGCGGGCCTGCCCCTTTGTCTCAGAAGACAGATTTATTAAGAACACGTACCTCCTGGCAGACTCTTGCCTGGGGCTCTGCTGGGTCTCCCTGTGCCCACTGGCAGTTTGGGGGGCTTCTCCCTGCCCATACCCGAACTCCCACCCAGAAATGGCTGCAGGGGCCCTCCTCTCCTCCCTGACCCCATGGAGGGAGATCAGTGCTGTGGCCTGGGTCCCCAAGCTGTGTGCCATTGAGGCGGTCCTGGCCCAGGACGCCTGGGTGGGCCTCCCCCACTGATGCCCTGGCTGCTTCCCTATTTCAGCTGAAATACAAGATTTTAGAAACTTTTCTGGGTCTGTGGTATTTGACATTTAAGGCTGAAATACAGCCAAGCTAACCACGTTGGTGACAGCTGTCCTTACGTCAGCTGTCCCAGGCAACGCTCGCCCACCTCCCAGACCCTCCAAGGAGGTGCTTAGGAGCCCTGCACCACCTTCAGCCTGCCCACACCTCAGAACACAAAGCCAGGATGGGGGTGGGGCTCCGGGGGTCTCTCACCTGGCGGAAGCTGGAGGCGGGCCAGGTGGAGCGAGGCAAGGTCCTAAGACAGATGGTCAAGGTGGGGTGCACAGGTGCCCCACCTCCTCATACCCACCTTGCTCCCGGCTCACCACCCCCTCCCCCCACCGCCCCATGCTGAGGGAAAGGCAGGGGGAAGAGCTTCCCAGAGGGGTCCCCCCACTCAGCCTTACCTAGGTAGGGCCAGCTTACCAGGCAGGAAGCGAGGGCTGCAGGCGTCAGTGCCCCTGCCTTGCTCTGGGAAGACACCCCCACCCGGGCACACTGGGGGCCCAAGGTCACTGTCTCCCTCACCAAGGTGTGCCAGGGACAGCAGGGTAAAGAGAGTGGCCTCCTTCCTGCACTCATCCAATGGTCACAAGGGACTACAGGGACCCACCCCCACCCCTACCCCAGCACAGCCCAGGCCCCATCCTGCCCAGGGCTTCAACTGCAGACTCCAAAAGAACACACACGCTTAGCATGAAGGCTTTTTCCTTATCTTTGATTTCTCTTAAAAAACAGACAAAAAAGGAACAAGATCATTGTACCAGCATCCTAAGCCTCAAACTAATAAACAAAAAACCCCGAAACAAGTCCCCGCCCACACCCTGAAAGCAACAATAAACTTTACGTCTCTTTGGCAACAATAACTTAAAAGCGTCCCATATCCGTTGGCTCTGACAACAGCGGTTACAAAAATACGCCTTGTGCTGCCCCACCCCTTCCCACTGCCCCCACTCCTGCAGCAGGAACCTTTCCCGACTCTGACCATGGGTGCACCCACATTGCTTTGGCAGCTGAGCAGGGCTGGGCACTACCTTGCAGAGGGGAGCCATGGGCACCTCCAGACGGGGCTGCAGCGGCAAGACTGCGACCTGAAAGCCCCCATCTTTCAGGCTGCCCACCTCGGCCCCTTCACAGGGCTCCAGTGGGACCCAGACAGGAGCCGGCCCAGACCCTGTAGGAAGGGAGAGCTTACGGTCTAGCTGACTCTGTGAAGGGGAAACAGCCACCGACTTGGAGCAGCATCACCTGAGCCAGGTGACCTCTTCTTGCACTGAGCAAACCCTGAACCGGCAGAAGGGGTGAAGCAGGCAGGGAGAGGCCGTCCCCGCGGGCCTGTGCCTGCCCGCTCACCTGCAGCGGGGACACAGCAGCCTGCACTGCACCATAGGAACCATGGGCAGGGCCAAGCAGTCTGACAGCAGGGGCCAGGGCGGGGGCCTGTCTCTTATACACATCTAGATGTGTATAAGTCGGGGGCCGCAGCTGCGGGGGGCGGGGGGAGGGCTGTAGGGCATCCCTAGGGGCTAGCAGCAAACCCAAGTGTCCAGGACAGATCTTGCCCCCAGGGCAGCACGGGGCTGCTGTGCACAGATGCTCCACCGACCAGGGCCAGAGAGGGGCCTCATCCAGCCCTGCTCCTGCAGGGCGCAGCAAGGGGGCACCAAAGCGCTGGAAGCTGCTGCTGCTGACCACGGCCAGGATCAAAGTCCCCACCACTCTGTCCATCCTCACTGCTGCCAGGGACAGGACCAGCAGAGGCTCCAAGTGGGGCAGGGGCCGCCTGGGGCTCAAGCCTCTTTACAGCTGCCCCCAGCACCTGCTGTAGGACCTGGCAAACACATGAGTGTTTGAGAAAACACTGGGGATTCAGGGACTCCCACCTGGCCTCAATCCCTGGCTTGGGGGCCACTGAACAGCTAAGGCTGCAACAGTCCTGCCAGCCTGCTTGTCTAGGTGGGAGCTAGATAATTTATTCTTCCTACCACATCACCAAGGACCCGGCCCAACAAAACTCAGCATCAGCCTTCTGAAATTCTCCTAACAGACCCAAACAGGACTGGGCTGGCCAGGTTCACATACCCGCCTCCTGGTGAGCTGTGCTTGTTCAGACATCCATTAAGGACACACTGTGTGACAGGCCGCCAAGTCCTTCCCTAGCAGCTGCAGCCACAGGTCTAGGGCAGCAGGGGGAAGGGCTGGGTCTGCCTGGGGGACAAGACGACTAGGGGCATCCTAGTGGAGCTGAGCTTTCAGGGAAAGCTAGCAGAATGGGGGTAGGAGGTGAGGGCAACTGGGCAGGGATGAGCCCACTTGGTCTGAGGATGACAGGGGTGGAGCTTGGAGGGAGGGGTGAGCTAAGGCCCCTAAGTAGGGCCCCACCTGGGAACCTGAACCACCACCATCTCCCCTGGACAAGAGCCATCAGATCTGAGGTGTGCTGAGAGGGAGCGGGCATCTAGCCTAGTCCTGGGAGGGCCCAGTCAGCTCCGTCTGGGGCACTACATCTCCCCTGGGAGGAAAGGACACACACCAAGGTGGCCACAACAAACAGGCCTGACGTGACTTGACCTCTCCGAGCCTCAGTTCTCCCCTCTGAAAACTGAGCTTGTCCAGAAAACAAGAAATAATGAGCACAGGGCCTCGGCGCCCAACAAGTGTCTTACCTCCCACGGACCCGGAGTCCGAGTCGGAGACGTGCGTGATGGAAAAGCGGGACGCAGGCGCTGGTGAGACGGTGAAGCGCGAGAAGGGGCTGGGCGCGACGGACTTGGGAGTCTCGGCGGGGATGCACGAGGCCGGCTCTTGGGCCGACGTCAGCATGAGGCCATCATTCCACTCGAACTCTCCGTCTGCGAGAAACCTGTAGTCAGTTGTGGATAGGATGGGATGGGGAGACCCCGCCCAGAGCGTAATGTCACGCCCTGACCACGCCCACCAAGTGAGCCACAGGCCACGTCGCCCCGCCTCCACCAGGGCCCGCCCCTCCGCCTCGCCCCGCCTCCACGAGGGTCCGCCCCTCCGCTTCGCCCCGCCCCTAGCTCACCCTGTTCAGTCGCAGGGCCTTCGGGGGAGGGGTCAGCCCGCCGTGGCCGGCAGGAGGCAGTGGGGGAGCCTGGGCTGCCCGCTGGGAACGTCGGGGGTGACTCCTTGGCACCAGGGAAGGGCTCCCCAAGCTCTCGGGTGGGGCTTTCCTGGGGGAATCAAAGCAACACTTGTCGTCCAAGGCTTCTAGTCCCACCACAGACCCCCCCGCCTCTCCCCACGCCAAGCCCAGGGCGGCTGCCCACCTGGTCAAAGAGGTAGACAGTGACGTCGTCGAAGAAGGACACTGCTTTCTTCTTGCGCTCCAGGTCCTCGCAGAAGGCCTCGGACAGCAGGCTCGGCATCTTAAGCAGGCTGCGCAGGTTGCGCGCGCTCTGGCTCTCTGCCACCACCACCGGCACGGGCGGCACCTCCTCCTCGCTCTCCTCACTCGGCTCCTGGATGCTGTAGCAGCGCAGCTCTTCATCCGACTCGTCACTGTCCTCGCTGTCCTCCTCTTCCTCCTCAGGCCGCCCCTCCGAGGCCACAGGGAGTCCAGGCAAGGCCAGGCAGAGCGGGGTTCTGGAGGCACCTGGGCCCCCCGTCCGTTCCTGCAGGTTCGACCCGGACAGCAGACCCAGGGTCTCCTGGAGCTCTGGGCGGTGGCTTTCTGAGCTTGGCCGGACTGGAGTCAGCAAGAAAATCTTAGAGCTCACGGGGCTGGGCATGGGCGGCACCTGAGCTGGGTCTTGGGGCCAGGGAGGCTCCTGCCTGGGGCCTGTAGGGCAGGCGCTTGGCTCTGGGGAAGAGTCCTCAGGCAGTGACAGTGGCCGTGGTGGCACCTCCCTGGGTCCAGTGCCCTGTGCCTCCCCAGGCACCCCCAGCTCAGGGGAGGGCTGTGCAGACTGCAGCCTGGGGCTCTTCGGGCTGTCCAGATCAGGCTTCAGCCCAGGGACGGGGACACCTCCACGCTTCTCCTTGGGGCCCACGGGGGGCTCTGGCTCCGTGTCCAGGTCTGAGAAGTAGGCAGAGTCACGGTAGGGATTCTTCTCGCTGAGACCACCTAGGGAGGCAGAGAGCCGAGTCTCGGGCCCCGGGCTGTCACCCTCTGAGGCCAGCTCCCCAAAGGCCTCGGGCTCACAGGGCTCATGCGCCTCCTTGAGTATGAACTCGGGGGACTCATAGTTCTCCGTGTCATAGCCGCTGTCCAGGGCTCGGAGCTGCCCGCCAGGGGTGCTGACAGCTGATGGGCTGAAGACCTCACAGCCGCCATCACTGGCCGAGGACGGGATGTCCAGGGAGTCCAAGGAGTCGGGGGTCCCCACCTGCTTCTGCAGGGAGCGGAAAGCTGGTGTCACGTCTAGTTTCTCAGCCTGTGGGCCGTCACTGGACAAGTCAGTGAAGACACCAGAAGTGGCCTCGGTCGTGTCCTCATCTTCGCTCCCTGGAGCCTCCAGTCCAGGGGAGCTGCTGCCGCTGTCGCAGCTCTGGGCTGGCTCAGTGGCAGGTGCCTGGCTTCCAGTGGGCATGGGTGAGGCAGGCAGGGTGGGCGGGGTGCTGGCCTCCTCAGCAGGAAGTGGGGCTCCTTCTTGGGATGGGGATGGGATGGAGGGAAGGGGCAGTTGGAGTCCAGCAGAGCCCTCGGCCTCCTCTGCGAGCCTGGGCTCTGCCTGGGGGCTGTCACCCCCACTTACAGCTGCCTCTGTCCAGGGAGAGGTGACCAAGCAGGGGGCAGGTGTCAGGCCCTTCGCAGGATACAGATGGGGGAGGCCGAGGCAGTGGCCCAGCTCCTGACCCAAGGAGGCCCCCTTTGGCCCAAGGAGAGACTCTCTGGGATCCTCTGGGATCAGAGGATGGCCCAGCTCAGGGATGGCCCACAAAGTCGGCTTCACACCAGGGCAGCAGTCCGTGTAGCCTGAGAGGCCTGGGGCCCAGGATTCCGGTGCTCGACTGCCGCTGTTGTTGTTGGCAGACACGTTGGAGCTCCAGTGCCTGTACTGGGTGGCTCTGGACGCCTCAGCCTCCCCCAGCTCCTCCCCACCTGGAGACAGTCGGTCCCCAGTGCTCCGCGAGGGGGATACGCCCAGTGGGTCCTCAAAGAATGGGGGGCAAAAAGCCCCCACACCCCAGTCGATATCCTCGGCTCCAGGCTCCGCCAGCATCGGAGTCTCCGGTGAGGGTGAGTGGGAGGCGCAGGACAGGTCACGGGCGTGGCTCTTGCATGGGTAGTGGTCGCAGTGGCCCCAGGGGCCATCCGCGGGCGGCGCGTGGCCAAGCAGCGGCTCCATGACCAGCGAGGCGGCTGTGCTCCCGTCCGAGTCATCATCGTGGTCACTACCATCAGGGCCCAGGGAGGCGGCAAGCGTGCTGGGGACACAGCCAGTGCAGTCGGGGTCATGGTCCGCGGCAGGCGCAGGGTCTTCCAGGCGGATGAAGTACTCACTGCCCACCGAGGGGCTGTGAGCGCTGAGCACCGGCACCACGCCCGGGGGCGCGCCGTCCGGGACACAGAGCTCCTGTAGGCGCGCGTCTCGGCCCGGGCTCAGGGCGCCCTCTGGTGGCGGAAAGGCCTCGGTGCCGCGGCCCGCTTCCCACTTGTACTCAAAGTTGAGGCCGTGGCTGGTCTCAGTCACTGTCAGCACGTCGTCGCCCTCCGCGTGGAAGCCGTCGCCAGCGAACTGCTCCAGGAGCGGGAAGGAGGAGGTGGCGAGCAGCTCACCCGTGCCCCCCAGGGCCAGGCCTGCCACCCCTAGCCCGACACCCACGCTGCCGCCACCGGGCCGCAGTGAGCGCCAGCGCCGCTCGAATTCCTCCTCCGCCTCGGTGGCGCCCTTGGCGCACAGGTAGGACAGCAGCAAGTGCACCTCCTCTGCCGTTGGCCTCTGCTCAGGCTGCAGCCAGCAGAACTGCATCACCTCGTACCTGCGGGAAGGGATGCCCTGGGGCTCAACCCCTGCCCCCCTGCCCCCCTGCCCCACAGGTGGCACTGCCCAGCCAGGACCCCAGCCCCTAAGGAGTGAGCCAGTCTGCCCCCAGCCAGTCTTGGTTCCCCTCCTGCTCACACTCAGGAGCCCCTGGGGGTAGTTCAGGGAGTCTCCTAAAATGGGAGATGGCATGCATGGATCAGGGCACAGTTCCCCGAGCTCATTCATCCCTGCCAGGCCTGCAGGCAAATCTGAGTTTTGGGTATAGAGGCCATTCCACTGAGGGCACGGGAAGTGGCCCAGAGGCCACTGTTAGCCAGGGGGCAGCCAGGGTGAGCTGGAAACCCAGGTGGTCAGGAAGAGCCACTTAGCCTCTGGGGAGCCAGAGCACCCCTCTCTGCCTTGGCCTTCCCGCCAGGGACACCCCGCCCCTGCCTGGCACCGGGGGCCTCACCAGCGGTCGGAGAGAGTCAGCTGCAGCTGAGGCTTGGGCAGCTTGAGCTGCTGTTCTCGGACAGCATAGGCCAGCACCTGCCGGTCCGAGTGGTGGGGGTAGGGCTGCGCTCCCAGTTCGAAGAGTTCCCAGATGGTCACGCCCAGGGACCTGTGAGGATGACGGCTATCAGAGGGCTGTCCAAGCGTTCTCAAAGCCTGGGTGCCAAGGGCAGCTCCCATCATCACACCCGTGACCAGAAGACAGCGCCTTCCTTCAGTAAAAGGGCAAGATGTGCCACCTGAGCAGGTCTGAGCCCATGCCCGGGGTGCCTGGACAAATAAAAGCCAGACTGGCCTCCCACCAACCAATTCAATTTGTTCATTCATTCATTCCCATGCTGGGCTGAGACCCAGACACTGCCAGGGGCAGGAGCTGCCCTGGAGAGGCTCCCGGTCCTGCCAGGCTCCTGTGGAGGCTGGAGGGAGGGAGGAGGGGGGCCTAGGGACACCCCAACCAGCGTGAGTGGGACGGGGAACTGGCCAGGCAGTCAGCACACTGAGGGCTGGGAGAAGGCAACTGGGATTCTTCTAGCGGGTGGTGGCTTCCGCCAGCTCCTGGGTGCCCCAGGCCATCCTGGGAGGCTGGGGGCATGAGGGGCAGAGAACGTTTGGCAGCAGAGAAGTCTCAGTGGCCTTGGCCAAAGCCACCTGGGGACACCAGTCAGTGTGGGTGAGCGAGCAGGCAGGGGAGAGCCAGCTGCACCCAGAGTCGAGTGGGGAAATGGAGTGTCCATGTCAGGGGCACAATTAGTGGCTCAGGGGAGACCCCTGGAGGAAGGAGGGCTGAACCCTGGATCCAGGCCCTGAAGGTTTATCAGGAGCAGCGGGAAGCCAGACAGGCCTCAGGCTGGAAGGGAGCAGGAGGGGGAAGCAGAGATGGGTCAAGACCAGGAACAGGAGACCGCCATGACCAAGCCTCTAGAGGCTGCAGTACTGGGTCCAAACACCTGCCCAGCCTAGCGCCTCCAGGCTGTGGTCACAGGAGACGCCCAGCCTCTACCCACCCCTCTCACAGGAACAGGTGCTGCCACGACACCCATCTCACCAACTTGCTACTCTGACCTTGCCATCTCCAGGCATCGGCCCAGTAGATCCTGGGAGGGGAGAGGGGGCAGGGCTTCCTCCACAGACCCTGCAGCTCTGCCCGCCCCGCTGCCGTCAGCCTTGGCACCAGCAGCAACAGGTGGCTCCAGAACCCCCACGACCGCACCTGGGGCCACGTTTGCCACCTCCTACAGAGCAACAAGGCTGGACAGATAAGCACAGCCAAACACACGTGGCCTTGCCTTCAGTGGCCGGTGTGCCTCCCTGCCAACAGCAGGGAGGCTGCGGGTGGGCAGGTGGGACTCAGCCCCTCCGTGCCCCGGGTCCTCATGGCATGTTCACTCAGCTCAGGCAGGGCAGCCATGAGGGCTGCGGGCGCAGACAGGCAGGGAGGGCATTGTTGGCATCCTCACGGGGGCCGTGGGCTCACACTCACCACACGTTGCTGGCCTTGGTCTGGTCCACCACCAGCAAATTGCAGTGCACCTCGTCCACCAGCTCAGGTGCGATCCAGCGCAGCGGCACCCACAGCTGGTCAGCCGTCACGAAGTAGTCCTCCTGTTGGCACATGGGACAGGGTCACCCTGGGCCGCACGGCTGGCCCTGCCCTGGCCCGGCCCCCCGACTCACCCTGTATTTGCCGTGAGACAGGCCGTAGTCACCGATCTTGACTGTCAGGTCAGCCGTGAGCAGACAGTTTCTCAAAGCCAGGTCACTGGGGGCGGGAGG
>SJYX01004251.1:166282-204754 GCA_006410675.1 Oreotragus oreotragus | reverse complement strand
CCCACCCTCCCTCCGCTTTCCAAAGCCCCAGCCTGGACATTTCGAGGGTCTGAGTGGATGGGCAACACACGTTAGAATGCAGACAAGGGACACAAGGCCCAGGGCTGGCTGCAAGGTACCCAAGGGCCCTCTTTGGACGGGGCCTCCCTCACGGGAAGCCGATCCACTCCCCTGCTTCTCCACGGACACCAGTCTGCTGACTTGTCCCTTGGGGGCGAACCAGCCCGGGGACACAGCAGTCTGCTCCGGCCCACTACATTGCCACCCTCCGCTCCCTGGAGGCAGGCGTCAGTGGAGAAATGGAGAGCCACGGGGTCCTGCCCTGGCCCTGTCCACACAGGGCCCCAGGCAGCGGGCGCTGTGGAGTGCCCACCCAGCGGGGCTGCTCACCCGCGCCTTTATCTCCCACCCAGGCCAGCCTTGGCTAATGGCTTCTCCCCTGCCTGCCTGGTGGCCCCATGGGAGTCTGGGGCCCAGGGCACTGGGGCAAACGTGGGCTCAGCACCCATTGGCCAAAGTGCTGCTGTGCCAGGAGCCAGAGATGGGCACTTGGGGTGGGGTGGGGTGGGGTGTGCTCGGCGGGCAGTCGGGAGGCTGGCAGCTGCCCTCTTCAACAAAATCACTGATGCTGGAGTTGCGTGTGTCATCACTCAGCACCAGGATATTGTTGGGGAGGACGGCCCGTGTGCTGTCCAGGGCTGGCGGGGCCACGTCCATCGCCACTTCTTCAGGCATGCCCCCCTAGGCCAGACCCTGTCCCATCTTTCCGACTTTGGGGGCCAGGGCGGGAAACAGGGCAGAGCCACCCCTCCCCCTGGGCCTGAGGGAGACAAAGGAGGGCGGGGGCCAGCATGGGGCCACTGGGCAGAGCTGACCACCGTGGGGACCAAGGACGGGTACCTGCCCAGGCTAGGTGGACAGAGGGCATCCCCTCGATTAAGCCTCCTGCAGAAGTAGGTGTCCAGCTCCCCTCTGCCTGGTGCTTTTTATTTGATAAAATCCCTTTGCACGGTGGTCCCGAGAGACTGAACAAAGACTAGCCAATTCACTGAGGCCCCCCGTCCCGCGGCCCCGGAGCAGGGGTGGAGGCCGGGCCAAGAGCCCGTGGGCCGCCACCGCCCTCACCTGTGCACGTAGTTGTTGCGATGCAGGTGCAGGACGCCACAGGCCACCTCGCAGGCCATGCGCTGCAGGGTCAGGGGGTCGGGCGCCATGGCCTCGGCCACCCGACAGCTCCGCAGGTAGCCCTTGAGGTCCCCCTGTCGAGAAGGGCAGCACCGTCACCTGCGGGGACCAGCTGCCCGCCCCGGGGCCCCTCCTCCCCAACAGGGCCCATGGGAAACCAGGCATCCTGCTAACTCTGCGGGGCCACTGCTGCCCAATGAAGTCCCTGTGTCTGCTCCCCAGAGGCCAGCCATCAGCAGGATGATGCTATGGGCAAGGGACACCTTCCCCAAGCTGACCCCTGGCCCCAGGCAGCCCAGAAGGCCAGCAGGGCCACATCCCACGTCGGGGCACATGAGCTGTGATGCCAAGCCTGGCATCAGAGGCTTGCCAAGCCTGGCATCACCCAGAGCCAGTGACCAGAGGGTCCACGGGCAACTCCCTGACCTGCTGACACCGCCCAGCTCCAGGGTGCCCGACCATCCTGGGGAAGCCCTAGGAGTCCAGAAACTAGACAGCAGGGGGGACGCATGTCTGAGGAAGGGCACCCCGCTGTGGGCAGGCGGCTCAGCTGTGCATGTGTGTGCGTCTGTCTGTGAGGGTCCCTGTGAGGCCATTAGCAGGCTCGGTCATGGCCGGAGACTAAAGTATGAGTGAGGCTGTGGACCAGACATGAGGGCTTTGAGCCTCTAAAGCGGGCCGGGGTGCCCCTCGGGAAAATCGCCATGACTCCGAGCAGCACAGGCAGACGGGGCGCAGCTGCCCCACCCCCTCCCCGGGCACCGTGGGGGCCCAGCCCTGACAGCCGCCGTCTCTACAGTGGTGGGGTCACTCCCTCCTCCCCCAGGCCACCTCTGGAAGGCAGTGGTGCAGGGCCGCCTGGACCCCACTTTGGGGGGGGATGCGAGGCCCACAGGGTGGGGCTGAGGGGTCCCCGGCTCCGCCAAGGCCCCTCTGCAGGATGCCAGTCCCCCGTTCCAGAAGCGCAGGGCAGGGACTGGGGGGCGCGGGCTACTCACCATTGGGCAGAACTCCATCACCAGCAGGTAGGGCGTCACCTCGGCGCACTGGGCCAGGCACTGGAGCAGGTTGCTGTGCTGCAAGGCCCTGCGGGAGCCAACAGGCCACCCTTGACTCGCACTCAGGGCAGGGAGGGGGCGAGGGGGCGAGGGGGCTGGCTCTGCAGGGCACAGAGCTCGCCTCTGTCTGCAGGGCCTGCGCCCCCACCTCCCGGGGAGTGCCCCACCCCAGCCCCTCCAGCGGAGCCGGGCCCCGGGCCTCCCACCTGTAGGGCTGGGCCTCCTCCAGGAACTGCGTCTGCTCTTGCACGCTGGCGCTCGCCTTCAGCTCCTTTACCACCACCTGGGTGCTGCTGATGCCTGAGTTCACCTCCCCCAGGAATACCTGTGGGGCAGGCGTCACCAGGTGGGCAGACACCACCCTCCCCAGGCTCCGCCCCCAGCCTTGCTCCTCCAGCCAAAGCTTGGCTCGTTTTGTGCAAGTTGGGTGCGTGCTAAGTCACCTCAGTTATGTCCCACTCTTTGCAACCCTATGGACTATAGCCCTCCAGGCTCCTCTGTCCATGGGCTCCTTTAGGCCTCAATTTACTCATCTGCAAAATGGGTTCTGGATCCCTCCTAGGCAAACCCTCCTGGCTGTAATACTCTGTCTTTGCTATCTGCCTCCCCCGAGGTCCCTAGCTGTTCTCAGAGCTCCAGGGGTCTGCCGTGAGGAAGATGGACCCACCGTCCCCCCAGCCTGGTGCTCAGGGTGAAGCCAGGACCAAGATGCTGCTCCCTGGCCCTGCCCAGTCAGAGGTACCTCCCATCATGATACCAGGATCTGCGGAGAAGGGTGCCAGGCCCGGAGGCCCCCAGGGAGGGCTCAGTGGGTGCACCTTAAGAGGGGACCCCAGGACTGGGGAGGTTTCTAGAGGGAATAGGTATCCAGCCCACCCACCCCACCTGCCAGGCAAAAGGGCCCACACTGCCAGCCTCGCCACCACTGACCCTGGGCACAGCAACTCACCTTCCCGAACCAGCCGTGTCCAATCTCCTCCAGGTACAGAAGGCTGTGCCGGCCCAGGTCTGTGGACTTGAGCAACTGCACTGTAACAGGGCAGGGGGCTCAGGAATGCCATCGTCATCACCCCACCTTCTCTCGCCTGTCCCCTAAAGAAGCTGCCTGCCTAGCCTGTTCTGGGGAGCCGCCTGGAGCCCCCTGCTCCCTTCTGATGGGGGCTGCCATCAGGAGCAGGGCGCCTGCTTCCCAGGGGAGCTGTGGACCTCCAAGCCACACCCAGGCATGTTTCTGAGTGGGTCTGGGAAGGCTATGCCCCCACCTACAGGGCCAAGCCAGGCTGGAGACAGCAGGGCCTGGAGCCGGGACCAGCACACAGGCAAGGCCGGGCAGGCAGTGTGGCTGGGGCGGAGGCCTTGGGGAGGATGGCAGTAGAGTGGCCCGTCCCCTCACCCCTGCCACAGGCTGGCATTCCAGCGCCAGGCACCCCAAAGGCTCCTTTGTTGGGGGCTGCTTGGCACAGCCCTGTACGGAACACACTGGGCCCATTCTCCTGCGGGCTGGGCGGGGTGAGGTCAGCAGGGAGAAAGGGTCAGAGAGAGCCCCAGAGGAAGGTCCAGAGCTACTGAGCCCACCCACACACTGCCTGTGCCCCAAGGGATTCCCCGAATTCTGCTCCCACGCCAGCTGCCCAGAGGGCCCAGGAGGCAGGCTGAGCCGGCCAGCCAGCAGGGTAAAGGGCTGTTCCCGGGGACTGCAGACCCCAGGCAGTGCTGACCTCAATGCTGAGCAGAACTGGGGGTAAGGGGTCCCACTGGGCCCTGGATCCCGGGGCTCTTCCCCCTGGCCCCCAGCCTGCTGCCCCCTCCACCTCCAGCCTGGCGACTCCCCAGGCAGGCTCAGCAGGCCTGACAGTGGGCCCTGGGGCAGTGATTGAGGAGAGCATGCCGACTGCCAGCCAGTGGAAAAGCTCTCTCTCCAGGGGGTAAGGCGGGATGGGCCAGGGGTCTTGGGGTCTGCACCCTAGGGGCAGCGCCCACGGAGCCAGGCTGCAGAGCCTGAAGACTGGGCCTGGCTGGGCCATCTTCCCCCACAGCATAGAGGGGTGGCCCTTGCTGCCCACCCAAGTCTCCCTCCCTGCCCAGAAGCAGGGCACCCAGCAGAGAGCAGAGCAGAGCTGTAAAATGGAAAATGTGATCACTGCCCTCCCCTGGGTCTCTGTCCCCCTCATCCCCAGGGACAGTCCCCTAAGGGATGGGAGAAGCTGGGTATCAAAGATTCCTCAGGGTCCCAGGCACACATACTGCCAGGGGCAGTTGTCAGGCCCAGGCCAGAGGTACAGTGTCCCCTGAGGGGACCCCTTGGTCCACACCGGCTCCCAGTGTCAGCACAGGCAGAGACTCCCACGGTCACCCAGGAAGGGTCAGAGAGAGCCCCAGGAAGGCTGGAGGGCCTCCTATAGCAGTGACCCCTCCCTCAAGATTTTATAGGGTGCTCCTGTGGGCCCTGAAATTCCTGCCTAACTGGTGAGTTCTCCTCCAGGAGACACTGGTGGGGGTGGGGAGCGATAGTCATGGGGCCTGGGGGCAGGGCCTAGCCCTGTATCTTGGAAGCCCCCAGCCCAGGATGAAGGCTGGGCTCCAGGGTGGGCAGCATTGTGAGCAGGACCCAGTAGGGCCCAGAACACAAGCCAGTGGGGCAGGCCAAGTATCACAGGCCCTGGTGCCAACAGAGCCCCCCCAGCGCCTCACACCCCACTCAGTGCGCCTGGAGGAGCTGGGGGGCAGGCCCAGGCCTGGCCGTGAAGCTGTCGGGAAGGGTCTTGGGCCGGAGACAGCCTCCAGACACAACTGGAAGTTCTCAGAGTCCTGGATCAGGTAAAGGCAGGTGCAAAGCTCAGCTTGGCCAGACCTTTAACCTCTGTGGTTTGGGCCCTGCATCTGCCCTGGGGGTGTGGCCACCCTGGTAGGGGACCATGGGATGGACCTGGTGGGAGAAACGGCAAGGAAGCCAAGGCTTCCGCCTGCACCTGCACACGCCCACCCCGGCCTCTCCCGCCCCCACCCAGGGTCCTGAGCGAAAGGCTCCATCCTGAAGAGCCCCTCCCTGCGATGGGTGGGCCCTGCTCCCGGAGCCCATGTCCTAGGAACCACAGAGAAGCCCCTCCTCCCAGCACACCAGTGCCTATCTCAGGACCAGACGGGGCAACCCCTGCCCCTTCGCCCAGCAGCCCCCGCTGGCCCAAGCCTGCTCACAGCACCCCAGGTCCCAGCAGAAGGGGACACAACCAATCCCGTGCCTCCTGAGCCTCCCACCTGGGCCCACGAGGCAGAGGGGCATCACTCACCTGAGCGCCCGGGCTGCTTGGCCATGGGAAGGGAGACCTCAGTGAGCGGCAGGACGTACACGTCAGGCCCGTTCTGAGCCGCTGCGGCCGGGGAGCCCTGTGCCGAGAAGTCGGCCGCGTACTCTTCCCCCTCGGCATTCTCAAACTCCTGGGCCAGGCAGGCGACACACGCGGTGAGCTCCAGGGCTCCCCAGAACGGGGAGGGTCGGGGGGCAGGGCGGGGAGGGAACAAGGGGTGCAGGCCAGCTCTCAAAGGCCCCTTTCTTCCCAGGGCCCAGCTCCCACCAGCACCCCTGCCAGCTGCCTCCTCCACCCACCTCCTCTCCTCGGGGCAGAGAACAGACCCCACTCCCTGCCACCCCCCTCCCCCAGGGACACCAGCTGCCCCAGGAGGGCAGGGTTTGTTTTGTGTTGGTTGGGGGTGGAGTGAGAGTTTGTCCCCCACAGGCAGAGCCTCAAGGTTGGGGGCCATGAGCCTCAGGGCAGCCACACCTCTCCCAGCCTCAGCCCGTCCACACCAGGCCTACCAGGCTCAGGTTGAGGTGGGCAGCACCGGTGGCAGGGAGTAGGGTGGGGTGCGGCTGGAGGCCAGCTGCCCTGGCTGATCGAGAGTCAGCCCCCACTCATCTCAGCACCCCCACTTCCCTGCAGCCTTCCCCCTAGGTGGGGCACCCACGGTCAGTCGCTTCAGGGCCACGGCTGGAGATCCAGGACGAGGGCTCCATCATCCCCCCAACCCTGCCCCAGTGAACAAGCAACTAAGTGCCCCACCCCTCCCAAACAAGTAGCATTCCTGACAGCCCATCTCCCCAACCAGTTTCACCCCCAGACAGGCGCTACCATTTGCTACGGCCATCTGCCTACAGGGCCCCGGGACCTTGAC
Source organism: Oreotragus oreotragus (assembly GCA_006410675.1). Classification (NCBI taxonomy): domain Eukaryota; kingdom Metazoa; phylum Chordata; class Mammalia; order Artiodactyla; family Bovidae; genus Oreotragus; species Oreotragus oreotragus. Next base: position 198,341 of record SJYX01004251.1, on the reverse strand, counting down.
CCAGGCGGGCCAGCATCTGTCCTCTTCCCGGACTCCTTAAGAGCCTGGCCCTGGGCGCCAGGCTGGGTCCCTCCTGGGCCTGGCTGCTATGTTGAACTTCACGGCCTACCACCCACCTCTGTCTGAGGAAGCCCCCTCACATTCCTGAGCCATAGCCAAGTCCCCCAGGAGCCCTGGGCCAGAAGCAGAACCCCAGTTCCAGCGCCACAGGCCTATCTGACCCAGACTGACCCCTGCCAGGCGGGAAACAGAAGCCGAGGGTCGCAGGATTTCCCTGGAGCTGCAGTGGGGCCACCGTGGACAGGCAGCCGGCCTGGGAGCCAGGAGGCGTGGGTTCCTCCCCCAGTGTTCAGACCCAAGGACCCTGCTTTCTCTGGGGCTTGAGTTCCTCGGCTGCAAAGAGGCTGGGAGCCCTCTGGGGGTGTCCCTGCAGACCTGTCCTGGACTGCATCCTGAGACGACGGAGCCGCTGGGGACGAGGTCTACAAGGGATTCCCCCTCCCCAGGCGACCACCCTGGGGCAGTCAGAACCACTCTTCTCACCCTGTAATCCCAGACAGGACTCTGAAGAGGGCACAGATGCCCACCCCCACCCCCAGGGGCCTGGCCCCAGCCCCAGCTGGTTACCTGACGCTGCCACCTGGAGGCCCGCCAGATGGAGCCAGCGCAGCGGGTGATCAGGTAGGACAGTGTGAGCATCATGGCCCAGCCCCTTCCCCCAGTGCTGCTCCAGGTGGGGGAGCCCAGGCAGGAGCCCGCTGTACAGGCCGGCCCTCCCACAGAGGCAGGCTGGTGCTGGAACGTTCCGGGCACCATGTTCCCAGGAGGTGAGGAGGGCACGGGTGGGAGGGGGCCGCGCTGGCCCTTGTTTGGGGCCTTGTTCTCACAGCACCCTGAGGAGGGGCTGACTTATACAACCCGACCCGGGCCCCCGCCCCCAGCACAGCCCTCCCCGCCTCCACCTCGCCTGGCGCCAGGATCCTCCAGGAAAATGCCAGCATCGCCTGGCCCAGCCCACTGTGCCTGCAGATCAGGGAGACAGTGCAAGGGCTTGGACGTGGACCCAAGGCTCCTGGGGCCATGGCCCGGCTGCCCAGGCCCTGAGCTTCCCCGGCCCACCCTTCAGAGGGCTCTGGGAGGATGACCTGACCGTGAAGTGTGGCAGAGACACCCTGGTAAAAGGTGAGCACCAGGCGATTCAGCTCTCCCGGCCGCCAAGTGATGAGACACACGTGGGAAGGGCACTGTCTTCTAAAATGAGGGCGGCATGCTGCACTGTGGGTCACTCGGAATGGGAACGGTGGTGGGGAGTGGCGCTGTGCTGGGCCACAGGACGGCCCTGCCCCCGACCTTGCCGGCCCAGGAATCTGGCCTCCAGCCCAGGGTGGGGCAGCCGAGGCGGCGGGAGAATGGCCACAGGCGGCAGTATGTGCTAAGTCTGCAGAACTCGGCCCACGGGGCTGGGGGCGGGGGCCTAGATAGGCTCTGCAGCTCCCAGCTTTTTCTCCTCGTCCTCCACACTCAGAGGACCAGAAGCTGAACATGGGGGCGGCCGAGAGTGCTTGTAGGACTGAGGAACAGCACCCCAGGGGATGCCCCTCGGCCACCTTCTTTAGAAGGGCACCTCGGCCCTGGGATCCAGCCCAGGATGACCCGGGAGCTTAGCCCCACCAGGGCGGCAGCCTGGGGAAAGGCGGCCCAGCATCCAGCCGATGCTCCAGAAACAGCAATGACGACTCCCGCTATCCCTGCCCCATGATTCCTACACAGTGCACAATCCTTTCCTCACGGGCAGAAAAACCCCAGGGTAAGGTGACCCCAGCCAGAGAGCTGCTTGGCAGGCCGGCAAGTGTGTCTGGGCAACTTTGGTCTTCCTTTGCTGATTCGAATGAGCAGAGATTCAAAGAATTGCTGAGCACAGAGCCCTTGCCCCCACCCCCAGGCCCCTCCTCACTGTCCCTGGAGGCACAGCCCACGGAGGCCTGGCCCTGAGCTGAGGGGTGATGGTAATGAGCCCCTATCCCCATGGGGGGACTCAAACTGGGGGAGGCAGTGGGAGGGAGTCCCTGAAAACCCCTATGCCTCTGTCAGCTGCCCCCAGAAGAGGGGCTTACGGGGTCCCAGGCCTGGGTCTCCATGATCCCCAGGCAGCCCCAGAAGGGAAGGCAGGCCAGTGCCGAGTGGATGCCAGCGGGCCGGCCCTGGGGATCTCATCCTCAGCCTCCCACCCCCAGCCCTCACCTTGAACCCGATGCCGCCCTTCTTACAGCACAGGCAGGCCAGCATGAGGGCGATGACAGTGAAGAGCCCGGAGAAGGACACGGCCACCACGGACAGGGAGGATGACCAGGAGAACTCGCTGAGCGGGGCGCCGTCTGCCAAGGGAGAGAGCGGTGACAAGCAGCTCTGAGTCCCCGTCCCCACCTGCACCCGGCCCCCAGGGGCACCCAGGGGCCAGCTGGACCCTATCCCTGGCTCTGTGCCTCCCCGACTTGCTGCAGTCTGAGCCTTAGCACCCTCACCCTTGCTCCAAGACCCGGTGCTCGGAGGCACAGCCGCCAGGCCCAGGGCAGGTGGACCCTGGGGGCGGCCACGGCAGCCCAAGCCTGCCATCTGGCCCCTGGACACCGCACTGGCCTCGCCAGGGGGACACAGGGCTGGCAGAGCTCCCATTTCAGGGGTTCGTGGACAGCCCCCAGGGAGCTCAGACTCTCAGGGCTGCAGGAACCCCCTCCCACACCGCCCTCTGGAGCGGGTCCCTGGGGCTGTCACATTGCTCTAGCTCTGGAGTGGCACTAGTAGAGGCCATGAGACCCTGAGGGTGTAGGAGGGGGACCCAGGCCCCACTAAGTGGGAGAGATTGAGGGCCTGGCTGCTGGCCACATGCCAGGCTCTGGGCCAGGAGACACAAGACCTGTCCGATCTCTGAAGACGGGGATGCCACTTTCCCCAAGAAGGACAGACAGTAGAGTTCCTCCATGCAGCCTGGCATTTCCAAGTCACCCTCTTACTGACTGCCCATCAAGGGCCCCCCAGTGCTGTTTCTGTTCTGAGGACAGTGGGATCCTGTCTTCTGCAACACATGGTCCATGTGAGTCCCTCTTGGCTCACCCTCACCAGACGTGGAAACTATAGTGCCCAGGACAGCAGAACGTGACTCCCCAACACACAAGCATGGCCCCCAAGATAGGGTTCCAACCTGCCCTCATGCCCCCGCTGAGCCAGAGCTCTGGGGAAGCTCAGATCATCTGGTGCCCACAGGACGTCGTGGTCAGGATGTCATGGTGGGGCCAGCCAGGTGTCCACTAAACTCTGGGCTGGCAGCCCCACCCCTGGGCTGCCCCCTTGTCCCTCCACTCCAGCTCCAATGCATGCCCCTTCCCCAAGGACTTTCTCTGTCTGCCCACCTACCATTCAGCCCCTGAGGTTTCCTGCCTGCCCCCAGCTCCTCTGCCCACTAAGCACCCCAAGCCCTCAGTTCTCAATAGCTGATCCCTCAGGGCCATGTCACCCCACCTGCCATCACTGGTCCCTCAGGTCACAGCAGGTCTCAGCAGCACCTCACTTTTTTTTTTTTTTTTTTTTCTCACTTAAGGCACCTGGGAGATCTTTTCATATCACTACACACAGTAAGTTCCTCATTGTTCTTAATGTTTTATGGATATACCATAGGTTAACCTGTGGTTGGGAGTTTTTACTTGGGTAAAGTCCCAAATAATTTTAAAATCTGAGAGACTGTTGAGCCTTATAAGAGGACTATGTTCTTTATTTTTCTATATTTCCACAGTGTGTTGCCATTTTTAAGCACTTTATATTCTTGAAGTAGATCCTCACAAAACCTCTTTGGAGGTAGATAATTACTCTGTAGGTGTTACAAGGTAAATAAAGAAAGGAAATATCTATTTAGGATTTTCTGACCGTGGTGCAAGATTCAATAAAAGCTCCACCGTGCCCTTTTCATGTGCTGTAATAGTGGCAAAAAGAGAGTTTACTTGAGAAACACAGCCTGCTTTGTAGGGCTGATAAAAGTCTTAATTACTTCATTTATAACCATTTGTGTACTTCCTTCACTTTACTTACTTCCTTAAAACCAGCAGAGCATGTAGAAAAGGAACTCCACATAAATGAAGCTTTGAGAAACAAAACAAATGTAGAAAGAAGATATGCAAATGTTATTTTTATAGATTGATTTTTTCAATTGTAAAAAATCCTAACTGAAATATATGTATGCAGAAAAAAGTGACTTGCTTAATGGAATTGGAAGTATTCATTGAGGTGGATGTGGCTCCTTAAGCAATTGAATGGGTAGGGCTGAGAAAAATAGGGAAGATTTTAACCTGGGATTTAACATCTAATAAGATTCTGTGTTAGAGGAAGTACCGCCTTAGCTGTATAATTTGACCTGTTTAGAATGCACAAATGAAATGGAAGGAATTGAAGTTTTATTTTTAAATTTTCACTTAATATGAAACACAGCTAGTACTCAAGATAGCCCAGACTGCTAACTCAACTACCTGAATGTTAAAGTATGCATTCAGACTATGGCAAGACCAGAACGCAAATTCTCTACAAAATATTTCGGCCATTTTGGTGACTCCTGAGGTATTTTTGCTGTTAATTTTTTTATATAGTTTTAAACCAGGCACTTGATTTCTTTCTCTTTTCATATTTATACCCTTTTATACTCATCCTGAAAACACGGAGTTGTAGAGATGGTTGGACGACTAGAGATTACTAATCAATATTTGATATATTTGTATATTAACTTGGCCCTTTCTGTTGAACAAAAGAGAGAAGTGAAGCGGAGAGAGATTGGGGCCAGCCTGGCGTGGCCACCTTATCCAGAGCCCCCAGCTGCAGCTCTTCAGTACCGTGTGTTTTCTTTTACAGCTTTAATTGACAGACACTACTCTGGGGAGATGTTCAAGTCTGAACACGTTCTCTTGCTCTTTCCCCCCTTTTTCTTTCTAATGTGGGCCAATTTATAAACGCCTACAAGGAGTACATGCAGAAGGGAATGGCAGTCCACTCCAATATCCTTGCCTGGAGAATTCCACGGACAAAGTCTGGCAGATTGTAGTTCGTGGGGTCGCAAAGAGTCAGACATGACTGAGTGACTAACACACACAGGAGTACTACAGATCTTTCATGGAGCCTGGCTCACTGTAGGCAAGTGAAAGGGACTCGTTTGACGTGAACTAAGAGTGAAGAGGGAGTGAGACCCTGTCGATAACAAGCGGGGAGCCCGGCAGCTGGCAGTTTATTTTTCATCTTTCTCTCCCTGGGGTAGGGGGCAGCCATTTGTGTTCCGAGAGTGAAGTGCCACGTGCTGCTTAGTGGATGCTCTAAACTGCTCTCTTTCTCCCTTACAGGTCCTTTCCCATAACCTGTGTACGGTGCTGAAGGTTCCACACGACCCGGTTGCCCTTGAAGAGCACTTCAGGGATGATGATGAGGGACCCGTCTCCAATCAGGGCTACATGCCTTATTTAAACAAGTTCATTTTGGAAAAGGTATGGATCTAAGCTCTTCCTGCTTATAGCGGTGTTCAGGTTACACATTTCAGGTGGGCCCCACACACCCTTGTTGGTGAGTTCCCTAAGGAGTTTAGTTGTGAAACATCTCAAGGTAAATCAGAATGAGAGAAGAGACTGGCAGTGCGTGCTTCCCCTTTCTGTCTCTTCTCCAGGGTCTTCTAAACCTTGGTTCTGTATTTTTACAGTTGGCTCTTGTTTTTAAATTAAGAACTGCATTTTGTGTTAATCTGTACCTGTCTTCTCTTTGGGAGCTTTTCTTTTTTCTTTTTAAATTCTGGTTCCACGTGTACCAGAATTGGTAAAGCATGGATTTGACATGATACGATCTTTTGCTTTGAATTCTGGTACCACATATACCAGATGTGGTGAAATAGCGATACTTTATTATACAGCAGGGTTTTCATCCTGGACTCTTCTGGGTGCCACGTGGATGTTTCCTCTGATAACATTATGACTAAGGACGCTATAAACTACTAGGTGTTGGGCAGCCAAATATAACCTACTGGTATTTTCTGCCTCATTTGAGTTCTCCTTTGGTTTGGATAATTAAAAATTGACACTTTAAATTGTTAGATTTAATGTTCGTTTATTTTTTTTTAAAGAAAATAAATTAATGGCACATTTAATTAAAAACATTTGTGATTTTAAAGTTATGCAAGGTTGGAATTCCCTGGCAGTCCAGTGGTTAGGACTCTGTCCTTTCACTGCTGTGGGCTGTGTTCAGTCCCTGGTTAGGGAACTAATATACTGCAAGATGCAGCCAAAAAAAATAAGTAAAGTCTTAAAAAACTACATAAATTAGCTTGTTATTAAATAGGCAATTAGTACAACTATATGATATAAAAAGTAAATTCCCTTTTTAGTCTGAGTCTTTAGGAGTAACCACTTTTAATTATTTGCTGACCTTTTTATATGCATGCAGACACATACCAATACAGTGCATAGTGTTTTATTTCTGTACCAATAGGATCATGCTACATAAAGTTCAGTTTGTTTTTTAACTAGGCAATATATTACTGTCATCTTTCCATATTATGTACATTTAATTTAGATATGAAAAGTAATCATATATGCACATTAAGGGTTGGGAGTTCCTACTTTTGCTTATTTACAATATATAGTGTGAATTTTTGGGGTATATGTTAAAAATGTCTTTCAAAAAGTGGAAGCAATAATACCTTTAAATTAAAATTAAAATGCATTATAAAAGCCTACTTTGCAATCACCTAAATACCGTAACTACTGACATATTTTTTTCCTATGATTTAAAAATTTTTTATAGCTATTTTTATGTTATATATAAATTCTTTTATAATTTAGTGTCTTTTTATAATAGCAAAGTACAGTGACTAAAATGTATAATAATGATTTAAGTTAGTGGTTTGGAAAATGCCAAAATGTTGGTCAGCATTTTTTTTTTAATCACATTTTATTTTCTAGAAATTTTGCAGCAAAGACTGTCAAAACTATAGTCTGTTCGTTTAGGTAATATTCTTTGTACCTGTATCTATTATTTCATATAAGCCTCAACAATACAGTTTCGGCTCTTTATTTGTATATAAACATAAAACGTTACCTTGGTCATGCTTTACTTAGAAAAGCAACTGCAGAGGGAAAAACCGCACCAAAATGAAGTGTAAGACTTAAACTTGCAAAAACCACCTACTGTATGATCCAGTTTATATGGAATCCAAAACGAGCAGATACATAAAGGTGCAAAACAGATTAGTGGTTGCCAGAGGTGGAGGGAAGTGGGAATGGTGAGTGACTACTCATGGGTTTCTGAAGTTCTGGCAAAACAAATGAAAAAACTAGTTGCTGAAGCTCTGGCAATAAAACAATAGTTGCTAGGGTCCTGGCAACAAATACTAAATGAAGCCTGTAGTTTATGCACCCTCTTGGGTGTACATAGATGAGACTGAACACCATATCAAGTCTACAGATTGTTTGCTTAACTTTTCCTTAATGCCAAAAGGGCTGTATACCATCAAGCTTAAACCCTGAGAATGGAGAAGTTGGTTTGCCCTCAAGAAATTCAACACGTTTTCCTGTTTGCTGGCAAAGTGTTCTTGGTTATCTAAGACCATCATGCCATTTTCTTCAGAGGGACACTTCCACTGCCTAAAAGGAATATTGATGACCAGAACTTTACCTGAAGGCTTGACCAAGCTTCACTCAACTTTATAAGACTAATTCCAGATTGCTCTTACTTACTTCCCTGGTGGCTCAGATGGTAAAGCGTCTGTCCACAATGCAGGAGACCTGGGTTTGATCCCTGGGTCGGGAAGATTCTCTGGAGAAGGAATGGCAACCCACTCCAGTACTCTTGCCTAGAAAATCCCATGGATGGAGGAGCCTGGTGTCCATGGGGTCGCAAAGAGTCGGACACGACTGAGCAACTTCACTTTCAGGAGGGCTTCCTGGAGGCAGTGTGAGCCCGAGAGGCTGGAATAATGGCAAGTGCAGCCTGGACTCCTGCTCAAGCTTCCGAGCTCATTCTGGATATCCACATACAGGCAAAAGAGGGAGGGCTGGGGGATCAGGTAGGAAGGGTCACCATGGCAAGGGAAATCAGCTCAGCCTGCCCCCCAAAAGACCTCGGAACGTGGGCTGTGTCCCTCAGTTCTGTGGGGCTGTGAGCGGATACCTTTACAGGGGCCTCCACAGGTTTCAGGTGTGCGTGCATAAGGCTTACGTGTGTACGTGCGTACGCACATGGGCACATATGCAAACACAACCCCTACCCATCGTGTAAGGCCCCCCCACCGGACTGTGCTTTCCCACCCAAATAGCCTGTACTTGCAGGGTGCCAAGCAGCAATGGCTGCCACCGGAAGCCACAAAAGCCCCCAAGGATGTGCCGTTGCCATGGTGACCCACGGGCACTCACCAGGCTCCCCTCCCACCACCTCCGCCAGCACACGCACCCCTGCACCTCCCTAGCCTGGCTGGTCCCAGGGCCTGGAAGAAGGCAGCAGGCACCAGGCAACCTCAGGTGGCCAGCCTTAGCATCCACCCTCAGTCTCCTTGATGGTGCTAGTCCTGGGGTGCCCCCCTCCTGTGTGTGGACCCCACAATCCCTCTGCAGGCCCTGGTCACAGAACTGGGCTGAGGGTAGGGGTTATTCAACATGATATTCCAGACTCAGCAGCAGCAGGAGGGTGGCAAGTGGGCCTCCCCCACCACCCAATGCCCACGTCCCTGAAAGTGGACCTGCAGGGATGGGAGACCAAACAGATGGGCAGAGCCAGGAGTGGCTCTGAGAGGCTGTGGACTTGAATTTTCAAATCTATAAAACAAGCCAGTTTCTGGAGCCCTGCCAATGCTGGAACAGTCAAAACCCTGCCCCCGAGCCTGCAGAAGGTGACAGGAGTGGCACCCTCAGAGCCACTTTGCACATGAGGTCATGAGGCCCGTTGGGGCTAGGAGGCTGCTCTTGGTCCCCAGGGAGCTCGTGCCCTGCCCTCCATGGTGAGGGGATGATCCTGAGGGGAGAAGGAGGGTTCCAACAGCCCCTGGGCAGCAGGCAGACCTGTGGCCTCCAGGGTTACCCCTGAGACCCCAAGGCCACACGGGGGGCCACTCAGCCCCTGCCCACACGTAGGCATCACTCACTCAAGTTGTGCGCCCCGGCCACTCCCAGGAGGGAGCCACCAGCGCCCTCAGCACCTCCAGCTCTGGATCCAGAGCCCTTCTCTGTGCTCACAGGCAGGTGCCTACAGCCCAGGCCCTGCTGGCCATGAACTCGTGAAACAGATCAAGGTCTGTTGTGTCAACACAGCATGAACACACTACAGGTACTGTGTGTGCACACACATGCACACTCACACACACTCTTTCCTCCAGTCCCCTCAATAAGGCTGCTCAGGAGATACCATCATGCCCACTTTAGAGGTAAGAAAACTGAGACTTGGAGAGACTATGGATACATCCAAATGCCAATAGGAATGGTCCCTGAGGGCCCGAGTGGGCCCATTCCTGACTCCAGCTCGCTGCCCCTCCACCACCCCCTAAAGACGCCTACAGGGAAGGCCTCACATGTTCCCTCAGGATGGACACCCACCAACAGCCAGGGAGACCCGTGTGGGGTCTTGTTCATGACCCACCTCTTCCCAGAGGGCAAGAGGGGTCAGCACCTCATTTCATCCTTGTGACAACCTCAGCGAGCGGGGTGACTGCCAGGAGTGCTGTGTCAAGGGCCAGGCGGACACCCAGGACTGGAAATACCAAAAGCCTGTGCTGACTGACAGCGGAAAGGGAAGGGGGCCAGGGCCACAAAGGGCGCCGCGGCGCGTCAGGGCTGATGCTGGGGCAGCGGGGGACGAGGAGGGGGCAAAGCAGCTGCGGGCGGGGACTCGTTCCACGGAGCAGATAAGCAACACCCTGCGGCCAGTACAGGACGGGGAGCAGGAAGAACCCGAGGTGCCCACCGCGGGTGGTGGTGTCCGGGGTTGTGAACACCTGGCACACCTACGGCACACGGGTAGGTACGGACGTGTGTCTGTGCCTGCACACCTGCACACACGTCCTTCCTTGCTCCGTCCACGGAGGGAGACTTCCAGCATGACCCCGCATCCCCCCCAGTGCCAGGCCATGCACACAGCAGAATGATCATGTCATCACCAGCACAACACCACGGGGGCCCAGGAAGACAAAGGCAGCAAACAGCTTTGTTGTTTGTTTCAAGAAGGAAAAACCCACTTGAACAAACCTCAGGTCATCCAGCTCTGCAGCAGCGAGTGTCCAGCCACAGCTTTGCTCCCAGACTCTGAGCCCTTTGCCCTTCTGTGGCCACTTACCCTAGTGTGACTATTAACCCCACTCGAGTCCAGCACAGAAGACGCCCGCCGCCCTGCCTTGGCCTGGGGAACAACTACCCAGTCAGCGGGAGGGCAGGCCAGCTGGGTCCTGGTTCCCACAGAGGTCACCTGAGCTGTGACCTGTGGCACAGGGGGCCCTTGGCAGTGAGGCATCAGCTGGGGGGGGGTCCTCACTGCCCACCAGGTGGCACTCTCTGGCTGTTTTATGTCCAAGGCTTCAGCAGGGAGAGCTTCCTGAAGATACTGGGCAGGTGAGCAAGGACTGGAATGCCAGGCCCTGGATGAGGGTGCGAAGCCCAGAACACACATCACTGCGCCCGCCCCCTTCTGTGACCATGAGGGGCTCCAGGACTGGGGCTGGGGGCTGCAAGCCTGGGTGTCAGGCGCCAGGCTCCCTCTAGGTGGCCAGGGTAGGCCCCTGGATGTGGGGAACAAATGCCCTGCTTGGTTAGGGAGGGTGGCTGACATAGCAGGGTGCATGCCGCTCAGGGGTCCAAGCTTGGGGCTGCTGTGTCTGGGACCCACCAGCGTCCTGGCACTCGGCCGCAGCTAACACCCTGTGTGATGGGAGTTCCCTAAGGTGCTGCCCCACTGGCTGGCTGTGCCTGGGCCCCACTCAGGGCTTCCCCAGGCCTCCATGGGTCCTGTTCACCATCACAGGACCCACCTCTGCAGCACCGTCACTAGTGGTCACATCCCTGACCCTAAACCCTACCCCCAAAGCGGAAGGCAAGGCCAGACCCTCCTGGTGCCGACAGCTGCGGCCCAGCCCCACAGACACAGTGGCCATGCGTGGACAGGCACCACCGCGGAGGGCGCGGGTGGGGGCAGTGGCTCCCAGGGCAGCTCCTGGTCAGGGCTCACAGGCTAGGGTTCCCAGTGCAGCTCCAGGAAGGGGCAGCCAGGGCCAGGGGTCCCGGGGCACCTGCTAGGCCGAGGAAGACCAGCTCCCTGAGAAGCCTCCCCTGTCTTCTGGGGCACTCGGCACTGTGGGGCCCAGCCCTGTGGTCCTCCCCACCAGAGATGGGCACCTGGCGTGCCTGTACACCCTCATGACCTTGTGCCAGTATGAGGGGGCTCCGGGTGGTGGTGGAAGAGGCCACTTGCTCACCCTCCCCAGGCTGGGCTGGGACAGCTCTGACCCAGGCTGGGAGGGACAGGCAGGACAGCGGTCGGTGCAGCAGGGCTTCCCTGGGCTGGAAGCCTGCCCCTCACCAGCTGTGGGGCCCTGAGCCTCAGCTTCCTCGTCTGGAAATGGAGCCCCCAACCCTGAGCGTGCAATAGAGTGGCCCTGCCCTCCGCCACTTCAGTCCAGCCCCAGGCAAGGGGGTGAAGGGTGGGCTGAAAGGCACAATACTGGCTGAGCAGAGGGCACACTCCTGCCCAGAGGGCCCGCCAAGATCATAAAAATAACCCACAGATGGGACCTTCCTGGAAGCCCAGTGGTTGAGGATCGGCCTGCCAGCGCCAGGGACACGGATTCGATCCCCCACGCCACAGAGCAGCTGGGCACCACACTACGGGTGCACTCGAGTCCCGTGTCGCAGCCACTGAAGCCCGCGTGTCTAGAACCCGTGCCCTGAAACGACAGAAGCCAGTGCAGCGAGAAGCCCGGGCACCTCCACTCACCGCAGCTAGAGAAAGCCCGCAAACAGCAACGAACCCCGGCGCAGCCAAAAAGTTTTAATTAAATTAAAAAAAAAAACAAACCTGCAGACCCAGGTGAAGTTCAGACCACCGAGATCAGCTGGGAGTGGTCGGGGTGGCCCCGCAGCCTGAGCCCTTGGTTGTACCCCATTCAGTGAGCCCCCCACCCCTGCACCTGCCCACCTCCAGGCAGGAAACATAGCCCCCATGGGCATCCAGAAGCCCCTTCAGGCTCCACTTCCCCAATCTCCGTCCAGCTGGGATGGGGGGAGGCTCTCTCAGCACACACAGGGCAAGGCTGGCAGGATAGCAGGATGGCTGAGTGCTGGAAAGTTCTCTCTTAGGGTTCATTTCACTGTCCAGGTCTGCCCTGGGCTAGGCAGACCTCCTCCTGGCTGTGTCCAAGCCTCAGCGTCACCAGGGCAGGGCCAGGACACTCACAGGGTGTGGCCCCCATGGAGTGGGGTGAGGCTCTCACTGCTTCGACTCACGCCTGCCTCCTGAACCCTGGACCCTGCCTTCCAGGGTCTCATGGGTCCACTCACTCGCCGTGTGCCCCATTCAGTCCCTGGAGCCTCCTCCCCAGTCCCCAGCAGCCCGCGACACCGGAGCTGCTCTGCAAGCTTCCTTCATCTGAGCCACCCTGGGCAGAGGCAGGTGGCCTCAATCTGAGCTGCTTTAAGCAGGGGCAGGTGGTCCCCATCAGAGCCACTCTGGGCAGGGCAGAAGGCCTCAATTGGAGCTGCTTTAAGCAGGGACAAGTGGCCAGAGATGCCCTTCACCGGGAGGAAGCTGAGTGGCAAGTCAACCCCACGGGCGAGGTTCCTGCCAAGCGACCGTGGGTGTCTGCACACACCCCTCCACCATTGTAGGGCTCACTCGCATGAACCAGTCCCTTTCCCCTCCGGGGCACTTGCAGCTAAGGTCACCAGACAGGCACACAGCCTGCCTTCTTCACCCAAACAAGCCAGGGTAAGAAAGCTACAGACAGGACGCTCTGCGGGCAGAACTGGGAGCAGGGGGCCAGGACACTGGGAACAGGGCGGTGACATCACAGGGAGAAAAAGTGCTTGTGGGTGGCTGAAAGCACAGGGCAGACCCTGGGCCCAAACCCCTGGAGGGGCCATGGCAGCCTGTAGGCCTGGAAGAGGCAGGTGCTGCGTGGGGATTCTGGAAGGAAACCTCACGGAGGCGGGGTGGGGGGTGGTCTCTGGGGCCAGGGCTCCCTGAGCATGGCTGCCACCACACCTCCCCACCAGCAGGGGCCATGTTTCTGGGAGTAAGAGCAGTTCCTTTTTGTTGTGATTAAGGCTCTATTTAATCAGATAAATTCACGTGGGAAGGGAGTGAGAGTCCAGCTCCTCCGTGTGAGACACAGGTTGTGAAAGCCGCCATCCTGCAATACAAACGCCCGTTAACAATCACAACAAACGTGGCGCATGTGGAGCCAGAGGCGCCTGCCCTGTCTGCCTGCCTAGGGCAGTAGGGAGGGAGCATCCACACCCTGGCGCCTGGCCCCCCTTGGTGCCCCCTGCTGGCTCTTTGAATCCTTGCATGCCTGCTGCCTGAGCCCCCTACACCTGCTCTGCGCCTGCCAGTCTGCCAACCTAGGGCAGTAGGGAGGGAGTGTCCACACCCTGGGGGGTGGCAAATGCTCACCAGCTCACCTCTGACACCCGCCAGCCCCCCCACAACACCCACAGACACACCCAGCATCCGGGCCAGAGCCGCAAGCGGGCCTGAACTGCCCCATGTCCCTAGCCACCCCTTGCACTGAGATCGTGCCTCAGCCTTGCCCTCCAGGGTGGGCGACTGATAGCCGTGAACCCTGTCTCATTACCCGTTTTAAAAATAATAATTCCATCCACTGCAGAAGCACCGCAGACAGCAAACTCCCTGTAGACCCAGCAGGCCCATGACTTCCATCAGCCTCTGCCACTCAGACAGGACCCTGCCCTCGTCGCCAGCTAGAGGCCTGAGCACCGCCAGGTGCCACCCAGCCATTTCCAAGGAAGCACCATATTCTGTAAAACTGCACAGCCACGTTTAGGAATACTGACTCATGCTTACTGGGTGTCCCAACAGTCTCCCAGGGATGCCTTCCCTGCCAGGAAGGGCCGCTTTCCAGTTTATGATGAGCAAACGGGGTTTCAGAGAGGACCCCTCAAGGCCTCCTGGGTCCGATCTCACTCACCACCCAGCTTCCCCCCCAGAGCTACCCTTCTCTGGCCCCACCCCACCACCTCTCAGCCAGGCACACGTAGGGGTCTGACTACAGCCTGTTTCAGGGTGACAGCTCCCCGTGCAGCTGCAGCCGGCACATCTCCCACAGCACAGACCCTGGGTCCACCAATGGGCCTCCACCCCTCCTTTCCCTCCCCCATCCCCCTTTCTGCTTTTCTTGCTCTGTTTTCAAGTTCAACACATTCCTTTGAGGATTCCCCCTTCCTGCATCTTTTCTGCTGCCCCTCAGATCAGCTCAAGGGCCTGCAACTGGGGTAGGGAACCCAGGGGAGACAGGTGGGCCTGGAGACCCCCCAGGACTAGGGTCCTGTGTCCCCAGGCCCTCTTGGCCTCCTGGACATCCCACAACCCCCCATAAAGCCTGCCATGTGTTGCCCCTGGGACACTGCCCCTGCCCTGTCCCCCAAGTGCATGACAGTAACTCCTGCCATGTGACAGGCCCTCCCCAGGACCAGTCCAATCCTGCTGGGGGGTCAGGTAAGTAAGGAGCAGGAGCGGGGTCTGGGGTCCAGGACTGGCCACGAGTCACACCCACCCTTGGCCCTCAGTGGATGCACGTGGAAAGGGAGGAAGGAGGGAGCCTGGTTTAACCTGGGGTGGGGGCTGCAGGGCCAGGATCTGGGAGTCCCTTGGGAGGATACCTAGCAGAAAGCAGATCCTCCCATAGATATTTGTAAGTCTTCCTCAGACAACCATTTTTCGTTTTTTTATTTCTTTTTCTTGAGAATAATCTTGATCACTGCCTCCTGTACAATGACACGAACCCCCATCCATAGTTCTTCAGGCATTCTGTCTATCAGATGTAATCCCTTGAATCTGTTTGTCACTTCTACTGTATAGTTGTAACAGATTTGATTTAGGTCATACCTGAATGTTCTAGTGCTTTTCCCTACTTTATTCAATTTAAGGCTGAATTTTGCCATAAGGAGTTGATTATCTGAGCCACAATCAGCTCCCAGTCATGTTTTTGCCGACTGTATAGCGCTTCTCCATCTTTGGTTTCAAAGAATATAGTCAGTCTGATTTCAGTGTTGACCATCTGGTGATGTCCATGTGTAGAATCTTCTCTTGTGTTATTGGAAGAGAGTGTTTGCTATGACCAATGCATTCTCTTGGCAAAACTCTATTAACCTTTCCCCTGCTTGATTCTGTATTCCAAGGCCAAATTTGCCTTTTAGTCCATATATCTCTTGACTTTGTACTTCTTTTCCAGTCCCCTATAGTGAAAAGGATATCTTTTTTGGGTGTTAGTTCTAGAAGATGTTGTAGGTCTTCATAGAACCGTTCAGCATCAGCTTCTTCAGCATTACTGGTTGGGGCATAGACTTGAATTACTGAAATAGTGATTTTGGACATTTTTTACCTTAAAAGCAGGATTTTGTATTTCTTCTTTCTGTTATTTTATCTAATTTATTCCTGTCCATTCTCCTTTTTAAAATTTTGTTTTTAGTTTAAACTTGATCAGCTAGAAAATAATACACAGCTGACTCTTAAATAGCAAGGGTATGAACTCTAAGAGTCCATCTTGCATGTGGATTTTTTTCCAACAAATATATTCAGTACTACAAGATCCGAGGTTGGTTGTGTATGAGGATGTGGAATCTTGGGTATGGAAGCCCAGCCAATGGACTTCAGTTCAGTTCAGTCTAAATAGGAGTTTTTAAAAAAAGAGTGACTTGCACTGCCCATGAGTAGGATAAAGTCAGATGAGTGGGGTCCATGAGAGGACTCTGGCACGTGACCTGGGTCACCCCACCTCCCTCATCCCCTCCCAGGCGCCCATCAGCGAGATCCACAGCCTTGTAACAAAGCTCTGAACAGGAGAGAGAAGCTAGAAAATGTCCAGAGAGAGGCATCTTGCCTTTCTAGGTCTTAGCATGCCTAAAAGCTACAATCATTAAAACCACATGGTTCTGCAGCGGAGATGGGCCAACAGGTGAGGAACAGAATCACAGCCCAGAGCCAGGCCCAGCCCCACCCGCACAGAACACCTGGACCCGTGACTTGAGTGGGCCAGGGAAATCAGCTGTCTCATCTCAGACCACACTCCAGAATAACTCCAGATACAACATCAGTGTGTCAAATTATAGCATCTGAGAAAAAGTAGGTAAATATCAGCCTTCTTCATGAAGAGGGATTTTTAAGCTGAAAGCAATGGAAGGCATCATGAAAGATCAACGGGTTTGGCCACGTAAAAAAGTATGTTCCATAAGTGAAAGTGGTTCAGTCGTGTCTGACTCCTTGCGACCCCATGGACTATACAGCCCATGGAATTCTCCAGGCCAGAATACTGGAATGAGTAGCCTTTCCCTTCTGCAGGGGATCTTCCCCAACCCAGGGATCGAACGCATGTCTCCCGCATTGCGGGTGGATTCTTTATCAGCTGAACCGCAAGGGAAGCCCAAGAATACTGGGGTGGGTAGCCCATCCCTTCTCTAGCAGATCTTCCCGACCCAGGAATCGAACCAGGGTCTCCTGCATTGCAGGCAGATTCTTTCCTATCAGGGAAGCCCCATAGAGCTCCAAATTAAAGGCAAACAACAAACCAGGAAGAATGACTGACGGAAAATTTGTCAAAGACTGATGTTACTACTTTTGGGGGAACACAATCAACAAAATATAAAAATACTTTAAGATCTCAAAACATACACAAGCAAACTACACACAGTCAGCCACAAACAAGGAAATACAGTCTGTCTAGTCCACAAGAAAACGCGCAGCCCCATCCATAATCAAAGAAATGAAATCACACCAGATATCGGCTTCCTGACCACAGGAGTTCTTAGAAGTTGGTGTCTGGCCAAAGCCCGCACACCAGGACCAGCTCGCTACCCAGACGCCCTGGTGGATGTAAGTCAGAGCAGCCTTTAGAAAGCAACTTGGAGACGTGCGAGAAGGCCCTGGGAGACCTGCCAGTTCCCAGGCCAAGTAATTCCCAGTCTGGGAATTCAAATGAGAGAGCAGCCCGGATGGCACACAAATCCAGAATAAAAACAAAGGAAGGAGCATGGTAATGACGCAGGCAGGAATCACATCTCACAGAGATGTTCCTTGCAGTGGTGTTTATAAGAGTAAAAGACAGCCTAAAAAGTCACAATAAAAGAAGGATTCAATAAAAACAACGGCACATCTGCAAAAGAAGCCATAGAGAGTGAATTTAAGGAACTGTTTTAAATAAACAAGGAAATAACAACTTTGTGCTAATTTTTAAAAAGGAAAGGAATTTCTCTGGTGATCCAGGGTTAAGAATCTGCCTTGCAGTGCAGGGGAGGTGGGTTTGATCCCTCATCAGGGAACAAAGATCCCACATGCCCAGGGACCAGCTAAGCACTGGAACTGCAATAGAAGATCTCACATGACGTAACTAAGACCCAACGCAACCTAAATAAGTAAATAAATTTTTTTTTTAAAGGGGAGGATACACAAGGAAACAATTGGCCTCAAAGCAAATGCTTGTTATTTGACTATAGGGTCAAGGGTTCATGGGGTCTCCCAAATAAATATATTTCATGAATTTTGACAAAGCTCTACACCAAAATCCATCAAATCCCATACTTTAAACATGTGCAGTTTAATCTGTTTCTATTATACCTCAGTAAAGCTGAAAACAAGAGGCAGGACATAGAATTGTTTATAAATCCTGATCACAACCATGTAAAAAAAAAAAACCTGGAAGAAAATAATTCAAAATGTGAACAGTGGCTGTTGTCTTGGGTGGTAGAATTCTGGGTGGTTAATACCTTCTCATCTGCAGTCTTCAGNGACTATACAGCCCATGGAATTCTCCAGGCCAGAATACTGGAATGAGTAGCCTTTCCCTTCTGCAGGGGATCTTCCCCAACCCAGGGATCGAACGCATGTCTCCCGCATTGCGGGTGGATTCTTTATCAGCTGAACCGCAAGGGAAGCCCAAGAATACTGGGGTGGGTAGCCCATCCCTTCTCTAGCAGATCTTCCCGACCCAGGAATCGAACCAGGGTCTCCTGCATTGCAGGCAGATTCTTTCCTATCAGGGAAGCCCCATAGAGCTCCAAATTAAAGGCAAACAACAAACCAGGAAGAATGACTGACGGAAAATTTGTCAAAGACTGATGTTACTACTTTTGGGGGAACACAATCAACAAAATATAAAAATACTTTAAGATCTCAAAACATACACAAGCAAACTACACACAGTCAGCCACAAACAAGGAAATACAGTCTGTCTAGTCCACAAGAAAACGCGCAGCCCCATCCATAATCAAAGAAATGAAATCACACCAGATATCGGCTTCCTGACCACAGGAGTTCTTAGAAGTTGGTGTCTGGCCAAAGCCCGCACACCAGGACCAGCTCGCTACCCAGACGCCCTGGTGGATGTAAGTCAGAGCAGCCTTTAGAAAGCAACTTGGAGACGTGCGAGAAGGCCCTGGGAGACCTGCCAGTTCCCAGGCCAAGTAATTCCCAGTCTGGGAATTCAAATGAGAGAGCAGCCCGGATGGCACACAAATCCAGAATAAAAACAAAGGAAGGAGCATGGTAATGACGCAGGCAGGAATCACATCTCACAGAGATGTTCCTTGCAGTGGTGTTTATAAGAGTAAAAGACAGCCTAAAAAGTCACAATAAAAGAAGGATTCAATAAAAACAACGGCACATCTGCAAAAGAAGCCATAGAGAGTGAATTTAAGGAACTGTTTTAAATAAACAAGGAAATAACAACTTTGTGCTAATTTTTAAAAAGGAAAGGAATTTCTCTGGTGATCCAGGGTTAAGAATCTGCCTTGCAGTGCAGGGGAGGTGGGTTTGATCCCTCATCAGGGAACAAAGATCCCACATGCCCAGGGACCAGCTAAGCCCTGGAACTGCAATAGAAGATCTCACATGACGTAACTAAGACCCAACGCAACCTAAATAAGTAAATAATTTTTTTTTTAAAGGGGAGGATACACAAGGAAACAATTGGCCTCAAAGCAAATGCTTGTTATTTGACTATAGGGTCAAGGGTTCATGGGGTCTCCCAAATAAATATATTTCATGAATTTTGACAAAGCTCTACACCAAAATCCATCAAATCCCATACTTTAAACATGTGCAGTTTAATCTGTTTCTATTATACCTCAGTAAAGCTGAAAACAAGAGGCAGGACATAGAATTGTTTATAAATCCTGATCACAACCATGTAAAAAAAAAAAACCTGGAAGAAAATAATTCAAAATGTGAACAGTGGCTGTTGTCTTGGGTGGTAGAATTCTGGGTGGTTAATACCTTCTCATCTGCAGTCTTCAGATTTTCTACAATAAGCATGTACTACATCTAGAATCAGATGTGTATAATTTTATTTAATTATCATCCACGCCTATCCCCATCACTCCCATCTTTAAAGACCCCCATGGCCTCAGCATACACAGACTAGAGCCCAGACCTTGTTCTGATGTCCTGGGTCTCCACAGTCCCTTTCTGTCCCCCCACTCCCACACTCAACCCCCACCCAGAGGAGCCTCCCCAGCTGGAGGTAAGCAAGGTTTCCCCAGGGACACAGACGTGGAAGGTGGAGGTGGCCTTGATCAGCCAAGAGAAGGATCAGAGATTCCAGCCATCCTGAGGTCAGTGGACCCACTCGAAGGCTCTGTTTGTGGCCAGAGTGCAGGTTGGGCTGTGTTCTGGTTGCTGGGATGGCCCCCACACCCTCTACCTTCTCAGCCACTCTCTTCACTGTTCTTGGCTGGACCCCTTCCTCCTCCTCCCCAAGTGGGCCCAGGCTGGGCCTACACCCCTTCCCTGACCCCATCAGGGCCAACTCCAACCCCACTTCCTACCCTGGTCCCCAGTTTCCTCTGGGGTCCCAGACCCCAATGGCCACCTGGCCCCGGCCCTTCCCTTGGGTGTCCTGGGGCATCTCAAACCAAACACAGCATAAAATCCACGTCCACCTCAAGGCAAACCCACTCCCTGGGTCCTTCCCATCCCTTCCCCAAGTGGGATACCCCAGCTGCTTCTGGATCCCTCTTGTCCACTACCCAAGTCCAGCCCCACTGAGGCCACTGAGTTCCAACCCACGGCCCGACCCTGCCCAAACACCTTGGGGCTCTGTGGCTTCCAGGAGATTCTTCACCTATGACCGAAGCCATCTTCCAAAAGCACCACCCACGTCCTCGCTGAGCCCTTTACCTGCCCACCTGCCCTTCGGTGGCCACCGCCCCCGCTGCTCCTTCACCCTCGATGTACCCTCGGCCTGGCTCGATCTCAGCATCTCTGGAAGCCTAAGACACATGCACTCAGGAAGCATTTCCAGTCAGCCCCGTGCCTCAGTCTTCCAGTCTGCTGGGAGGGGCCCGGCCACCACTCTGAAAAATAAGTGAGCCATCTGTGCCACTAGGAGGGCCACAATCTTTAAAGCAGAAAATAACCAGTGTTGGTGAGGATGTGAGAAAACAGGGGCCCCAGCACAGCTGATGCAGGAGCCATGGGTGATTTCTACAGCTCCTCCACGGCACCATGTGTCCAGAACAAGCAAGTCCAGTGGGCAGGGGCTGGGGGCACTGGCGTGGCACAGGGTGGTGGAAGGCTCTGGAAATAGAGATGGAAGCTGCACAGCCTCATGAATGTACTAACACTGAACCATACCCTACAAAGTGGTTCATGTCACGTCATATGAATTTAGGGTTTCCCAGGTGGCGCTAGTTACAAACCCACCTGCCAGTGTAGGAGACTTAAGAGACACAGGTTCGATCCTTGGGTCAGGAAGACTCCCTGGAGAAGGAAATGGCAACCCATTCCAGAATTCTTGCCTGGAGAATCCCATGGAAAGGGGAGCCTGGTGGGTTACAATCCATAGGATCACAAAGAGTCGGACATGAACAAAGCGACTTAGCATGCACGCATATGAATGTCACATGAATTTCACCTCAATTTAAAAAGTTAATTAGCAGTCTGACACCCGTAGAGACTAAGTCAGGGGTGTGCCAACCCTGATGGCCCCCAAGGGTGGGTACCCACAATGTGCCCCTAGATGACCCACTGCTCCCCCCAGAGTTCCTTTCCACCAAGCCCAGACAGTAAGCCTGGCTTCAGCAAGACGTCCATGCACCCCAGTATTTCCAGTGCCCCAGCCTCCCCGCTTGGTGCAGGTGCAGCCGATAGGGGCTCACCTCAGCATCACCAGCAGGCGTCATCAGCGTCACCCGGGTGACACGCTGACCCAGTGCCCCTGCCCCCCAAGCCCGGTGATGCAAACAGGATCTTATACAGGAAGGAGCTGTGCAACCAGGCAGGCGTCTCTGAGTTACGAGGCTGCGGCAGCAGACAGCAGGAGGGGAGGAGCTCGGCCTGCCCAGACCGCCAGGAGCCCATCAGCTGTCCCTGGTGCCCCCACCTCCCGACCCCAGCTGAGGCAAGTAGCAAGAGCCTAGGGCTTCCAGGACAGGGCCAGCAGGAGGGGTGTGCATACTCCACAAGCCATCTGGAAGGTGCATCCAGCGCCAGGGGGCCCATGGGGCAGTTTCTTGGCAAAGGTTTGGCCAAGGGCCCAGACATGGAAGTTCCTCTCGAGAGGAACAGAGTCCTCAGATGGGGACGCGGCGACCCTCTGCCCAGAAGGGGAAGGGAAGCAGGTCACTGCGCTTGTGTGGCGCCTCTGAGGCAGTTCCCAGGCCCAGCCCATCTGTGTCCTTGCTCCTCCCTCCCCCAGATGTCTGCGGGCAGGTGGAGAAACGAAAGGACGCTGGCGACTGAACTCGGAGCCCTGCCAGCTCAGATGCACTGGTCGCTGGGCCCCCGCATCCCCACCTCCCCGGGGGCCTCCCCAGATGAAGGTGCATCTGCAGGAGGCCCGCACCCCAAGAGCTGGCACTGCATCAGGGGCAGTCATGGTCGGCCCGCAGTCCCAGCTGATAGACACCCTCCTAGGCTCACCCACCCCATCTCAGGATACGGCTCTGAGGAGGGATGCAGCACCCCCACCTCCACAGCTGCCCCGACTCCATCCCCAGCAGGTGAGAAGGGCCCAAGGGGCAACTGGGTGGGGAAGCTGTGCCCCCTGCCCCGACCCCAGAACCTTCCAGACCCCCTCACCGCCCAGTCTGGATGGCCTAATGTAGAGACAGGTGTGGACGCCACTGCTGCAAGGACAGAGGGAAGGGGCGGGTGAGCAGGTAGTCCAGATGGTCTCGCACCCCAAGGACTGAGAGGAAGGCTGGAAGGTGAGGGGCACTGCTTCCTCCAGGGAAGGGAAGTCAGGTGTCCGGCGGCTAAGTGGACGCAGCTGCTCTGCCGGCTTAAGAATCAACCTGCATTGAGGGATTCAGACCCAGCAAAGTCCACGGACACGAGAAAAAGCAGCTGGGAGGGACCACCCCGCGGCAGCCACGGGTCACATGGGTCACGGCAGCTGCCCACACAGGAGGGCTCCTTCCCCAGCCCTGGACCACAGACCCTTAGCTTAGGTGGCTGGACAGTCGGCATGACAGGTATCAGCCCCGCTCCTGCCATCCAGCGGGGTCAGGCGCTACAACATCACCAGAGCCTAAGAGGGAGCCCCAGGGGCCTCACCCCCCAGGGGCCTCACCCCCCAGGGGCCTGGGCCGCCCCCCAGAGAGCCAGGGAGAGGACACACTCACACACACGCCCCCACATCCTCACACTCACGCACACGTATGCGCACATGCACTTACACGTTTACACACGTGCTCACCCACTCCCACCCACATACTGCCCCCGACGTCCCTGTCTCTCTGTTCCCAGGGCCACTGCCACCAAACTGCTTCCCCGCTGGTCCCTCCGCAACCCTGCAGGGGCCTGAGGACAACGCCCTGGGGGGTGAGGCCTGCCCATCCTGCTCACTTGGGGACCCTACCCTGACACCTGCGGGGCATGGGGTCCCCCTGAGGGTCCAGAGTCAGACGAAGGAGTCCGCCTCACAAGCCTGGGCGGGGGAGCATCCAGGGAGCAGCTGGGCAGAAGCTGGAGGTGGCGAGGCTCAGACCTGGCGCGTCACCAGACCCAGGAGACATCGCAGGAACACACCGCAGCCACAGTGAGTCTCAGAGAGGACTTGCAGGGCCACCCGACACAAGAAGGAAAAATAAAACAGAATCGGATGCTCTGGCTCCCACTCCACCACCAGCTGCTCAGGAAGGGGTGGGCAGCCCAAGCCCAGAACTTCTGCCATCCTGGTTTCCAAGTTTCTGCCTGGACCCCACTGCGGGGCGGAAAGGAGTGTCAGGCGAGCTGGGGAAGCAGGACGGCAGGGCAGGGCCCAGGCCAGGTGTGGCCTCAGCCGTGAGCAGGACTATTCAGGCCCTGGCCCTGCGCGCCCAAGCAGGCCCCACCCAGGGGCTCCCTCCAGGCTGAGTGGCCCCAAGAGGAAGCAGGACCATCCCTCTAAGTCATTCATCCCCAGGGGCCAGAAACTGCCTCTTGGGGGTGCCTGCCTCACGTCAACGATTCCAGGCGGCTTCCTGGGGTTAACAGGCTAGGCCAGGGACTTCCCTGACGGTCCAGTGGCTAAGACTCTGTGCTCCCAACGCAGGGGTCCCAGGTTCGATCTCCTGTCAGATCCCACATGCCACAACTCAGAGGTGGCATGCCACAGTGAGAGTCCACACACTGCAACTAAGAACCGGCCAAATAAATAAATACTAAAAAAAAAAAAACTGGCGTACACCCCTGATTTTCTCATAATGCTTAACAACCAGCTTTCTGGAAAAAAGAGACAGAAGGGGATTTCCAACTTGGAGCCTTTGCAGGCTCCTGGTGAGCAAATGCTCCCACCACAGCCCCTCTCAATCCACCAATCTGACACCACTGAGCACGGGGTTGGGAAAGACTCACGCCAGCAGCGCCTACACACCCTGAAGCTACTAGGGCCCCAGACCAGCGAGATGGTGAAGACGTGGAAATGCCATCCCAACGCCCATCTCTGACCAAGGGCTTGGCTCTAGAGCATATAAATGCCACCCACAGACGGGCAGGCCTGGCTCCCACGGGCAATCCCAGACGATGACTCCAACAAGCCCCCAGAAAGGCACTTGAGGCCTGTCCTCAAGTGTGAGTCAGGCTGGGGGAAAAGGTGAGTCAGGCTGCCCTGTAGCGCTCCTGGAAGGCTCAGGGGACAGGGCCGAGAGGCTGAGTCCTGGGCGGGGGTCTGCGTAGGGTGGCCGCACCTTCAGTTTCCACAAAAGCCACCCCCAGACCCAGGCCCACTCCCCTCATTCCCGCCATAGAGCCACATGGAGAGAGACACAGGCGACCCCGAGCTGCACGCCCGCGGGTAGGAAATGGCCAGATGGGTGACCTCCAGAGATGCAGAGCAGACGAGGGGCAGCTGGCGGGTGTGGGGCTTTCACGAGGGGGACAGACGTGCTCTGCACCGTGGTCATGGCCACACGTGTCTGTGTGCACAGTGAAAATCACACTGGAAGTGGATGAATCGTACGGTACAGGAATCATATCTCAGTAAAGCCTGGACGGACAGGAAGATACGGCGCTAGGATGCCCAGAGCTGGGCAGAAGGCTGTGTCCGTCGATGGCTGGGCCGAGAGCCCGGGGGGTGAGGACCAGCAGGACCAGTGAAATGCATTCGTACATACACCCTGTGTGCGCGGCATCCCCTCAAAGTGGGGTTCCTTCTTCCCAGGGTGGTCCCGGGACATCCAGGTGGGCCTCACAGCTGGTGGAGTCAAACCACTGGCCTGGGATCACAGCAGCTTCCCACTGACGGGAACCAGCCTATGACACAGGCACTTCGGCCCCCTACGAGTGATCGCCTGCCCGGGGCCCTCCCAAGTGAACCGTAAGACTGGACAGGTGTCCCCAAGCAAGACGACAAGCTGCACAATCTGCAGCGTGCACGCGTGTTAAGTCAGTTGTGTCTGTGACCCCATGGACTGTAGCCCGCCAGGCTCCTCTGTCCAGGGGATCCCCCAGGTAAGAATACCGGAGTGGGTTGCCATGCCCTCCTCCAGGGGATCTTCCCGACCCAGGGATCGAACCCGGCAGGTGAGTCCTTAACCACTAGCGCCGCCACCTGGGAAACCAGACCCGTCAGAATCTGAAGGCCCAGTGTGAAATCATTCAGAATTTTACAACGGCAGGAGCAGAATGTGAGCCCTGCGAGACCCTCTCCACAATGACCCCATCCATACAGAGACCCCCCACCATGGTGCCTGACGGCATCCGAAACATCATATTGCTGCCCATCTCCCAGGCCAGCCTCAGCACGTGGTGACCTCCGCAGAGCCCGGGTCTGGGGCTCAGGTCCCCTACCCCTGCCCTGGCTCCTAGAACAGGCAGGCCGTATCCCTGGCCACCCATGGCCAGCTGGCCCACGTGCTCACGCCCCCTCCCAGCAGGACGAGAAGGCACCAGTGCACTTCACCAGGAGTGAGCAAGGCCAGGCCTGGCCACATCCCACCATGAGAGGTGACTCTGCCCCAGCCTTCAGATGCTGGCCAGCACCCTGCCACCTCTCCTTACACACCCCACAACAAGTGCACCCCAGGCCACCCAGCACCACCCCCTACCCTGGCCGTGTTCATTCCTGTCCCACCGCTTCCTCTGGCAGAGCCGGAGCAGGGACTGGGGGCCTCTCGAGTACAAGCCCCCGTCTGCTCACTGCTCCCCAACCCCGGGCTGGCTGTGGGGGAGCCCACAGGCCTCCAGAAACCCCCACATACCCAGCTCTGGGTGGCTGCTCCCACGTGGCTCCAACTGCTGGTCTAACCCCAGAGACGCCCCTCGCAGACCTTTCCCAAGCCCGGGGCCCCTAGCCCCGGCTCCCCAGCCTGACCCTGGTGGAGGAAGGCAGGAACCCGGCGTGGACACTGCCTACCGCGACGTGCCAGACAGGCCGCCTGGGAGCTGGCTCCGGCTCGGCGTCCGCTGCCCTCATTTCCTTTGCCGGCTTCCTCTGCCGGGGGCGGGGAGGCCACGGCCGCCTGTCCTGCTGGTGCTGGTTCCTCTGCAAGAGGCAACCAGAGGCTGGAGAGCGAGGCCCAAGGTGCCCAGAGGAGGGCGCGCTGGTCCAGGCCGAGGCGGCCTCCCATCACTGCGGTCCAGTGAACGCGCGTGTTCAGAGGCGCCTACACACGTGTTCCCTCGCTTGCCTCCAAAGACGCCTCCAGGTGGGCAGGGCTGGCCCAGTTTACACAGAGGAGATGGAGGCTGGCATGAAGGCAGAGGCAGGCTCAGCCCTGGCCCAGGCCCCGTGGGGCTCAGAGCTGCCCTGCAGGAATGCCCTGGGGCTGCTGTCAAAATGTGCCATAGACTGGGGCCTCAGCGCACAGGACTGTCTGATGCTCGGAGGCCGGACATCCCATGTGAGGGCCACGCTCCCTCCAGAGGCTCCAGGGCACGACCCTTCCCGCCTCTCCCAGCTTCAGGCCTTCCTTGACTCGTGGCTGCATCAGCCCACTTTGCCTCCATCATCACAGGGCACAGGACATCCTCTTCTCTCCCGAGTCTTCCCCAGCTCTCTTGGAAGGACCCCAGCCATAGATTTAGGCTTCCCTAAGCTGGGAGGGATTGGAGGCAGGAGGAGAAGGGGACGACAGAGGATGAGACGGCTGGATGGCATCACTGGCTCGATGGACGTGAGTCTGAGTGAACTCCGGGAACTGGTGATGGACAGGGAGGCCTGGCGTGCTGCGATTCATGGGGTTGCAAAGAGTCGGACACGGCTGAGCGACTGAACTGAACTGAAGCCAGGATGAGGGGCTTTCCTGGTGGCTCAGATGGTAAAGAAGCCATCTGCAATGCAGGAGACCTGGGTTGGCAAGATCCCCTGGAGGAGGGCATGGCAACCCCCTCGAGTATTCTTGCCTGGAGAATCCCATGGACAGAGGAGCCTGGTGGGCTACAGTCCATGGTCGCAAAGAGTTGGACACGACTGAGCGATGAAGCCAGGATGGCTTCCTCTTAACTTACAACAGCTCCAATGCTCCAAATTTACAAACAAGGTCCCACTGTGAGACTCCAGGTGGGCATGAAGCTGGGGGAACACTATTCCACCCAGGGGCTTCCCAGGTGGCACCAGCAGTAAAGAGCCTGCCCGCCAGTGCAGGAGACATAAGGGACGTGGGTTCAACCCCTGGGTCACGAAGATCTTCTGGAAGAGGTCATGGCAACGCACTCCAGTATTCTTGTCTGGAGAAAGAATCCCATGGACAGAGGAGCCTAGCAGGCTCTAGGGCTGCAGAGTCGAACACAGCTGAAGCGACTTGCACACACACACGCACTCCACCCAGGCGCCCTCACCTAGGGAAGGTAGGGCATTAGGAGGATAGAGAACCAGCGGACATGCTCAAGGACAGTGACAGCAGGTGGAGGGGCCAAGGCTCGGCCCACCCTGGAAAAAGGTGGCCGGGTGACAGCAGGGAGTCCTTCAGGCCCAGCCACCGGGAGGGACGGCTCCAGGCTCCCCAAGCCTCAGGCCTCCAGGTGGCCCAGTCCATCAACTGACGGGAGAGCAGAGATGAGGCTGAGGGCCAAAGGTGAGGGTGGATGGGGTTCCCCCGCCAAGCCAAGCCCTTGACCGCCCGCCCCCAGGAGACCACAGCCCGGCCTAGGCTCTGTGCATCATTACACACACGTGAAGGCACCTGCGAGCATTCGTGTGTTTCACGTGTGTGAGTGCGTGTGTGAGCCTGAGCACCTGCGTGTATAAAGCTGCACAGGGATGCGTGGGGGAGAAACAGCCCCTCTGAGAGAAAGGCACAGTCTGGCTTCCAGAATACAAAGAAATTGCCCTGGGGATACTGCAACCTTCCTCCTGCCCTGAGCTGGCCTACGCCCCCAGACTCAGCCCAATAGCTGCAGCTTCCACTCTGGGGCCAGCCTTTCTTGGGCGTGGGGAGGGGCAGTGACACACGTCAAAGGGTTGGCTCCTGATGCCCTCCCCGCACTGGGCCAAGCCCGTTTGGGAGCATCTGCCTTCAGCCAAGCCCCATTGGCATCAGGCAGTGAACGGTGGGCCATCAGTTTCGAGAATTACCATGAGCGCATGGCCATCAGCCATGGAGCAGGACCCCCCAGGGCCGCAAGAACTCATTCCTGGGGTCCTTCTCAGCACTCAAGTCCCCGAGTGTACCCATCCCAATGCAGGTCAAACCACGCCTGGCCGGAATGCCCTCCCTGTGCCCTGTCCCCCAGCAATGCCTTCACCCCAAAGCCCGAGGCTGCCCAGCCCTGAGCTGGCACAGCACACGCATTAATGCCGGTGGAGCGTGCTCCCGGCAGAGCCAGGCTCAGGGCAAGAATGTGGGCAGGCAGCAGGACGTGACCAAGAGGCTGGGGGCTGCCTTGGCTTCCATGAGTTTCCTCAAACTCCAAGTCCCCCAAATGGTCCAGTGACCCCTGCCCCAAGGTAAGCCTGGACAGGCACTGCCTGGGGACTGGCCTGCACCCAGCACTCCAGTCACCCTCTGGGGTGGGCACCACAGTAATGACCACCTCCAGATTAATGAACCAGATTATGTTCCAGATAAAGAACCAGAGGCACAGAGAGGGCCATGGGATCAGGGAGGGGTTGGTCCACTACTTGCCCCAGGGGACTTAAGACAGCTCCAGCCCTGGGCTGCAGAGCTCTGACTGAGGCCTGCGCCTGCCAGGCACCTGCTGAGGGCCTGGGCTGCACCCGCCCCACCCCAGGGCTTGAGAAGGTGAGAAACAAGGGTGGCCCTCTGCCTCAGAGAGCACCAGCAAGAGGCAAGCCCCGCCCCCTCAAGGCCACGCCTCCCCCACCAGCTCCGCCCAGGTGCTCCTGGCTCCCACATGACACCCTCCTCACCCCTCAGTTCTTGGCTTCCATATCCCACCCACCCAGTCTCCTCAGAGTGAAGTTTCACCTGTGTGGAGCTGAGTCTCAGAGAGGTTGAGTGATTGGCCCAAGGCCACACAGAACTGAGGTCAGAGGTCTGTGACTGCCCAGAAATCCCCCAAAGTCACCCACATCATGGGACGAGCTGAACCCCAGAAGAGGCAGCCCTTCCAGATGCCCACCTGTGCCAGCCTGTGGTTCCAGAAGAACGTGCTTGGGCCTGGCCCCCTCCAGGGGCCTGCCCTGCCCTGCCCATCTCTGATAGGTGATGGTGGCCCAGGCAGGAGCTGAGTTTAAATAAGGTCCCCCAGCACCCATACTGCACTCAAGCACGTGCCGAGAGCCGGAGCCTCAGCCTCAGTCCCTTCACTCTCTACATAACTGCCGCTATGGAGAGCTACCATCGCATCCACAATGGACACAGGACTGTCGGTGGGCAACAAGCCTGGCCTGGTGGCACTCTGAGGACCCTCCGCCCAGGCCGGGTCCCTCTGTCCACCCCAGAGTGTTGAGCAACCACAGAAATAAACTCTGAGATAGCCACAAACATGACTGTCCCCTGCCCTCTGTGGTGGATCCCAAGTAGGGTCCCCGTTGACAGGAGTCAACCTCAAATAAAAACCCATCTCTCCCCACCCTGGGGACAGAGGAAAGCCACATGCCACTGTGGCCTTATCTCCATACACCATCCCCTCCAAAAGAGCAGCCAGTGTTCATGGAGGGTCAGGTTTTCATTGGGTGCTTAACCCCACTAACCGAGCCTGGTGTAGGCGCTGCTATCCCCTTTTACAGATTAGAAAACTGAGACGCGAGAAGGCAAGGGTGGGCAGGGGGACTCCAAGGAGTGGGAGCTGGGCTCTGAATGCTAGGCATTTGGCGGGAGGGCAGAGGACCCCACCTCTCCTCCTTCCCAATGCCCACATGGGGGCCAGCATGGAGCCCTGGAGTTCCACACCCCAGCAGGCAACACACCTCTACCATCCAGGGGGCCCCTCGCACAGTGGGGCAGGGCTCTCCCCTTCATTCCGCCTGAGAAGAGCAGACCTCCCCTTGCCTCCTGACAACTTTTTCCCCTGCTAAGTCCTTAAACTGACACATTATAATTACACTGATCAAAGCTGTTAACAGAAACATTTGCAAGAGGAACAAGCTTAGTTGTTTCTCTAAGATGGGGGAAGGGTCTCATGCTGGGACACACCCAAGTGTGTGTTTGGTGGGGGAGGGTACTGAACCCACACAGGGCAGGTCTGGGCCCTACAAAGTGTGCAAGAGGCAGGGCATGGGGGAGGGTGTCCCCCATCCCTGGGTCAGTCCTGGCACACACACCCCCATCCTGCCTATGGTTCCAAGGCTGGACCCTCGCTGGCCAGGAGCCACGCTGCCTGGAACACTGGCCCGGAGCCACCTGGATACCTGTCCCAAAACGCTGTCTGGGCCTGGGCCTGACTGCTCAGCAGGGCCACCTCCACCCCCACCTCCACCTCCCGCCCTCAGAGTCCAGCAGGGCCGTCACTGCCAGGTTGGGGGCCACCACTGGGACTCCATGTTCTTCAAGCTCCGGGAGTCGCCTTGGGAAGTTATTTCTGAGCCAGGGACACCCACATCCTCAGTCCAGTAGAGAAACCTGCCGTCTGCTCCCCTCCCCCAGGAGCAAATGCCTTCAGATGGGGCCGGACCCAGGGGACCCTGTGCATCACTGCACGAACTGGGCCCTACTCCAGGGAGGGAGACCCAGGAGAGCCCATCACGTGCTCATCCGGCTTTGTTTTGGCTGGATTAGCCTGTGCCAGAGCCCCAGTGACAAGTGGGTGGGACTCTGGGCCCTTAGGCCACGGCTCCAGGGCAGGGGCTTATCTCCCACTAGGGCCAAGGAGGGGCGGGTGGCGGGGCCTATGAAAGCAGAGGGAAGAAAGTCTACCACCTTCTGGCGACGGAGGCAGGCCTTCAGCTGCCCCCGGCCCCACTGCCCACCACGGCGGCCCACTGCTGCCAGGAGGTCAGGCAGCCATGGGTAAACAGGCTGTCAGGGCCGCCAGCCTGGGGGAAGGGGGGGAAGAAGCCTGGCCCCATGTCCCCTGCAGCCAGCTTTGACAGCGCCACCTCGGCCTCACCCCTGCCCCGAGGGCCTGGGCATCCACTGAGGCCCATCTCTTCTGAGCCTGTGCTAAGTGAGCTCTGTCCCATGGGTCGCCTAGGGCTCCCACCTCCCCATGCAGGCGGCTGGGTGGCCTGGCGGGGCTCTCCAGAACACATTCCCAACCCAGGGAGGAGCCTGCCACGCTAGTCCCAGCAAGGGGGTCCATGGGCCTGGGGGAGCAACACTCCCACCCCTCCCTGGAGCCCTTAGTCCCGGCTGCCTCCTCCCCTGGACACCTGGCCCAATACGGGCCCTCCTGCCCCAGATACGCGAGATCGAAGCCTCCACAGGGACAGGCAGTGCCCCCACTGCCCACCCCGGCTGCTGGAGGCCTCAAGCAGGTGCCAACACCTAGGCCTGCCCACCTCCGGGCCTCCAGGGGTTCCTGCGGGAAAGCAGTTCCGTCTGCAGCTCCGCTCAGAGAGAGGAAAGGGTTAATTTCCATGCTAAATAGAAAACCAGCGGCTCAGGAAGCATCAATGTCCGCAGTTAGGCAGGTTAGGGGCAGCCGCAGCGGGCAGAGGGCTGGCAAGGGGCGCGGCCAGGGGACTCACCAGGGTCGAAGTGCGAGCTGAAGGCGAAGCTGGGGTTGAAGAAGGACGACGACATGGCCAGGGCCAGCAGCGCGGCTTGGCATTCCCCGACTGGCGCTGCGTTCAGCTCAGGACGCCCGAGGCCCGCACCGCGCCATCACCCGAGCGGCCGCCGCAGGTGCGAGCGCGCCTTGGCCGCGGCGCCCGCTCAGCACCCACAGCCGCAGCCGCGGGGCCGGCGGGGTGCGGGTGCGGGTGCGGGTGCGGGCGGCGGCGACAGACGAGGCGCCTCCCCCGGCCGGTGCAGTCCGAAAACACCGGCGGGAGCGCGCGCGCGGGGTCGGGGGG
>SJYX01004251.1:143613-165166 GCA_006410675.1 Oreotragus oreotragus | reverse complement strand
ACCTGGAGGCGCGGGGGTGGGCAAAGAGGAGTGGGGAGGAGGAGCGGGAAGGCGGGGGCACGACTGCGCGCGCGGGGGTGGGCACGGTGGCACGCAGGAGCAATACGAAAGCGCGCGCGGGGTGGCCGGGATGCGCGGGCCCCGGCACGCGAGGGTCGGGGGCTGGCACGCGGCCTGCACACGCCGGTTTCCGAGGCAGCTCCGGTCCTGCCCCGCGCCCTCTGGGCGGCGCCCGCGCCGGCAGGGTGGGGGGTGGGGTGCTATTTTTGCACAAACCGCCCGCGCCTGTGCCACTCTGCGACAACCGTGGAGAAGGAGCAGCCGCCCCCGCCCGGGAGGGAACAGCGCCGGGCGTTTAGGGCGGGCGCGGCGGCGCCGGGCACCGAGGAACCGTCCCCTCCCCGCCGGCCGCGCGCCCTGCCGCGCCATCTTGCGCGGCTGCGGCGGCGGCTGCGGGAGGGCCGGCGGGCTGAGAGTCCAGGGGCTGGGGCCCGGCCTCTCCCCACCCCCTGGGAGCGGCGAGAGTTACAGCGTAGCTGGGATTTGAGTTCTATGTAACTTGAGTCACTCACTCTACATCCATCCATTCATTCTCTGGCCAGATGAGCAAAGCCGCTTGGTTGACCCAGCTGGAGGACAGGGGGTGTGGGAGCCCGGAACGCTTTGGGGAGAGCAAGGATCAATGGAACAGGGGTGGGCACGGAGAGAAAGGATGGTGAGGGCCAGCCCTCAGGAGAGGGTGCCAGGACACATTCTTCTTACCCTAGGGGGGCTTGTGTGTAGACAGTTCCCCCATGGGCAAAGGAAGGGACCTCCTTTCCTCTCAGACTTGTAGGGTCCCCTGCCATGGGCAGTCCCAGGCCCCTCAGGCCTGTGGAGGAGCATGAGGCATCCAGAAACTTCTTACCGGCCCTGATGGTGTGGCCACTACTCTAAGCAGCTTTGCCCTACAGGCCGCAGTTGAGGTGGAAGGAGCTCCTCCCCAAGGTGGCCAGTGGGAGGAGCAGGGACCCAGGCGGGTTGGGGGGCAAGGATGGCTGAGGGCTGTGATCCAGGAGTGTGCAGTGTTGAGGGGGCTAGATTCCCTAGTAGAGGTCTCCCCTCCCCACCCAGGAGGAAAGCCCAACACCGCCCACTCGCATACCACGGGCCTTGTCTCTGCCCACCAGGAAGGCGCCCCAGACACCTGGACCTCGATGCAGCCGGGGGACTCTCTGGGGACAAGCAGGGGAGATGCCCAGTTGACTCTATTCAGATTCTCACGGCCAGTCTCAGTGACCAGGGTCAGAAGACCCTCTGTGCAAACCTCTGTGACAGGCTGACCTGTGAACACACACGTGTGCACACACACGGGCACACAGACGGCCAGACCCCAGGGGCATTAGGGTTGTGGATGTCTTCCAGGGTCCAGGTAGGGCAGGACAAGTCCACCAGGGCTGCAGGCCCAGCACTGTCACTCCATCTGACCCGAGGGACACCTTCCCCTGCCCGAACCAGGAGCCCTGCTGTTTCCACGCCATGGTGAGTATTGAACCAGGGGTGCCCCGAATCCCCCTACCATTAATCCAGTCCTCTGACCAGTGATTCCGGTGTGTGGCTGGCCACCAGCACTCACTGACCACCAGTGAGGGTGCTGGAAGACTGGGGCTGGAATTCAGTGGGGAGGGCTTATCTGTGCTCTTCCTGGGGTTGGGACAGAACTGCTGTGCTTGCAGGGTCCCCTGAGTCCAAGGCCTCCAGGCCAGCCATGAGCCTGACCCTCCGTTGGCATGACAAGGTCTAATGGACAGGACGGGGTGCTGGGCCCTGGGCAGGGCAGAGGTGAGCGGCTCAGTGCGTGCGGCTCTCTCCTCAGCCTCGGGACCTGAGCGCCTGTCCCCAGCACAGGCACATACATGCGTGCGCACACACACGTATCTGAGAAAAGACAGAGAAGGTAGGAACTCGAGCCCCAGGGCCAAAGCCCCTGAACTGAGAGCCTGGCTTGTCCAGTGCTGGGGGCAGGGAGCACAGGGGTGAGGGCTCACAGGGTACCCAGTGGCCAGCCTGCCTCAGGACTCCCTTGAGAGAGATCCCTGAAGATGTGGCCGCCCCACTACGGAAGCAAGGAGCTCTGGAGCCCTCCACCCCCTAGGCGGGGGCCAGGCCCAACAGTGGTGCGGGCTGGGCACCCCACACCAAGTGACCACCGCCTCGGGCACCGCCACCCTCAAGGCCAGGCTGGTGGGGCTGCTGCTTCTCTCTTGTGGACCTGGGCACCCGGGCCCGTGGAGACCGAGGCCTTGGGCAGGAGCCTCAGGGAAGACAATATGGGGTCAAAGACAAGCCGGGTATAGTAGAGGGAGGGCACCTTCCCTAGAAAGAGCTGCCCCCCAGGGGGTCTGGGCCCAGAGAATGTCCAAGAGGTGGACAGAGGGGAGAGGCCTCCCATGTCAGGAATGGCACAGGCACCAGACCAGGGCATCAGGGGAGTGAGGGAGGCACCACAGGGCACCAAAAAATTTTAACATCCATCAACAGATGGATACACAAAGCGTGGTGGGTCCATACAGGGCAGTGTTGGAATCAGTGAAAAGGAGTGAAGCGGGGACTTCCCTGATAGCTCAGTGGCAACAAAAAAAATCCACCTGATAAAGCAGAAGACAAGGGTTCCATCCCTGGTCCGGAGAGATCCCACATGGCGCGGTGCAGCTACGCCCGCGCCCCACGACTACTGAGCCTGCGCTCTAGAGCCCGGGAGCCGCAACTGCGGAAACCCATGCGCCTGGAGCCTGTGTTCTGCAGCGAGAAGCCACTGCAATGGGGAGCCTGCACACTCCAGCCAGAGGGTAGCCCCGCTCACTGCAGCTAGAGAAAAAGCCCACACAGCAACAAAGACGCAGCACAGCCAAAAATAAAGAAACATGAACCTAAAGGAATGGAGCAGTGACTTGCACGACAGCATGGATAAAGCTCGGAAACAGTGCTCAGTGAGACCAGCAAAAGGGCAAAACCCACAGGATTCCACTTACAGGACAGACCAAGCCTATTCAAATCTATGGAGACAGGAGGAGGACTGACGCTTGTCAGAGGTCCAGAGGAGGGCAGATGGGAGCACAGAGCCTCTTCCGGGGCGTTGGAAATGCTCTGGGATTTTATAGAGGAGATGGTTGCACCACCTGGGGCTAAAAACACTGATATGTAGGCTCTGAAGTGGTCAGCTTCACAGCGTGTGAATTGTATCTCAGTAAAGCTGTTAAAACAAACAGACTTCGCCATTGAGGTAACTGTTATTTTTGCAGTATCTTAGAGACAGGAGACATGGGTTCCATCCCTGGTCCAGGAAAATCCTGCATCTTGTGTATTATGCAATATCTTAGAGAATCAAAATTATTGAGAAAAATCCATGATGAGCAACATATCCCACATTTGAATCAAGGCAGGAGTAGAAACTACTGAGCCATCTGGAGCCTGAGGTCAGGGAAGCTCCGGACTGCTCACCTGTCAGCCTGACACCCCTTAAATCCACAGCCCGGAGGCTTCCCTGGTGGCCCAGTGGTTAAGAATCTGCCCTGCAATGCAGGGGACACCATTTTGCTCCCTGGTCTGGGAGGCTCCCACATGCTGCCCAGCAACTAAGCCTGTGCATACCACGATTACTGAGCCTGCGCTCTAGAGCCCATGGGCTGCAACTACTGAAGCCCAAGCGCCTAGAGCCCATCGCTCTGCAACGAGAGAAGCCGCCACGATGAGAGGCCCGTGCGATGCAATGACGAGCAGCCCCCACTCACGGCAACTAGCGAAAACCAGCATGCAGCAACAAAGACCCACCACAGCCAAAGAGTAAAATAAAAAGATCTTAAAAAATAAAACCCAGCCTTCCCTGGTGGCTCAGTGGTAGCCTCTGCCTGCCAGTGCAGGAGACACGGGTTTGATCCCTGATCCAGGAAGATCCCACATGCTGCAGAGCAGCTAAGCCTGTGCATACCACAAAAATACCGAGCCTGTCCTCCAGAGCCCGGGAGCCGCAGCTACTGCAGCCGGTGCGCCTGGAGCCCACGCTCTGCAACGAGAGAAGCCACTGCGGCCTGAAGCCTGTGCACTGCAGCTAGAGAGCAGCCCCCGCTTGCCACAACTAGAGGGCAGCCCGTGTAGCAACAAAGACCCAACACAGCCATAAAAAAAAAGAAAGAAAAAGCCACAGCCCTGTTGGGCACCTGGCCAGCTTGGGGGACGCAGCTGCCTTTGGGTCCCTCTGGGCCCCAGGCCTGCATCCTACTCATATCCTCACCTGAGGCTTGGGAAGGGGGTCAGAGTGGAGAGTGGGCTGGGGTGGGGGCCAACAGCGGTGGAGACAGGCCAGAAGCAGGGTCCCATGAGAGGATCCCTGGGAAAGAAGGGGCTGCTGGGGCGGGGCTTCAAACAACTGAAATGGATGCTCTCTCAGTCTGGAAGCCAGAAGTCTAAAACCGAGGTGTGAGCAGGACTGGTCTCCCTCCAAAGGTCCAGGGACGGGCCCTTCCTGCCTCTTCCAGCTCCCGGTGGCTTCAGGCTCTCCTTGACCCGTGGCCACACCATCACAACCTCTGCCCCTATCCCTCCACCGCCACATGGCCTTCCCCTCTCCTCTGTGTTGCTCTTCTTATAAGGACCCAGTCGCTGGATCAGGGCCCCTCCTCCCCTAGTATGACCTCGTCTTAAGGGTCATGTTGGCAAAGACCCTGTTTCCAAACAAGTCCCCATTCAAGGTCCGGGGATCAGGACACGGACCTACCTTTTGTGGTAAAGGACATGGGCAGGCCCGTGGAGACAGCCAGCACCTCTTGAGTCCTTCCTATAACAATGACTCGCACCAGCATCTCTGCATGAAAGGCTGCCTTAGCTTCAGCTCTCAAAACCACATGCTGGGCACTGAAGGACAGAGCCCCAGGGGCACCCCTACCTGCCAGGACCTCACCCTGCTAGGAGACTCCCTTGGCCCACCCCTTCCTGATGCACAGGGATGTGACTCCTGCCTGGGGTGGGGGCGGGGAGCAGACGTCCTTTGTGGTAATCACAGGTTCCCACCTCCTCCTCTGTGTACCCAGGAGGGGTGCAGCTGCCAAGGGGAAAGGCCGGCCCCCACCCACACTTGCCCAGGGATAGGCCCCAGCCTCGGGAGAACCTGTCTCCCACAAGCCCGCTTACTGCAGCTGTGCTCTGCAAAGTGGGGGTAAGAGGGGTTCCAGCATTTGCCAAAGAGCCCTCAGAAGGCAAGTGCAGCTGCCAAGGGTACCCTGTCCCGCCCCCCGGAAGTGGGAGATGTTGCCTGGTGTTCCCAGCCAGCCAGGGGGAAACACCAGGCCCTGAGGAGGCTGTGCCTGGAAAGAGCTTTGTGCTTAAATAAAAACGGCTCCCTGGAAGAGAAGAGGTCACTCACGTCGCGGGGCAGGACGGCGCTGCAGGTTTCTGCAGGGCTTTCCAGGTTCAGCAGGAGGGGCCCAGAGCGGGCCATCCCCCTCCCGCCAAGTTGTTCCAGGCAGGCCCGGTGATGGCAGGCAGGCAGTGCCAAGCCCACAAAGGTCCCAGTGACCAGAGCCTCCCGAGAGGGCAGTGCCTGCAGAGCTGGGCACAGGGGACAGCGGTGTCCCCAGAGCTGGACCCTGGCCCCTTCAGATCCAGCTCAGCCCGGAGTGAGGCCAGTACCAGGGCTTCAGGAGGGGGCGGGGGGGTGGCCCGACAGAAATGAAACAGGAGGGGCTGCCTGGCCATCTGTCAGCTCCGGCCAGTGCTTTCCAGGAGCCCACCCACCCGCTCCCCACCCCTCATCTTGTGGCCCAGGCAGGGGTGGGCACAGACAGGGGCTTCGCGAAGATGCCGTGGAGGGAGTGCTCAGACAGTATAAGAGAAGCCATTTTAACGTGAACAACGCCATGGCGTTTAGTGCATTCCTGATACTGCCACCACCGCTCTCTAGTTCCAGAACATTTCATGATTCCAAAACAAATCCCGTACCCATTAAACAGTGACTCCCCATTTCCCGGCGAGGCTCCCACCCCCGCCACAACCATCAAGCTGCCCTCTGTCTCTTCTGGACACCGTGTACAACTGGCATCACAGACTACGTGACCTTTTGCGACCGGCCTTTTTCGTTCGGCCTTTTTCGTTCGGCGTGGGGCTGTCGAGGCTCATCTGTGTTGTATGTGTCGCTGCCTCATTCCTTTCATGCAAATAACATTCCATCTGATGGACAGACACATCGAGCGATGTCCGTGATGCCTCCTGCAGGGCCAGAGCATGTCGGGCATCCAGGCTAGGCTGGAAAGCTTCAGGGTAACCCTTTTGGAGAAGAACGTGGCAGGACCGTGGAAACTTCCATCACTCATCCTGGTCCTCCCGCTCTGGTC
The DNA here is from genome assembly GCA_006410675.1 of Oreotragus oreotragus. NCBI lineage: Eukaryota > Metazoa > Chordata > Mammalia > Artiodactyla > Bovidae > Oreotragus > Oreotragus oreotragus. The sequence goes on along the minus strand of SJYX01004251.1, from coordinate 158,801 downwards.
TCCCATGCTGTCTCTGATGACAAAAGTACTGGGATCTGTGACTTCCTTGATGGCCCAGTGGTTTAAGGTTCTGCGCTTCCATTGCAGGGGGCGTGGGTTCCATCCCTGGTTGGGGAGCCAAGATCCCACATGCCCCGCAGTGTGGCCAAAAAAGAAAGAAAGAGAAGCACTAGGACCTGTTCCAGATTCAGCAGCAGCAGGTGACCAGTCAAGGAAGCTCTAGAGCATCCTCAGCTTGCTGGCCTTACATCATAGCAGAGTCCAGCGATACATGATGAGCTTTTGTGCAGGGAAAGCAGATCACTGAGCTGTATGAGAGTCATGTAAAATGATGGGGGGAGAGACCCCCACAGAGGACAGCTGGTGATGAGGGGTTGCAGAGTCTGCACAGACATCTGCGCCACTAGGGCACCGCTCTGTGAAACCCTGGGGCCAAGAAAGCAGGCCGTGGCCAGAGGGGCTCTCGGCAATGCCTCCTTCCCTGGTCCCCTTGTCCTCACCCTGGGGACCGCCCTGTGAGGTCCCTACCCAGGGAGAGAAGCCAGCCCTGCCTGGGGTCACACAGCCCTGCTCCCTGTGCCTGCAGGAGCATCCTCCCCTCACCTGGAAGGCCAACCCTGGCATGGCTCCCCGGCCCCCCGCAGTGACCCAGAGACAAAGGACAGCTGCCCAGCCTGGCTTCGCGCCGGAGGAGGTCAATGGTCCAGCCTTCTGCTGCCGCCTTGGACACATTGGCCAGCCTGGGTCATCTCCTGGACCACTACCCCCTCCCACCCCCACGAGGCCAGCAGGCAGGGTGGAACCTCTTGGGACAGACAGGAAGTCCACTTGCTCACCCGGGGCTCAGGGAGGCCACACACTGCTGATGGTTGGCCTCTGATGGTCAGTCTGCCCAGCCCGGTGTGGGCGTGCCAAGTGCCAGCGAGCCCCTGGGGGCAGTCAGTGCCAGGCTGGAGTGCCTGGGAGGGACAGGGGACAGCTGCAGCCCCAAGCAGTAAACAGGCTAAGCGGCTACAGGTATAAAAGCTGGAGCCCCCCGCAGCCCCTCAGCAGCCCCAGCCTGACCCGCCTCCCCAGAGCCCTCAAGGGAAGCCAGGTGGAGGTGAGCCCTGCCCAAGGAGGGGAGGTGTGGGTGCCCGGCTGGGCCAGAGCTGCCCAAGCTGCACTCTGGGAGCTTGAGGCCTTGTCTTCTGTGGGATGAGGGGAGGTTGTGGGTGGGGAGGTCTGGGGGGGCGGGCAGGAAAAGGAGGAGAAAAGAGAGGGGTAGCCCCGAGGCAACTGGATCTACAGGGGTGGGCACACATGTGCACGCAAGTGCCTATGTGGGTCTCTGAGAGCATGGCTGTGAGGTGGGATCAGCTTCACAGGACTCCCGGTGCTGAGTGGAGGAAGGGCCTGCAGAACACAGACTCCAAAACCCCAGGACCCTCCAACTCTGACAGGCCCACCAGGCCAGTTCTGGGCCCCATACCCATCCCAGCGGGCCCCACTGCCCCCACCATCCCTGCTCACCTCCCCGCCGCCCAGGAGGCCTTTATCCCTCAGCATCTGAATTTGTGATCACTCACAGGTGCTAGATGCAGGCCTCAGCCCCAAGAAGGCCAGGCCCCTGGGCGGTCCAGGCTGGTCTGGGGTCAGGGGAGGGGTGCTGCCTGCCTCAGAGGGGCATCCAGGACACAGCAATACTGGGGATATGTGGGGGTCTGGGGGCGCTTGCCTAGGCCTTCCAGCTATAGCCAGCTTTGGCTGTGGAGGGCAGTGAGGTGGGAGGAGAGGGTGGAAGCCCTTTTCAGGGGGAAGGAGGAGAAGGGCAGGGTTCTTGCGGGCACTGGGAGCACCCCAGGAGGCTGGGTAGGGGCTGCAGGGCTGGCTCTGTGTGCTGCCTTGTAGCCCCCTCCCCAGTCCCTTCCCCGCCCTGACTAGGCATGCCAAGTGAGACTCCATCCCAGGCCGTGGACCAGACACTATAAGTACACTAACCGCAGCCCCATGGCCCCTGCCATCCCCAGCTCTGATGCCAGGCTCCCCTGCCTCCAGGGCAGGGTGTAGAGATGCCCCAGAGAGCAATAGGATGGGAGGATGGCAGTAAACAGCCCCGCCCAGGGCTCCCACAGCACTCTGCAGTCAGGATGTTAACCTCAGGCTTGGCCAGACCTGGCCTGGAATTCGGTCCAGTCCCACCTCCAGAAGAGGGTGACACTGTCCCCAGGCAGGGCATCCTTTCCCTCCAGGATGGACCCCAAGATTCCAGGGTAGAGGGGAGAATCAGGGTCACAGCTCAGGATGCAGGCTGGCAGTGTCTGTCCTGTCTCCAAGGCCCCAGCCTGCCCCTGATCCCAGCTGACCACCCCACCCCACCTCCCCGACTGGCTGTAAGAACTGACCATTATGAGTGACACGTGGAGGACCCAGCTCCAGGCCCCTCACAGGGTCTGACACCCTTTCCCTACCATCTCCTTCCCTCCTGGCTCCTTGCAGGACTCTGCAAAGGGGCGGAGGTGGGCAGGGGTCTCCCCAATTCACAGATGAGGAGCCTGAGGCCCAAAGCAGCTGGGGGAGGGCCATGCCCAGGGTCAAGAAGTAGGACACAGCCCTGGGCTGCATCCAGCCCTCCCTGCCCCCTGCTGCAGCAACCTTGCAACCTTTGACCTGGGGCTTCTCTACTGGGAGAAAGTCTCTTCCAGCCACTACCCGACTGGCTTTCGCCCCAAAGGTCACGGAGCTGCCTCTCCTGGCCTCAGAAGCAGATTCCAGAAAGCTCCACCAACTTCGGAGTGGGCCAAGGAGCCTCTGAAATAGCTGCTCTGCTACAAGCCCCAGAACCCAACACGCCCTAGGGACAGCAACCCAAGAGCGCTGCAGGTCACGAGCCGCAGCTGTCGGGGCACAGGACGGCCTGGTCCCTGCCTGCCAAGCCCTCGGCCTGTGCCCAGACCCACATGCCCAGCCGGAGTCCTAGCCTGCCCCAGTGGCTCCTGCCTGACCAAGCCCTGCGCACACATCCTCAGGGCAGATGCACGGCCCTCCTGAGCACCTGAGAGCGGGGCGGGGCCATCCTCCTGGAGCCGGTCTGGGACTCACTCAGTCCAGAACCAGCTTGAGACCCTCCTGCACACAGCACGCCTCCCAGCTGGCAGTTCCTGTCCAGCCAGGATGACCAGGGCCCACTGGTCTGGGGCCTGGAGAGAGAGAGAGACCAAGGCCCTGGGACCTGAGTCCTGCAGGAGGAGCTGGTGCTTCAGGTAACCAGGAAGGCTTCCCAGAGTGGGCAGCTTTGAGATGAATCTTGAAGGACGAAGTTACCCAGCAGCGCCTAGGGGTCAGACAGCGCCACCCCCACCTCTTAGGAGCAGAGCAAAGGACCTCACATGCATCACTTAATGTCGTGGAGCCTCAGTCTCTTCTCCTGTGGAGTGGGGTAACACCTCAAGGTGGCTAGCTACCAAGAGGCAGGGCTCAGACACTTCTTTCTCAAGGCCTGGGTATGGGGGCCTCTGCAAGGCTGGGACCCCAGGTACTAGGACAGCTGACCCCGCCTGTCTTTCTGTCAGGTGTCTGTCAGTCTGACCCCAGCCTGTCTTTCTGCTGCCCTTGGACGTGAGGCACCAAGGTACTACCTGTCTTGGACTACCGCGCCCCCTGTGGACACAGGAGCCCCTGGGCTGGGGGAGGGCACAGGAACCGCGGGCCACACCCTAGGGCAGGAGTCTCCCTCTGAGTCCAGGCCCTGCTGGCTGACACACCCATCCATTCCCAGGCTCCTTCAGATACATCACGTTCTTCCAGTACATGCAGAAGTTCCAAGCCTCAGGGCAGCTGGACAGCGTCATCCGCAAGGCCTTCCAGACCCTGGACAAGGACCAGAGCAGCTTCATCGAGTGAAGCCAGAGCAAGGGACAGGGGGTCCTGAACCCTGGGGCCCTTCCCAGCCTATGGCTACCATGCCTACTCCAGAAGACCTGGTACCGCCATGGGGCTCTGGCAGGCCTTGTGGGAGATGGGGCCAGGCCAGAAACAGCACTGGGCCCAGGCCCAGAGACCCCTCTGAAGCTGGGCCTCAGTATCCCCACTGTAAAGTGGGGAGCACCTCCTAAGCCATCAGGCAACAGCCAGATGCCCCCTCAGTTCTGACCTGAGCCCACCCCTGACCCTAGGTACACCCTGTCCACCATCCCCAGCAGGGGACCCACCACTGATGGACAGGGAGGCTGAGGCTGTGATCCAGGGGGCCGACACTGATGGGGATAGGAGGATTGACTTCGAAGGTGGGGCAGCAGAGATGATAGGGGCAGGAGTATCTCTCAGGACCTTCCTGCCCCCCACCCCCCATCACTCACACTCAGGCAGTTAGCTTCATGTCCAGCGCCCATCTCGGCGCAGGGCTGACCGGGGTCCCCACTGCCAGGCATGGACCCCACTCCCCAAAGCTGCAGCCACCTGTGGTGGTCACCGTCATCCCCAATTCACAGATGGGGAAGCTGAGTCTGGGAGATGCTGAGTAGGCTGAGGCATTTCACTGGGTCCAGGGGAGCTGCTGCAAGTTTCTGAGCAGAGGAGGGATGGCCCAAGCTGGCTTTGGAGAAGGTCAAGGAGACACAGAAGATGGGGGCAGGGGGCGGTTCCTGAGATGTGGAAGAGGAGGTTTAAAGCAGGGACCAGGACCTGAGAAGCTGCAGAGGTGGGTGCAGAAGGAAGGAGGTTGCCCAGGAGGAATGGCATTCATGGGGCTTGCAGGCCTTGCGAGGGGTACAGGAGTGAAAATGGGAGGCCGAGGGATGGTGCAGGCCTTGCGAGGGGTACAGGAGTGAAAATGGGAGGCCGAGGGGTGGTGCATGCCTTGCGAGGGGTACAGGAGTGAAAATGGGAGGCCGAGGGGTGGTGCATGCCTTGCGAGGGGTACAGGAGTGAAAATGGGAGGCTGAGGGGTGGTGCGTCCAGCCTCTGCCCCTTCTTGTTCCTACACCCTTGGACTGTGGTCCTTCCTCCAGCCTGGAGGATGACGCAAGCACGGGCCAGAGCCCCAGACTCGGGGTGGTGCCTGTCCCCACCACCCCCAGCCTCCACTTTCTGCCCTCAAATGCCAGCAAAACTTGACCTGTAGGTGGTCATGAGGCTTAACCGAGGGGCAGTCTGGCCAAGGGGTCCATTTAGGACAAGCCTCCCAGCCTCTCTAGGCCTCAACTTCCCCACTGAAGGTGGGACGGCCATAGGAGCACCTGTTCTGAGGCTCTGAGGGGAGGGTCCATCATAAGACCCAGGGTGGGCAGGCACATCACCACCAACCAGGCTGGACACAGGGCGCATGGCAGCCGTGCAGGGCACTCGGGCAGCCAAGTTCTGGTCCTTCCCGCTCCACACCCAGGACTCGGGGATACAGGGTGCAGGCCTCTCCTGCACTGCGGGGTCTCCCGTCATAAAGGAGGCTTCCTGTGGGGCCCGCAGGCCTTGGAAAGGTACAGCGAGGGGGTTATTTACTAGAAAATCTGTCTCCTGCTCTAGAATTTTCTGAATTGATCAAAAAGGAGAAAACTCCAAAGAAGAAGTAGCGCCATGCTCAGCTCCGGTCAGCCGAGTGTCCCCCAAGCAGCATCATGGGATTCGAGAGGCCCTGTGGAGAAGGCCATGGTGGTGGACACAGCTTGGGCCAGGAAAATGGAAGAAAAACAGCATGGAATGAACCGAAGTTCATAAATTTGTCGGGGGTGTGCAACATCAGCTGGGGTGGGGACAGGGTCACGGGTCTCTGGGTGGCAGGTAGGGAGCAGAGCGGCATGAGGGGTACAGGAGTGAAAATGGGAGGTCGAGGGGTGGTGCGTCCAGCCTCTGCCCCTTCTTGTTCCTACACCCTTGGACGGTGGTCCTTCCTCCAGCCCCGACCCCTTCCAGATGGATCAGCCCTCCCAGCTCAGTGCTTTCTGGGCCCAGACCCATGCCACCCACCCCCGCATACCCCCGGACCCAGGCTCCACTGGGCTCTGCACAGGTTGCTCACCAGGCTGTGTCCAAGGCCACCTGGAGTGTCCACAGAGAGGGGACAGCATCAGCCCTGCCCTCTGGACAAGTGCAGGGCTTAGATCTCTGCCTCCTCCTCCTCCCCGAGACCCCCTCCCTTCTCCTCAAGCCATTCCTCTTGGAGGAGTCCCCCCACCCTACTTGGCCTGCCCCAACCACTGCTACACCCACACCTGCTCAACTGGCAAGCTCCCATCTTGCAGTTTCAGCATCTCTCTCTGGTACTCCAGACCCCTGCATTCATTCTGGCTACCTGATGCCCTGTCTCGTGGGATGGAGGCGTCTCAGACTGCACCTGCCCAAGGCTGACCTCCCAGCCTCCTCCCGAAGCCCCACCCTTGGTCTTCCCATCTGTAAGAACCGTGTTGTTCCTTGGCTCTCAGGCCGGGGGCCCCATGTCACCATGCGGAGAGGGTGTGGGTGTGCTCCCCACTTCATCCTGGGGCTGGTGGCTGGAACAGCACTGGGCCCCCATCTCAGCCCCCTGCATCCACAGGAGTGTGGTGGGTTCTCTCCTCACAGCCGCCATGGGGCTCCAGGCCCCCTAGGGTGGAGGGGCCACAAGTGGCTGGGTCACCCAGGGTGAAAGCACTGCTCTCGGGAGCCCCCGAGGTGGGCTATTGCAGGAGTGGCAGCCTGTGAGCCAAACAGCCATCATCCTAGCTCCTCCCCTTTCACACCCACCTGTATGGTAACCCTGCCGCCTCTGCCCTCCACACGCATCCAGAGCCCCACTTCCCCACCATCCAGGCCACCACGAGCTCTTGCCTAGATGACCACCTTGGGCTCCCAGCTGCCCTCCCCGCCTCCTCCCTCCAACAATGGGCTCTCAACATAGCAGCCAGAGAGTTTAAAATACAAGTCAGACCTGTCACTTCTCTTGGAACTTTCCAGAGGCTCCCCTCTCATGCAGTTGAAACACATCCTCGGGATACCCGCATGCTCCCTGACTTCAGACCCTCCCACCCTCACTGCAGACACACCGGCCTCCCCACTGCTCCCCAGCCAGCAACCACGCTGCCCGAGAGCCTTTGCGTGGCTGTGCCTGGGCCTGCCATGCTTCCCTAGGTATCTGCATGACTAACTCCCTCATCTCCTATGTTTTCCTCAAATGTTACATCCCTTACCCTGTTTCACATCCACTCTCTTGCCCAGCATTCCACACTCTTCTTGATCTATTCTCTCCATAGCGCTCCCATCTCCTAATATACCACACGTACACGTGTCAGTTGCTTCAGTCATGTCTGATTTTTTGCAACCCTGTGGACCATAACCCAGCAGGCCCCTCTGTCCATGGGATTCTCCAGGCATGAATACTGGTGTGGATTGCCATGCCCTTCTCCAGGGGATCTTCCCAACCCAGGGATTGAACCTGCTTCTCCTGCACTGGCAGGCAGGTTCTTTACCACTAGCAACAACTGGGAAGCCCCTAAGATAATACATCACTTGCTTATATATTGTTTATTATGAGCAAGCAAAGCATCATGGGTTCTGAGAGTCCAGAAAGGAAAATCCAAGAAGTGAGCCTGACATTGGCACAGGGTCCCTGCCAAGGTTTGAAACTTTCAAGACGCTTGCTCCTTGGAAGAAAAGCTATGACAAACCTACACAACATATTAAAAAGCAGAGCCATCACTTTGCCAGCAAAGGCCTGTGCAGTCAAAGCTATGATTTTCCCAGTAGTCATGTATAGATGTGAGAGTCAGACCATAAAGAAGGCTGAATGCCAAAGAACTGATGCTTTCAAACTGTGGTGCTGCAGAAGACTCTTGAGAGTCCCTTGGACAACAAGGAGATCAAACCAGTCGATCCTAAAGGAAATCAACCCTGAATATTCATTGAAAGGACTGACACTAAAGCTGAAGCTCCAATACTTTGGCCACCTGATGTGAAGAGTCAACTCATTGGAAAAGACCCTGATTTGAGGAAACACTGAGGGCAGGAGGAGAAGGGGACAACAGAGGATGAGATGATGGCATCACTGATTCAGTGGAAATGAGTCTGAGCAAACTCTGGGGATGGTGAAGCCTGGCATGCTGCTGTTCATGGGGTCGTAAAGAGTCAGACATGACTGAGTGACTGAACAACACTGAGGGAAAGGCTGAGTGGCTGAGGAGGGTGTCCAGTAGTCTCCCGGGTCTTCAATTTCTACTAGAAAGGAGGGTCTTTGCTTCTGGGTCCTATGGGGCTAAGAGTGAGGGGTGAGGTCAGGGGTACCAGGTCAGTCCTCATGGAGACGAGCCCAGCCTCAGCCAGCCCAGTCCCTATCCTAACTGCTACCAGAGCAGAAGTAATTCCCCTGAACTGAGGTCCAAATTCAGCTCAATGCAGACCACACCTGACCACACTTATTCGTTTGCATGTTGTCTATGGCTGGTTTCATGCTATGCTTAACTAGAAGGTCACAGAAAGGCTTAAAAAAAAATCGCAAAGATACAACATGCAAATCCCATGTAGAGAAAGTTGGTGTGGCTGCTACCATCAGATGAAGGATACCTGAAGGCAAGATGCACTGCTAGGCAAAGAGGGACGGTTTGTAAAGATAAAGGGTCAACAACTCACCAGGAAGACACACTGCTCTAAATTTGTACGCACCTACTAACATAGCTTCCGAACACATAAAACAAAAATGGACCAACTAATATGAAAAAGAGATGATGCAAAATCACTGTTGCAAAGTTTAGCATTCCTCTCTTAGGAACTGATAGAGCAAGTAGGAGAGAAACCAGTAAGGATAAAGCATAATGAATTAACCAGAGGAGCTAGAAAGCCAAAGAGATTTTTCTTTGGAGGCTGGGGCCTAAGAGATGACCCCCCGCCCAGGGTATAGTGCCACCCAGCCCACTCTTCCTACCCCAGGGAACAGGAATGGCATCTCATTCCCCCTTCTTTAAGGAACACCTGAGCAGGCGGAACAGTTCCAGCAAGGCAGTCCCCCCCACCCCATCCCCACCCTTGTAGCCTCTCAGGGACACGTTTTCACCAGCTGGGATGTGTGGGATGCCACCACAAGGCAAATGGGCAGGTTATAGGCAGGACAGAGACCCTGGATGACACAAAGGCCCAAACCAGTTAATGTCAGGAACAAGTTATTATGGGCAACAACAAAAACTTGAATAAAAGTAAAGTGAAGAGCTCAAATAATATTAGTTTGGTGCAATGTAATTGTGGTTTCAGACCATGAATTTTAAATTATAACTAGGCTCAAACACATCTTTATTAATCAAAATAGGAACCATTACTATCAACACATTTCTGCCAACGAGAAATAAGTTTGTTTATTCACATTGCATAAAAATCCGGGCTTCAGATTCGATGAACTCTTACAAACCATTTTCTACCTCCTGTTGGTTGTGAAAGCATTCTCCCTGCAAAAAGTTGTCAAGACACTTGAAGAAGTGGTAGTTGGTTGGTGAGGGATCAGGTGAACATGGGGGATGAGACAAAACTTTGTAGCCCAGTTGGTTCAACTTTTGGAGTGTTGGTCTTGTGACGTGCAGTTGAGTGTTGTTGTGCAGAAGAACTGAGACCTTTCTGTTGGGCAATGCCAGCTGCAGGCACTGTAGTTTTCAGTGCCTCTCATCAGTTTGCTGGGCATGCTTCTCAGATGTAATGGTTTCACCAAGATTCAAAAAGCTGTAGTGGGTAAGCTGGGCCACAAACCGCTAAACATTCACCGTGATCTTTTTTGGTGCAAGTTTGGCTTTGGGAAGTGCTTTGGAGCGTCTTCTCAGTTCAACCACTGAGCTGGTCATCACCGGTTGTCATATAAAAGCCATTTTTTGTTGCACGTCACAATCTGACATGAAATGGTTCACTGTTTTTGTGTAGAGTAAGAGAAGATGACATTCCAAAAACGATTTTTTTGATTTGTGGTCAGCTCATGAGGCACCCACTTATCCAGCTTTCACCTTTCCAATTTGCTTCAAATGCTGAATGACCAGAGAATGGTTGACACTGAGTTCTTCAGCAACTTCTCAGATAGTTGTAAAAGGATCAGCTTCTGTGATCCTCTCAATTGGTCGTTGTCAACTTCTGATGGCCAGCCCCTGCACGCCTCATCTTCAAGGCTCTCATCTCCTTTGCAAAACTTTTTGAACCACTACTGTACTGTACATTTGTTAGGGGTCCCTGAGCCAAATGCATTGTTGATGTTGCAAACTGTCTCTGCTGCTTTACAACCCATTTTGAACTCAAATAAGAAAACTGCTCAAATTTGTTCCCTAATACCATTTCCCTAGTCTAAAATAAATATAAAATAAATAGCAAGTAATGTCAATAGCAAAAAAAAAAGTGAGAAATGTGCATTAAAATGATATATAACATAACTACATTTATTTAAGAATGTATTCCAATATCAAACAGCAACATTCAACAATGTAAAACCGCAATTACTTTTGCACCAACCTAATAGAAGAGGCAAGGGGATGTAAGATGCAGAAATTGGTACAGAAGGGCACCCAGCTTGTTCTCTGAACAGATAAATGAATGGATAAATGAATGGATGGAAGGGTGAACAAGTAAATGAACAGATGAATGAAAAGCTGTGAGTCAGGACGTGGGGGGTCAGGCACCCTCTTCCTCATGGGAAAGCCACCACTGTCCACTTCCTGGCTGCTTCTCTGGCTGTCAAGAAAGCCATCCCCCTGTCCCACCAACTCTCTCTGAAAGCCACCCCCAAGTGTCTGTCTTCCTTTGTGCTGAAAACCTCGTTTGCAAAAATACTGTAGTCTAGTAATTTACAGCCATTTCCCCCAGCAACTCCCAATAACAGCTTCACCTAAAACTACATTTTGGGGGAGGATCAGAGGACCCAAAGGTGTGTCAGAACAGGCTGCTTCTCCCGGAGCTGGTCCCTGCCCAGTCCCCAGGGCCCCTGGCCTGGAGACCGGCAAGCAACCAGCTCCCTCTGCTTGTGTGGCCGCTTGTTGGGGAGGGCAGGCAGGCCCAGCATCTGAAGCCAGGATGGCCCTGGCCCAGGGCGGCCCTGCTCTTTCACTGCTGCATCTGGCTCCAGCCCCAGGTTCTGCGAGCAATCAGCTCCGGCACGAAGGAAGGAAGCCGCTGTCCTGCAGATGAGGAAACTGGGGCCCCGACACCCCAAGGCAGGGACGGGGTGCCAGGAGGGCCCGCAGGTCGGCGCTCCTGTGGCCTGCTTTAGGCCCGTGGGGAGTCCGGCTCTGCCCTGTGGCCACAGCGACTGGGAGTGGCCGCTGCCGGAACCCACGCCAGCAAGAGTCCAACCCCCAGGACCTCCTGAGAGCACAAGAGGGGCAACACCTCCACCAGGGCCAGCCCCTGCAACCCCGGAAGTGCCAGCTCTCCCCAGTGGCCTGGTCTAGCACCCTCAGCCAGGGCAGCTGCGGTGACAGAGTCCCTGGCAGGAGGGTGGGGGAGGTGAGTCCCCAGGGGAGGAGCCTCCTCTTTGCTGCCCTCTAGCTCCCTTGCCCGGCCCTTCCAGGATAGGTCTCTACCCTTCTCAGGGCAAGGCTGGTCGAGGGCCCATTTCTCGAGGGCTCCAGGCTGTCACACCTCCAGGGAGTGTCCTGACTGGGGGAAGGAAGGACAGGGCATCAGGGAAGCTGGCTGGTTTTCTAGCCATGAAAGCAAGAAGAGCACCCTGTGCAGGGGCTGGGGAGGAGGCTCAGAGCGCCTTCCCTGCGGGGGGGAGCAGCGAGGAGGCACAAGTGTCACAGGGCTCGTCCAGGCTCAGGCCGGAACAGGGGCCCATTCCCTCTGCTTGGGGCCTAGGGCTGGGGAACTGCAGGGCCAGGCAGGAAACGTCGGGGTGGGAGGGCAGATCGAGAGCAAAGCTGGGTCGGGTACCCCACACCTGGCCTCGAGGAGCCTCCATCCCCACCACCCCAGGCCCCACACCAGGAGAGACGAGTCAGAGTCACGCAAAGTATTAAAAGACGCCTCTTTACTGTCACCACGCAGCCTCAGTGTCCCGCAGGGTAGCCGCAGCCTGCGGCAGTTGGTGGTCACTTGGCGCTCGGAAATGGCCGCCTGCACTGCTCCAGCAGCTCCTCCAGGTGGTCAGCCCGCTTCATCGCAGCCTGCAACACCCGGTGCGCCCTGGTCAGGCCAGGGCCACCCCGCCCCACCCCTCAGGCAGGCCAGCCGCGCAGACCCACCTGGTGCTGCTTCCGGAGGCTGCTCACAGCCTCCTCCTTCTTTGCCAGGGCCACCTTCACCCTGCAGGGGAGAGCACAGTGTGCTTTTGTGCAGGGTCCGAGCCAGACCCCCAGGCCAGCCTGCAGCTGAGTGTGTCAGGGTGGGTGGTGGCAGGTCTCCATCCCCGCCCCGCTCCCTCCACTGAGCAGGAGGAGCCACTGTCCGGCCCGGCCCACCCCAGTCCTGCTGACTGGGGCACTGCAGCAGGATCTGTGACCCCACAGCTGACCCCACGTGAAGCCATGCCCTTTGGGAAGGGCTCCCTGCTGAGAGGAGGCCAGGAAGCCCCCACCACATGCCTGCTTCAAAGAGCACCCACGGAGCAGGGGCCGAGAGGTCAGAGACCTGGGAAGACTAAGGGATCGCTGGTGGGGAGGGGAGGAGAGGGCTCCAGGCTGCACAGCACAGCACCCACTCCACCCGGTCCCCAGGGGCCAAGGGCCAGGGAGCTCCTCTCTGGACACCCACAGGTGGGGCACCTGCCCTTGTTTGGGACGGCTTCCTCCCAGGCCCTGGGGCCAGCATCACACAGAGAGGACAACTGAGCCTCAAGCAGGGAGCCCCCGGCTGCGGTTGATGGACGCATTCCGCATCAGCGGGAAGGAGGGAGCGCAGCCGCGTTCACCGTCCTTGGCCCAGCATCCTCTTTGGAGCCACAGGGTCCTGCCTGCCCTCCCCAGCCCTGTGCGCCCCAGGACCCCTGTCAACCCGGAAGCCCACCTCCCATGAACCTCCTCCAGCTCCGCTTGCTTCTCCCGCGTGAGCTGCTCCAGCTCCAGCCGCTGGCGGGCCCGCAGCTCAGCCAGCTCGGCCTTGATCTGCCGGTTCTCCTCCTCGGATGTTGCCAGCCGGTCGGCGAACTCCTGGCGAAGGACCTGGGCGAGGCTGCTGCGCTCGCCAGTCAGCTGCTCATTCACCTGCGGGACATGGGGGACGACAGGGACAGTGTGAGTGGATGGCAGGGGCTGGGGGCCCGGGTGCCTGATCCGCCCACTCACCGCCTTCACGTCCGCCAGCTCCTTCTCCTTCTGTCGCACTAGGCCCTGCAGACGCACGTTCTCCCCTTCGGCCTCCCCGAGGTGCCCCTTCAGCTCTGCACACCGCTCCTGGAGCTTCCGCTCTGACTGCTCCAGCTCCGAGAGCTCCGCCTCATACTTATCCCGGAGGCGCTTGACCCTGGTGGCGGGAGAGGCCGGGTCAGGGGCAGCCCTGTGGCCCATCTCCGGGCCTCGCTCCGGGGTTCTTGGGGCCTCACCGGTTCTCCGCGGCCCGTTCACTCTCCTCCCTGGCCTGCGTCATGTCAGCCTCCAGCCGGTGGATGACCAGCTCAATCTCCTTGTCCCGGCCTTTCCGGATCTCCTCCTTTAGCTCCCGTTCTCGGTTCAGCAACCATGCTTCCTGCAGGGGAGGCAGAGGGGGGCTGGGGGAGCTGGGTGAGGGTGGCAGAGGAGGCTGAGGACCTCACCTGTCCTCAGGGGTGAGGGCCATGCCCTGTCATCAGGACCAGGGGCCTGAGTGGGAACTGTCAGCACAGCCTGGCTCTTCTCCCACTCAGAGACCGTGTCTGCTGCCAAACATCCTGATAAAAGAAGGGACCTCATCTGGCTGCTGAGGGCAGGGTGGGGCACCCACATGGCCGGGGGCCCCCACCCGGGAATGAGAGCATCGATGGGGCAGCCTCCTGGAAGGCAACCTGGAAATCCCATCTAGCTGAACACTCCACGCCCTCTGACTCAGCCAAGTCTGGGAACATACCCCACAGATACGAGGTCCCCTCCGTGTGTGGCTGTGGGAAGGGGACAGGGTGGCCACTGAACCACTACTCAGGCTTTGTCCCCTAGCTGATGGCTTGTGTGGCCCCTCTGTGCCTTTCCACCACCACCTCCTTTCAGGACAGGAGAGCGTGGTGCCACAGCCTATCTGGAGAATGGCATGAAAGGATAAGCGGAGATCTGCTCCCAAGTGGGCCCCTCACACTGGTTGTGGGTCAGCCTGTCAACTTTCAGAACAGTCACCTGGGCAAGGGGAGGGTGAGGAACATCCACCACCATCCTCTGGGGTCCACTCCAGCACCCCAGTCTCTCCCATGCCCAGCTAGAAGCTCACTCAACTACGGCCAGAATCACACTGCCAACCCCAGGCAGCCAGAACCCACGCCTGCCCAAGGGGAGGCCACCGACGTAGGGTCTGCAGGCCTGCCTTGAGGCTGGGCGGGAGGGGAGAGGGAAGGAAGCCCCCACCCCCTGTCCCAGCCTCACCCGCCTCCCACCTCCTTCTTGGCGGAGCTGGCTTCCCACATCTGTCTCTCCACCTCCAGCTGGTCCTTCAGGGCCTTCAGCTCCATCTGGGGGCAGGCGACAGTGTGGCAGCAGCCCTGCCTGGCCGCTCCCCACCCAGACCTGGGTCTGCCAGGGCCTGGATGGGCCTGAGGTCAAGCTAAGGGTTTGTGGTGAGCTGGCTGGGGAGACCCCTAGTGTGAAACCAGGCTCGGCACAGTGCTTCAAGCAGCTGCTACCCTGGCAGGTGGGACGCTGGTACCTGCGGTTGCCCTCCCCCACTCCTGGTGGGTGCTTTCCTGCTAGACAGGCTCAGAGGTATGCAGTGGGGCCGGGGGCGGGGCCTGGGCCGGGGGCGGGGCTGACCTGGTGCCTGCGCTCCTGCTCCTCTTTCCCCTTCTCAAACTCGGCCCTCAGGGCCCGGCCTGTCTCTTATACACATCTGGTGTAGAGATGCCCCAGAGAGCAATAGGATGGGAGGATGGCAGTAAACAGCCCCGCCCAGGGCTCCCACAGCACTCTGCAGTCAGGATGTTAACCCCAGGCTTGGCCAGACCTGGCCTGGAATTCGGTCCAGTCCCACCTCCAGAAGAGGGTGACACTGTCCCCAGGCAGGGCATCCTTTCCCTCCAGGATGGACCCCAAGATTCCAGGGTAGAGGGGAGAATCAGGGTCACAGCTCAGGATGCAGGCTGGCAGTGTCTGTCCTGTCTCCAAGGCCCC
>SJYX01004251.1:103382-118929 GCA_006410675.1 Oreotragus oreotragus | reverse complement strand
CAGCTCAACTGGAATTCCATCACCTCCACTAGCTTTGTTCATAGTGATGCTTTCTAAGGCCCACTTGACTTCACATTCCAGGATGTCTGGCTCTAGATGAGTGATCACACTGTCGTGGTTATCTGGGTCGTGAAGATCTTTTTTGTACAGTTCTTCCGTGTATTCTTGCCATCTCTTCTTATTATCTTCTGCTTCTGTTAGGTCCATACCATTTCTGTCCTTTATCGAACCCATCTTTGCATGAAATGTTCCCTTGGTATCTGTAATTCTCTTGAAGAGATCTCTAGTTTTTCCCATTCTGTTGTTTTCCTCTGTTTCTTTGCATTGATCGTTCAAGAAGTCTTTCTTATCTCTTCTTGCTATTCTTTGGAACTCTGCATTCAGATGCTTGTATCTTTCCTTTTCTCCTTTGCTTTTCGCCTCTCTTCTTTTTCACAGCTATTTGTAAGGCCTCTCCAGACAGCCATTTTGCTTTTTTGCATTTCTTTTCCATGGGGATGGTCTTGATCCCTGTCTCCCATACAATGTCACGAACCTCATTCCATAGTTCATCAGGCACTCTATCTATCAGATGTAGGCCCTTAAATGTATTTCTCACTTCCACTGTATAATCATAAGGGATTTGCTTTAGGTCATACCTGAATGGTCTAGCGGTTTTCCCTACTTTCTTCAATTTGAGTCTGAATTTGGCAATAAGGAGTTCATGGTCTGAGCCACAGTCAGGTAGGAATAAAATGGGTTATAGACAGAAGTCTAGACTCAGTTTTCTTGTACTTAATGTGAACCATAAGTTGATGCTTATTCTGCGTTTCTCTGTGAAACAGTTACTGGTTGTGTTTCTTAATTAATATTTGTGTTCCATGGGTCACTTTGAAAATCTGTTTTAGGCTCTCCCCAGAAATACACATGTGCACCATGTTTGCATACAATTTCTTGACATTATTGGGTCCCACCAATCCAGTAATTCTACAAATGTCATCACCGTCTTGATGGACGTGAGTTTAAATGAACTCCAAGAGATGGTGATGGACAGGGAGGCCTGGCGTGCTGCAGTCATGGGGTCGCAAGGAGTCGGACACAACTGAGTGACTGAACTGAATCGAAGGACCCCATGGGATTTCACAGTTGACTTAGTCCCCCTTTTTCGCTTTTTATGGCCAATCCTGAAGTTAGAGGGAGGTAGTATTTTAAGTCAGCTGTTTGGGACTTGGAGAGTGTTCTCACTTAGAAACATTATGGTAAAAGTGGCTATATTCTTAGGCTGTCCTGGACATCCTATTTAAACCGTCATGTAGCCTAGTGAGATGGTGCCCATACTATAATCACATCTAATAACCATCTATAAAAGTGATGCGTATTTCATGGTATATGTCAGATGACGTGAGAAGTTTTAGTCCTCTCTCTTACCACCCATGGACAGAATCTTTTCCCAAATCTGACACGCCCTTCAGGTGAGCCATGTCATCCACTTCCCCCATCTGAGGGTCAGTTTGTGGGCGTTTCTGTTACTGCTGGGATTTCTGTCCCTCATCCTCTGATGTGTTGGTCAGGGGTCTGCTGTTTGATGCTTTCCTGGGGAGGTGTGTTGTGACTTCTGTGGGGAGCATCATGCCAGCAGTCTGCCTGCCCTCCTCCTGTGTGTCCCGTGCCTCCTGTGGGAGCAGACTCTGCGCAGGCTGGAGTAGAGTGGGGCTGCTGTGCGGGCTGGGGTGTGGGATGTCGGAGCTGAAGACTCTGACAAGACTTTTCCATTTCTGAGGTGAGTCCAGGGGAAGTGAGGTTCTGGATGAAAAGATGCCCCTTTGGTGGCTGCTGGTCTGCCAGTCTGTTTCAAGAAAAATTTTTATTGAGGTGTAATTGATTTACAGTGTGTTAATTTCTGCTGTATAGCAAAGTGACTTAGTTATACAGATATATACATTTTCTTCTCTGGTGGCTCAGTGGTAAATAATCCACCTGCAATGCAGGAGAACCTGGGTTCGATCCCTGGGTTGGGAATATCCCCTGGAGAAGGAAATGGCAACCCACTCCAGTATTCTTGTCTGGAGAGTCCCATGGACAGGGGAGCCTGACAGTCCATGGAGTCACGAAAGAATCAGACATGACTTCACAACTAAACAACAACAACATAGCTTTTCTTCAGATTATTTTCCTTTCTGGTCTATCAGAGGCTACTGATCATGGTTCCCGCGCCGTGCAGTGGGACGCTGCCTCCCCATCCTGCGTGTAACAGTTTGCGTCTGCCAACCCCACACGCCCACTCCATCTCTCCCTTTCCCTCTTCCCTTGGCAACCACAGTCTTTTCTCTATGACTGTGAATCTTCTGTTTCATAGATCATTTGTGTCATATTTTATTTATTGTTTGAAAAATTTTAATTGGAGGCTAGTTGCTTTCAATGTTGTGTTGGTTTCGACCATACAGCAGTGTGAATCAGCCACAAGTATATACATGTGTGTGTGTATCTACAAGTATATATCCCCGCTTAAGCCTCCTTCCCAGCCCCCTGATCCCACCCCCTCGGGTGTGTTATATTTTAGATTCCTTCTATGTGGTATCACGTGATATTTGTCTTTTTCTTTCTGACTTAGTGTGATAATTTCCAGATCCATCCATAGTGCTGCAAATGGCATCTCGCATTCTCAGGTGGTTGAGTAGTATGTCATTGTGTGTGTGTACCGCATCTTTATCTTTTTATCTGTTGATGGACATTTAGATTATTTCTATGTCTTGTCTATTGTGAATAGTCCTGCTAAGAATATCGATGTGCATGTATTTTTTGAATTACAGTTTTGTCCATATCTATGCCCAGGAGTGGGATTGTAGGATTATGTGCTAGCTCTAGTTTTAGTTTTTTGAAGAACCTCCACGCTGTTCTTCATAGTATCTGCACCAGGTTACATTCCCACCAGCATTGTAGGAGGGCTCCCTTTTCTCCACAACCTCTTCAGTATTTGTTACTTGTAGACGTTTTAATGGTGGCCATTCTGACTGGTGTGAGGTGGTACCTTGTGGTGGTTTTGATTTGCATTTCTCTGATAATCAGTGATGTGGAGCATCTCTCCATCTGCCTGTCTGGCCTGGCAGTCTGTGTGGCTGTGGACATTGGCGGGGGGTGGTGGTGAGGGAGGGATACAGACGGTTGGCTCGTGTCCCTGGAGTGTACGCCCCATAGTGCTGACAGTTGAGGATGGAAACTCACGAGGATGACCCCGTGGGAATGCCGTGCTGGCCTGCGATGGATGCTAGTGGCGACCCACCGTCTACTGGATGTGTTGGGCTGGACCACTCATCTGATGAGCATCTTGTAAGCTGGATGAATGAGTTTAAGGAAAGTGCCTTTGCTAAAAATTCAAAACGCTGGTTGAGCTGTTTGAAGACAAGGCTGCATTGTCCACTCCTAGGGTGCATCCTGGTCCCTCGCGTGGATAACACACACGCGTGCTTAAATCACTTAACCCTCAACAACCACCCTCCAAAGGTGGTTTCATTTAGTGCTTATGCACACATAGCCTTCAGAGTCAGATGGCAAGGGTGCCCGTCTCGATTTTTGTGGAGTAGGTGATGTCTTTTTTTTTTTTTTAATAAAATAACACATCTCAAAGATATAAGGCTTCTGCTGTAACCCAGTAAGAACTAGGAAAATAATAATTTTGTACACAATAGCCATTTGATAGATGCCAGTCCAACTGGTTAGGGTTATAATCAAGGTAGCGTATTTGTTTCTTGATGTAGGTCAGAGTTTAAAATTTACTCTTATTAAAAAATTGCACACTAAAATTTCTGACACAAAACTCAAATATGTGAGAACATAATTTTATAATATTTTATTCTTTTCTGTTTGGAAGTTGGAGCATTACCTTCAACTGGGAAAGGTGATTGCATATCCCCAGATGTGGGGCAGCAGGCTGTTCAAGTTTGTGTCGCGAGTTGGCCAGAGAAGGGCCAGCCTTGGTGTCGTCTCTTGTGTGTTTCACCCAAGGGATGACAGAGGAATGTAAGACACTTCTGCTGTCAGAGATCATTTGGTCACAACCCAGTTCACAGGAAATGGAAAATAAGTGTGTGGATTTTAGGCTAAAATGCCAATATTAGAAATACTTCTTTTGTGTTGATTTCTTATATTCTCCCCTTGAAATGCCGAACATATTCAGGAGAAACAGGGACGGAAGGGAAGTGAGTCTCCTACCTTTCTTGCCTCACCGCGTTCCTTTTCAGTGGACGGAAAGTATGTGATTTGAAGAGTTTTTCATGAAATTAATCATGCTAAAAATTTGAAGGGAAAGGGTGACCAAGAGTCAACAGAATGAAGGAGTAACCGATGGGTAAGGAGACAAAAGAGTGGGAATAAACTCATTTCGAAGGCGTTTCAGTCATTCTGTGTCTGCACTTGCTCTGCTTTGTCTGACAGTGGCCCTCCTTAAACCTGGGGGCAGGGAGAGGAAAGAGGGGGCAGAGTAGAGAGAGAGAAGGGGGTCGGTTCACCAGGTGAGAGCACCCCCCCCACCGGCTCTCGCGGGAGCTGTGTGCTGGCACTGCGCGCTCAGTGGCCTGGGGGGCTGACTCAGACCACGGGGTGCTCCCCGTCTTTTGAAAGAATTCTTAAAACTTTTGCTCTGTGTTGTTATTTTGTGTGTTTCCTTTAATGTAATTTTATGCAATTATTTTACCCCAGTGTGGCTCCAAGAAGACTGTTCCTGGTAGTTCTGCTCCTTCAGGCAGTGAGGTGATTGAGAGCTTAGACCCAGGACAGATCTTCTTCATGGGATCTTCCGTTTCATTTGATAAGTATTTTGTCTTTGAAAAGAGACTGGTCTCCTGCAAAGCTGTCGGCCTGTGATGCACCAGGCAAAGGCGGGAGGCAGACGGTTGATGTCTGTGTGCCTGTGACTGACGCTGCTCTGGCCCTCCTCCCTGGGCGGTGGGAATGGTGGGTTGGTGGGGGGCTTGATGCGATCGCCCAGCTGAGCAGGCGGCGGTGCCTGGCCGGTGGGCACCTCACAGCGAGTGCCCGAAGGGGAGGCTGGTGTGTGTGCTGCCGATCAGACAGAGAGAAGCAGGGCTGGGACGCCGGGGCACGGCCTGCCTCGTCCGCCACCGCAAGCGCTTCCCTCTTAGTTCTTCTGGTTTAGAAAGAGCCGGGGCTGGGGGTCAGAATCCATGGAGGAGACAGATGGGCTGGCTTGCCTTGGAGCCCTGCGGGGACCCTTGGCTCCAGACTCCGATCCTCTAAGGCTCGCTCATCTCCTTAAATGAGTCCTCTCCCCACATGCCCCTCCCCATCTGTGGCTGCTCTTGGGGCCCAAGGCCTCGTCTCCCTCCTTTTCCGTCTTCTTGCACACACTCTCCTCGCGGAGAGGGGCCTGTGGACTCCGTGTACCTGCGCTTGGGTTCTCACGTCTCACATCTTGGTCCTCGATCTCACGGTCGGTCGGGAGCAGCCAGTCCAGCTGGTCCCGCCGCGTCAGCAAGGATGCGGGCAGCGTGACCTGGCCGGGCGCCCGCCCCGCCCGGAGCGCCTCGGTGCGATGGGCCGCCGGCTCCCGAGGCTGTTAGACTGTTGACTTTCCCCACCTTATAGCTTCAGCTATTTGCTAATTAATCCTCGTGACTCAGGAAGTTAGGATTTATCCGGCTCTAAACTAGTGTATACCCAGTGCCCAGGGGAAGCTTCTGGCAAGGTCGATTTTTCAAAGTAGATTTGACTGAGAAAAATAAACACTGTGGGCTTACGTTATTGTTATATCCAAGCGTGTAAACATTGTTTCCTTAAAATACGTGGTTAGGATTTTTTTTCATATAGCTTTCTCTCTAGAAAAAATGACTATAGCCTTATTTTATATTGGAGCTAAAATTACATTTGTTTAAATAGTTTGCTTAATTAGAACTTACTGTTTGCTGGTGAGCAGACGTCTCTGGCTGTTTTCCAAGTGTATTTAAATTTTAGTGTTCTGGTATTTCAGTTGTATGACTAAGCCTGTCCTTAAACTGATTGTTCTAGCAAGAATGTTTTCCTTTTGGTTCGTCATTCTTCAGAATGTATTTAAGAATATATCCCAGTTAACGCATTCAGCTGCTACCTCTACGTGTTTCTTCACACACGGAGTATACTGGATTATTTTCTTTGCAGGTTATGATCTCTGTATAAAACTATTGTTCAAGTAACAAGTATATATTATTCTTTAGCATAATTTAAATTGTAGTGGTAAAACATGAGCTGGGTGTTATTGAAAATACCTGTGACTTCAGTTAACTAAATTTTACTGAGAGAGTTGTTCCAAAATATCAAATTGATGACCTTCTATTATTTACAGTATTTATTTTTGCCCATTCTGCCAATGGGACTTTATATACTAGAGGGTCTTAGGTCACTGTTTAATTTTTGTTATTCTTGATCACATGCAGTTCTGTCTTCCTGTCTAGCACTTCATGAGCATATGTGTGGCACCCAAATCTCTAAGTCCTGATGATGTAGATTTTGCCGTGCTCTGAGGACACAGGAGGCAAGGGATCTTTTTATTTCCTGAAACATTTGAAAGACTGGAAGATTCCTTTTTAACTCACTGTTTTCCTGGACCCAGAATTAGAACTTGAGCTGTGACTGAGAAGCTGTATTGAAGAGGAATAATTTAAGGTGAAGAACAAGTTTTGGAAGCTTAGAGTCTGGGGACGGAGAAGGCGATGGCACCCCACTCCAGGACTCTTGCCTGGAAAATCCCATGGACAGAGGAGCCTGGTGGGCTGCAGTCCATGGGGTCGCCAAGAGTCGGACACCACTGAGCAACTTAACTTTGACTTTTCACTTTCATGCATTGGAGAAGGAAATGGCAACCCACTCCAGTGTTCTTGCCTGGAGAATCCCAGGGATGGGGGAGCCTGGTGGGCTGCTGTCTGTGGGGTCGCACAGAGTGGGACACGACTGAAGCGACTTAGCAGCAGCAGCAGCAGCAGCAGCAGAGTCTGGGAATTCATTCGTGTGCTTCCTTTGTGTTGGATTCATCTAACTAACCATTTATGGTGGAATTATGTTCTTCAGCACTGGTTGACGGTGCTGTGAACTTATTCCTTTAACATTGTGTAGTCGGATGTTTGGTCTGAGCTTTACTTTGTGTGTGTGCTCAGTTGTGTCTGGCTCCTCGTGACCCTGTGGACTGTAGCCCGCCAGGCTCTTGCCATGGAATTCTCCAGGCAAGAATACTGGAGTGGGTTGTCATTCCCTACTCTAGGGGATCTTCCCCACCCAGGGATCAAACCTGCATCTCCTGCATTGTCAGGCAGATTCTTTTCTACTGAGCCACCTGGGAAGCCTGAGTTTTACTTTATTGACGCGTAAATGCATTTGGAGAGGAAAAGGCCCTGGATTCCAGTACTGAACTATTCCCCGTAGTAACCTGCGTGGTTACCCCCAGGGAGACAGCCCGCTAAGGATCACACTTTAATCTCTGTTCCGTCTTGTCTTGGGAAAGCTTGATTTACTCACGGCGGAGATATCCTTTGCACATATTGTAAAGGCAGCAACTTCATGGCTCCACCAAATCAATCAATCACACTATTTTTTATTGATTTGGTGGCTGGAAGGAAATGTAGACCCCTAAGCTGAGAATGGAGAAGGCAATGGCACCCCACTCCAGTACTCTTGCCTGGAAAATCCCATGGACAAAGGAGCCTGGTGGGCTGCAGTCCATGGGGTCTCGAAGAGTCGGACACGACTGAGCGAATTCACTTTCATTTTTCACTTTCATGCCTTGGAGAAGGGAACGGGAACCCACTCCAGTGTTCTGGCCTGGAGAATCCCAGGGACGGGGGAGCCTGGTGGGCTGCTGTCTGTGGGGCCGCCCAGAGTCGGAAACGACTGAAGTGACTTAGCGGCAGCAGCAGCAAGCTGGGAGTACGGTGATAATTGTTAGGGAATAGGTAAAAAGCTCTGTTTGCTCTGTGTTCTCAGCTATCACATACTTCTCGAGTAATTTTACCATCTGTGGGCGCAGATGAGAGAGGAGAATTTTTGAAGCATCGACTTTATAAAGGACGAATGACAAATGCTTTTTCTACAATGCAAGTATTGGTTCTTAAAATCTGAAAATAAGGCCTTTTTTCCAAGACCTTAGACTTACTTGAGTGGTTCTAAACTTCAGCTACGTCAGAGTCTCTTGGAGGGCTTGTTACAGTAGATGCTTGGGCTTCAGCCCAAGGCTTCTTATTCAGTAGATCTGGGAGGGACCTGAAACTCTTCCATTCCAATAAGTTCCAGGAAGTTAGGTTTTCAACAAAAAGCTGTTGCTGCTGAGCCGGGGCCGTACTATGAGAGAGTACCTGTCATAAAGAAAATGATAAATATAATGGACCATCAGATTCATTTGATATGACCAATAAATATTATAAGCAGGTTTAAAAAATAATTGTAGTATTATTTGGAGCAAACCACATGCCAGGATTTGTCACTTTTGTGTGTTAATGTCTACTTCTCATAACAATTCTTATGGATAGGACCTATTCTTTTTTTTTTAATTTATTTTATTGAAGTATAGTTGATTTTGGAAAAGGAAATGGCAATCCACTCGGTACTATTGCCTGGAAAATCCCATGGACAGAGGAGCCTGGTAGGCTGCAGTCCATGGGGTTGCAGAGAGTTGGACACGACTGAGCAACCTCACTTTCCTTTCCTTCCCTTATAGTTGATTTACAGTGATACGTTAATTTTTCCTGTACAGCAAAGTGATTCAGTTTTTCATGTATGTGTGTGTGTCTTCCCTGGTGGCTTCCCTGCTGGTAAAGGATCTTTCTGCGATGTGGGAGACCTGGGTCCGCTCCCTGGGTTAGGAAGATCCCCCGGAGAAGGGAAAGGCTCCCCACTCCAGTAGCCTGGAGAATTCCATGGGCTGTACAGTCCACGGGGCTGCAAAGAGTCAACACGACTGAGCGACTTCCGCTTCACGTGTGTATGTGTCTCACATTTTTTTCACATTCTTTTCCGTTGTGATTTGTCACAGAATACCGAAGATAGCTCCCTGTGCTGGGCAACAGGCATGTCCTCTGATGCTGTGTGGACTAGCTTGCGTCTGCTAACCCCAACCTCCCTCTCCTCCCCCCCAGCGCCCCCCTTAGCAGCCACAGGTCTGCTTTCTGTCTATGAGTCTGCTTCTGTTTTGTAGAAAAGTGCCTTTATGTTGTAGTTTAGATTCCCTGTGTAAGCAGTATTGTACGATATTTGTCTTTCTCTGTGTGATTTACTTCTCTCAGGATGACCATCTCTAGGTTCATCCATGTGGCTGCAGATGGGATTGTTCCCTTCTGTTTTGCAGATGAGTAACATTCCACTGTGTACATGTGCCACACCTTCTTCGTTCATTTTTGTCTCCATCCTGACTGTTCTGAATCCCTGTGTTACAGGTGTTGAAACTGATGCCCAGGGAGGTTGCATAATTTCCTCAGGTCGTGAAGCTGGTAGATCTCAGGATGCATGTGGAAAAGAGGCTAAGAGAGATCACGCAGGCTGGAGACCTGTCTAGGGAGGAAGTGAGGGTCACACGCCAGTCTGCCTGACTCCAGACATTGTGCTCTCTTTGCTGCACGAAGGGTGAATCCAGTGAGCAGAGCTAAAGGGGGAAGTGAACTCACCTTTGGACCCTGGTCTAATATCTTTACAAATGTGATGTGATGTTTGAGTTATTTCTGTGTGGTGTAAGAGATGTGTATCTAGTAGAGGAAGGGTTAAATGGTGGTGGGGGGATAGACTCAAAGGGTAGAGTTTAGAAGCAAATCATGTTTTTTTAAATGCAAAAAATAGTTGATTTGGTAACCTTCACCATTTCAAGACAGTAAGAGAGAACACAGATGAGTATGATGTGGTTTCATATAGGTGGTCGTAGCTTGGGACTGAGAAATCCTGAATATCTTCTCATCATGAAGAATAGTGATTTCTTTGGGTAAATTCCTCATCAATAAAGTGAAAGTTGCTCAGTTGTTTCTGACTCTTTGTGACTCCATGGACTATACAGTCCCTGGATTTCTCCAGGCCAGAATACTAGAGTGGGTAGCCTTTCCCTTCTCCAGGGGATCTTCCCAACCCAGGGATCGAACCCGAGTCTCCTGCATTGCAGGTGGACTCTTTATCAGCTGAGCCACAAGGGAAGCCCCTCACCAATTAAAAAGGTCCAAGATAACACTGTTTACTTTCAACAGGGCTATATGGAACATTTGTATAATCAGGGCTGTATCTGAAATGCAGTTTAGAAAGTACTGATTTTTTTCTTTTTAATTAATTTATTTTAATGGGAGGCTAATTACTTTATAATATTGTGATGGTTTTTGCCATACATTGACGTGAATCTGCCATGGAGGTACACGTGTCCCCATCCTGAGCCCCCCACCACCTCCCTCCCCATCCCATCCCTCAGGGTCATCCCAGTGCACCAGCCCTGAGCGCCCTGTCTCAGTTGAACCTGGACTGGCTATTCGTTTCACCTATGATAATATGCATGTTTCAATGCCATTCTCCCAAATCATCCCACCCTCACCTTCTCCCACAGAGTCCAAAAGTCTGTTCTTTACATCTTGTGTCTCTTTCACTGTCTCGCATATAGGGTCATCGTTACTATCTTTCTAAATTCCATATGTATTCGTTAATACACTGTATTGGTGTTTTTCTTTCTGACTTACTTCACTCTGATAGGCTCCGGTTACTGCAGCTTACTGCTTTGCTAGAGACATTAAATACATTTGTGAGAAGGTCCCTTGGAGAAGGGAATGGCTGGCTACCCACTCCAGGATTCTTGCCTGGAGAACAGCTTAGATAGAGGGGTCTGGCAGGCTGTAGTCCATGGGGTTGCAAGAGTTGGACGTGACGGAGTGACTTACACTTTAGCTGCTACGTCTTTTGTTTCAAAAGCTTTACCTGTTACGCCTGGCAGCACAGGATGAAGTGTGAGGATGAGTGGTCAACAGTGGGGTTTTACAAGGTCGGGTCTAGGAGATTTGGGGTGGCTCTGAGTGTGCCAGGACAGGGGTGCTGGCTTCAGCGGGGTGCAGAGGAGGGGTGGGCCAGGGCTGGGCGGGGCCGTGAATCTTGAGCCTGATGCACTGGACGCTGGGTTTGCTGGAAGGAGATCAGGTGGAGAGAAATGGCGAAGCCGCGCCCGAGACTAACACAGCATCATCAGTCAGCTGTATCTCAATAAAAAAAGAGATGGTGAGGACAGATAAGAGGCAAATGGGATGGGTCCGCCAAGGATGTTGTTGGAAGTACCTGAGGACAAGAGCAACGTGGTATAACTGGCATTCTGAAGTCATGTAACTGCCATCGGGAAGAGCCTTGAATGCATACGTAAGTAAGCATTAAGGAACTACAGGTGATGGCATTGTGAACTCTGCGATGGGGCTGCCTTCCCGTGATGGCTCCATGTATGCTGAGTGAGGGAACCTACAGAGGGGACTGCAAGGCCTCTGTCTTAGTTCTTAGTTCTTCCCCTTGTTTTATAGCTGGTACTCAGATGGGGTTGTGGAAGGCCTGCTGATCAGACTATAGGTTGAAGGAACACTCAGTGTAGTAAATAGCAAGAATGCTGGAGCTCTGGTCTCATCAGAAAGAGAGAACTTAACAGTGAAAATGTAAAGTTTTGCTCAAAGACTGAGGATTTCCCTATAGGATTTAGAAGGTGCAGAAGGTCTGGTGGGCAGTGATTCCTGTCATCGGAGCCGGGGGTTCTGATGACCTCAGACTGACCGCAGCGGTGCGCCTGCACGCAGGCTGTGTTAGCAGAGCTGAGTGTGCTGGGCACCCAACATCCAGGGTGTTTGTTCAGGTCCTGACTGCGTATAAAGGGGCAGTCAAAAGGAAAGTGATGCAGCCATGATGGTGAGCATCTAGAAACGTCTCTTGGATGAGGGATGATGGAGACAATTGAGAGGAGACTTTGAGAAGAGAGGATTATGGAGACACATGATGGGTGTTTTCAGATATTGGTCAGGGTAGTCATTTAAGCTGCTGCTGCTCCTAAGTCGCTTCAGTCGTGTCCGACTCTGTGCGACCCCATAGACGGCAGCCCACCAAGGGGTGGGGGTGGGCAGCCTTGAGGTTCACATCTCTGCATAGGAAATGACAGGCCAAGACTCATCCTGCCTGCCTTGCCCCGCGCTGGCCCCCCTGTTTAGCCGGCACTCACGCCAGTGAGGCTGGGAGAAGGACTGACTGAGGCAGGAGAGCAGGACGGGAGTACCTGGGGGGTCAGAGGTTACCTGAGGGGGCTGGGCCATGCCTGGTTGGCTTGTGGCTGGTTGACCTGCGTGGCGCTGTTAGATCTGCGAAGGTTGTTGATGGCCCGGGAGCCTCCGGGCCCTGGGTTCTCCTGCAAAAAGGAGGGAAGCAACTGACCGTGTGGCTGAGGTTTCAGACCCTTGCGAGTCCACTCAGGGCCAGGCCAGGCTTGGACCCAGATTGAGTGAGAGGCTCTCCTGGGTCACAGGTAGACAGGTGAGCAGGGGGAGCAGGTGACAGGTGGGCGGGGGAACACCCTGGGGGCCCTGGGTTTGCCTGGCTGAGGCGGGGCAGGTCCCCAGCCTCTCACATGAAATGGGAGAGCCTCACCCCTGGCAGGTGGAAGGTCCAAGGAGAGGCATGTGACTCCTGCCCAGGCACCACAGCAAAGGCTACCATCCTCCTCATCACCTTCTCACCAATGAGCCTGGCTGTTCACTCCCCATGGCAGCTCTCATCCCAGAGTTCCTGCTGCCATCCAGCTGCCCACCTGCCGCCTACTGCCTGCCCTGCACAGTATCTCCAAGGCCACCAGGAACCTCTCCTTCCCCACACATCAACCTCATTTACAGAGGAATCACACAAATCCAAATGTTGCTGGAACAGGAAGGATGGAGGGCTTGGTGCTGGCAGGATCTAGGCTCTATGTGGGGCCAGGTGACCCTAGCAGCGACCTATTGGTGAGTCAGCTCCCTAGTCTATCAGCCAGAGTCCTTCCTGCCCCCGGATAGCCCCAGGGATGAATGGGATAATGGACATGAAGGTGCCTGCTGAGGTGTGCATCTCAGACGCCAGGAGTCAGACGCCACCCCAAGACAGGAGGCCCTGAATAGCCCCCAGACCTGACACCCAGCTCTGATACTCACCAGCATCTTCCTCCTTGGCTCACTGCCCGTGACCACAGAGATGGAGCGGGTGATGGGCTTGGTGGCGGAAGCACTATTGGGGCGCCGGTTCATGGGTGGAGGGAGGCCTGTCAGACTCAAGTCCACGCCTTCCAGGCTGCCCTCGGGGCCGCTGAGGGCCCTGGAGCCTTTCATGGTGGACAGGTGGCCCTGAGAAGAGAATAAGGGCGGTGGGCAGGCGTCCTCCGAGGGCCCAGGTGGTGTGCACGCCCTCTCCAGCTCAGCCGCAAAGGCCCAGGACTGAGGGTCCGAGTCTGCATGCCGCTCAGCTCCCCAGAGGCCTGCTGTGCCCACCACCCTTGTTGCTCGGTGGCTCTCTCCTTATCAGGAGCACAAGTGAGTGGCAGAGCAGGAAGCTGACCATTAACAGCAAAAGGAGGTTTCCTGGGGTCAAGATGACCCTCCCTGGAAGGGTACTGCAGGGGGTGACCCTGGGCTGCTGAAAGTCATAGATATGAGCCCTCATCCCATGATAGGAACTCTACCTGCCTAGGCCCCGTATTCCTCATCTGTAAAATGGGCCTTCAAAAGTGCCTCCTCACAGGGTATCATGAGGTTCAGACAAGGCGGCCATGAGGCTGGCCTGTGGTGAGCACCCCACAGGTGATATTCAAACTGGGATTTGTTAAAGCCCCTAAACTTATCTGGCCACAGAACTCTCCTTCTGTCTCCTTAGAAACATCCAGAATACCCAAGAGCTCCTGGGAGGCAGCATCTACTCTCGTGTCCAGGTTCCCCTCCTTCCCTCCTGCTGCTGCTGCTAAGTCACTTCAGTCGTGTCCGACTCTGTGTGACCCCATAGACGGCAGCCCACCAGGCTCCCCCATCCCTGGGATTCTCCAGGCAAGAATACTGGAGTGGGTTGCCATTTCCTTCTCCAATGCATGAAAGAGAAAAGTGAAAGTGAAGTCGCTCAGTCTGTCTAACTGTTAGCGACCCCATGGACTGCAGCCCACCAGGCTACTCCGTCCATTGGATTTTCCAGGCAAGAATACTGGGGTGGGGTGCCATTGCCTTCCCTGCCTCCCCTCCTAGGGTGGCACTTTCACAGTGTAAGTTGCTGGCCCTTCCCCATCCGACTGCTCAGCCCTGGGCCTCGTCCCTCCATCCTAGGGGACAGCCTCTGGCCTCCTGGTGTCAAACACCNTGCCTCCCCTCCTAGGGTGGCACTTTCACAGTGTAAGTTGCTGGCCCTTCCCCATCCGACTGCTCAGCCCTGGGCCTCGTCCCTCCATCCTAGGGGACAGCCTCTGGCCTCCTGGTGTCAAACACCATCTCTGCATGGCCGGTTCCCACAGGCATATCTTTCACCACCCCCTTATGCCCTAGTTCCCAGCTTAGCTGACCATGGAGTACATGGCACCTCAGACCCAAACAGACTCCTGACTGCCACCTCCAGCTGCCCCTCCCCAGTGGGTGTTTTCTGAAACTGGCTCAGACCAAAGATTCAAGTCTCGTCCTGACCTCTTCTGCCTCTCACCTCTGTCCCTGCCCCCTCAGGCACCCGGCTGGTGCCCCTTTCCCGTCAGTCCCTTCCCTCCACAACCCCCATCTGAGCCCCTATCTCTTAAAACTGAAAAACTACGGCAACCCCTCCTCTGGCCCTGCCTGACCAGCCTAGCCTCTCCCCACACGGCAGCCTCAGCTGATCTTTCTGAACTGGGTCTCAGATCAGGGTGAGAGGACACTCAGGCAGGAGGAATAAAGTCACCAGGCCTGGACTGAGAACGCCCCTCAGACCTGACCCTGCTCTCTGTGACCTCCTCACTGCCTCCTTTTCCCTCCTTCAATCTGCTTGAGACTCTTCCCTGGGATGTCATGAGGGGCCCCTGCTCCCCCACTCAGAGGACTGCCCGTCCCTGTCACTCCTCATTCCCTATCCTGCTTCACTTGTCTCCCTTGGCCACCTGCCCACACAGGTTGGTCTGTGCACTGCCTGATGCCCTTGTAAGAATGTAAGGTCCACGAGGGTAGGGACCCTGCAACCCTAGGATCTGGCATGTGGCATGTGCTCAGGTAACCAGAGGAGATGAGCTGGCACCAGGAGGGACCAGAAAGGAATGAGCATAGCCCTCCATGGCATGGAGGACTCTGGTGGGCCAGGGGGCACACACCATCGTCACCCAGGGTCAGCACTGCAGCCTCCTTCAGCCCCAACACCTACAGCAGAGGCTTTGGTGCCTACTCTCCAGAGTGAAGGCAGAGGCTGTCCCTGCCACTCACTAGGCCAGTGTCCTCGGGTATGTGCTTCCGGTAGTGTGAGTGAAATTTAACACCCTCCTCTCCTCCAGGCACCAGCCACACCCAGCCTAACTGGGCCCACGCGAGGGGCTGGCACCCTTGAGCAGCAAGGAGTCGGTGCGGGGGTCGGGGGGGGGGGGGGGGGGGGG
>SJYX01004251.1:6180-101962 GCA_006410675.1 Oreotragus oreotragus | reverse complement strand
TTTTTTTTTTTTTTTTTTTGCCTCCTTCTTCGAAGTTTTAATCCCCCACCTCCACTGCCCCCCGCCCCCCCGAACCCCGCCCGGCCTGGAGGTTGTTTCCTATCGTTTCTCACGTCCAGACCACTGTCCCCGCTGGCAAGACCTCGCCTCTTTGGCATCCTGCGTGTTTCCCTACCTGCACTGTGCATCCTTCCCAGCGCGCAGGTGGACCCAGCACACCCAGCTCAGCACTACCCAGTAGCTATCCTATGCCCCCAATCTGTGATCCCTTCTCCAGGAAAGCCCCCTCTCTTCCACGAACCTTCTGGTCTTGCCAACATTTTTCCCTTCAAAATAACAGCACATTGCTCATTTTTGTCCCATTTTTATAAATCAAATACTATTTTTACTTCAAAAAATTCTAATTTATATCAATAAAAATCATATTTTTGGGTGTATAGCTGAGTTTTGACAATGCAGAGAGCTGTTTAGGTTTCCCTCGTGGCTCAGATGGTAAAAATTCCCCTTGCAATGCGGGAGACCCGGGTTCAATCCCTGGGTTGGGAAGATCCCTGGAGAAGGAAATGGCAACTTGTATTCTTGCCTGGAGAATCCCCACGGACAGAGGAGCCTGGTCATCTACAGTCCATGGGGTCGCTGAGTTGGAATTGACTGAGTAACTAAGCACACACACACACTCAGAGCTGTTTTACCACCACCACAACCAAGGCACAGAACATTCTCTCCCCTCCCCAAACCATGGGCTGCCTTTTTGTAGCCAAATCCTCCCCAGCCCCTGTCCCAGTCACCTCCAACCTGTCGTCTGTCAGTCTATCACTATGGTTTTGCCTTTTCCAGAGTCTTGGAAATGCAGTCCTGTGCTGTGTACCATTTTGAGTCTGCTTTCCTTCACTTAGTCACATGAGTCTTCCTATTCCTCTTTTCTTCATTGCTAACTAGTATTCCACAGTGTGGGTGAACCATCCTTTATTACACAGCAACCAAGGGCTTAAGGGTTGTTTCAGGTTTGGGGCAATTATGAATGGAACTTTTGTAAACATTCACTTTTAAACATTTGTATGAACTTAAGTTTTCATGTCACTTCGGTAAATACTTAGGAAGGGACTGCTGAATTGTATGGTAGGTAGGTAGGTGTTTAACTTTCTAAGATACTGCCAAACTTTTCCCGAAGGCAATGTATCTTTTTATTATGCTGCATTCTCACCAGCAGCCTGTGAATTCCATTTGATCCACCTTGGCCTTACACTTGGTATTACTGGATTTTTAAATTATTTTTAATTAATACTAATATTAATGGGTGTCAGGACTTCCCTGGTGGTCCAATGGTTAAGAATCCTCTTTGCAATGAAGGGGACACAGGTTTGATCCCTGGTCAAGGGAGATCCCACAGGCCTCGGAGCCAACTAAATCCACACACCGTATCAAAAAGATCTTAACACAGTGAAGAGACCAGATGCTGCAACTAAAATAAATATTCTTAAAAATACTAACAGGTGTGTAGTGGTGTTCCACATGGTCTTCAACGGTATTTCCCTAACAATGTTGAGAAACTATCTGTGTGCTTCTGTCTGATATCCATATACCTCCTTTAGCAAAGTGTCCGTCCACATCTTTCACCCACTTTGTACATCGAGTTTGGAGTGTTCCTTATATGTTCTTGATATAAATCCTTCCTGAGAGTTGTGATTTGCAAACATCTCGTCTGTGGCTTGTCTTTTTGTTCTTGTCATTCAAAGTAAAGTTCTTCATCTTTGATGATGCCTAGTTTTTTCTACTACAGTTTGTGCTTTTTCTCTCATAGAAGCCTTTGCCTAATCCAAGGGCAGAGC
Organism: Oreotragus oreotragus; assembly: GCA_006410675.1. Lineage (NCBI taxonomy): Eukaryota > Metazoa > Chordata > Mammalia > Artiodactyla > Bovidae > Oreotragus > Oreotragus oreotragus. The sequence goes on along the minus strand of SJYX01004251.1, from coordinate 100,133 downwards.
ATTTTCTGCTAGGTTTTCTTCTGGAAGTTTAACTTCTAGGTAGGGTTACGGCTCACTTTAAATACTGTGTAAGATATGAGAAGGGGCCAAGGTTCATTCTTTTCTTCCAGTTGTTTCAATACTATGTGTTGAAAGTCTATCCTTTCTCCATTGAATTACCTTGACACCTGTGGAAAACCGACTGACCATACCTGGGTGGCTGTTTCTGAATTGTCTACACTGGCCCACTGATCTATGTCTAAACTTTCACGCATCCCACAGTGTTGACTAGCGCTTCTTGACAGTATGTTTTCAAAGGAGGTACTGTGAGCCCTCTGTGTGCTTTTGCAAATTCACCTTAGCTATTCTGATTGCTTTGACTTTGGTTGTAGCTTTTAGGATCCGTTTGTTTCCATTTACAAAAAAAAAAAAAAAATCTAGATGGGAATTATGTTAAATCTGCAGATCAATTTGGGAAAAATTGACATCTTAACAGTAAAAATCTTCCAATCCATAGTGTCTCTCTCCATTTACGTAGGTCTTCATTGTTTTCTTTCATCAGTCTTGTATTTTGCAGCATACAGAGCCTATATATGTATATATGCACACACGTAGATTAGGCTCACTTTAAATACTGTGTAAGATATGAGAAGGGGCCAAGGTTCATTCTTTTCTTCCAGTTGTTTCAATACTATGTGTTGAAAGTCTATCCTTTCTCCATTGAATTACCTTGACACCTGTGGAAAACCGACTGACCATACCTGGGTGGCTGTTTCTGAATTGTCTACACTGGCCCACTGATCTATGTCTAAACTTTCACGCATCCCACAGTGTTGACTAGCGCTTCTTGACAGTATGTTTTCAAAGGAGGTACTGTGAGCCCTCTGTGTGCTTTTGCAAATTCACCTTAGCTATTCTGATTGCTTTGACTTTGGTTGTAGCTTTTAGGATCCGTTTGTTTCCATTTACAAAAAAAAAAAAAAAATCTAGATGGGAATTATGTTAAATCTGCAGATCAATTTGGGAAAAATTGACATCTTAACAGTAAAAATCTTCCAATCCATAGTGTCTCTCTCCATTTACGTAGGTCTTCATTGTTTTCTTTCATCAGTCTTGTATTTTGCAGCATACAGAGCCTATATATGTATATATGCACACACGTAGATTTATACCTATTTCAGTTTGGGGATGCTATCATAAAGTCTCTATTTGGGGCCACACCAGGTCTTCGTTGCTACGTGTGGGCTTTCCCTAGCTGGGGCGGCAGCGGGTGCTCTTCCTTGCGTTCTCACGGTGGGGGCCCCGCTTGTTGTGGGGCACAGGCTCTAGATGCGTGGGCCTTAGCTGCTGTGGCACGTGGGCCCTAGGGCAGGGGCTCAGTACTTGTGGCTTAGGGGCTTAGTTGCTCCATGGCATGTGGAACCCTCCTCTACCAGGGATGTCCCAATAACAGATTTTAAAATGTAAACGTCCAATCATATATCACTCGTATATGAAACTACAATTCAGTTTTACTCAACAGCCTGGGTTCTTGCCAGTCATAGGATTTTTTTGTGTAATCTATGTGATTTTCAACATAATCATGCTTTCTGTGGCTAGTTAACAGTTTTATTTCTTCCTTCATATTTGTCTTTTCCCCCATTGTTTCACTGAAGTGGCTGGTGCTTCCACAGCAGTGCTAAACAAAAGTGGTGAGTGTGGACATTCCCGCCTTGTTCCCAATCTTGGACGGAAATCACTCAGCCTTTTGACATTAAGTATGGTGTTGCAGAGTCGGACACGACTGAAGCGACTGTGTATGCACACAAGCACTCGGTCCATCCCCTTTACTGGGTGAAAGAAATTCTTATATTTCTAGTTTGCTGAGCTTTTTAAAATCATGAATATTGAAATTTATCTCTTGCTTCTTTCTGTATAAAATGATTATGTGACTTGTTCTTCTGTAGTGTCTTAATATAGTGAATTGCACCGATTTTCAGATGTTGGACCAGCCTTCCATTCCCAGGAAAAACTCCACTTATTGTGATGTATTATTCTGTATACTGCTGGATCTGTTTTGCTAATAGTCTGTTGAGGACTTTTTTTTTTTTAATCCATGTTCATCAAGGAGATTGGTGTGTAGTTCTCCAAATCAAGCATTCACCAAGATAGACTATTATCCTGGGCCACTAAACAAACTTACGTAAAAGCCTGAAATCTTTATAATGAAAGTCTTATATGTTCTCTTACAACATAAAAATTAAAGTACTAATAAAAAACGCATTTTAAAATAATCCATCAGGACTTACCTGGTGGTCCAGGGGTTGAGACTCCACATTTCCACTGCAGGAGGCATGGGTTTGATCTCTAGTTAGTCCAGGAGGTTGCACATTCTGCCTGGTGCTGTGCCCCCCCAATAAAAGTCAGACAAAAAGGAAGTCTTATGGGAAATTAGAAAATATTTTGAACTGAATAAATACTAAAATGCTATCAAAGTGCATGGGATGTAGCTAAAAGTGTCTAGAGGAAGATGTATAGCATTAAAAATGGTTCCATTAGGACTTCCCTGGTGGTCCAGTGGATAAAAATCTGCCTGCCAATGCAGGCAACGTGGCTGTGATCCCTGATCTAGGAAGATTCCACATGCCACGGAGCAACTAATCCCATGAATCACAATTACTGAGTCCACGCTCTAGTGCCCGCAAGCCGCTGCCACTGCGCCCACAAGCTGCAACTACTGAAGCCGGTGTGCCTAGAGCCTGTGCTCCACCATAAAAGAGGCCATACCAATGAGAAGCCCGAGCTGCGACGGAGCAAAGCTCCCCCTCTCTGCCACTAGAGAGAGCCTGCACGCAGCAAGAAGACCTACTGCCACCAAAAATAAAATAAAGCTTATATTAAAAAAGAAAAAAAGGTCTTAAATCAACAATCTATCACCTTTAAAAAGCTAGAAAAAGAAAAAAATCCACAGCAGGAAGAATGAAATAGTAAAGAGCAGAAGTCAATAAAATTGGAAACATAAAATCATTAAGAAATATAAAACCAAAAGTTAGTTCTTTGAAAAGGTCAATAGTATCAGTAAACTTCTAATCAGACTAACCAAGGAAGGGAAAAAAACCATTAATATCAGAAATGAAAGGTGGGACACTATAGAAATTGGAAGAACAAAGAAAGTAGGCTGAAGAAACTCTAAAGCCATATTCGCAACTGACCAATTCCTTGAAAGACACAAATTACTGAAACTCACAAGGAAATAGGTAACCCAGATAATCCTTAAATCTACTTATGAAACTGAAATATGTAGTTAGAAATTTTGCAATTAAGAAAATTACAGGACAAGATAGTTCCACTGGGGAGTCCTTCCAAACATTTAAGGAATTGATACCTGTCCCTGCTTTCAGAAGGCTCTACCTGTGCCCCTTAGGGGCTTGGCCCCTGTGCCGTTTTCTCTCCTCTCTCACACACACACACACAGATAGAAAATGAAAAAGCGATCAGTGCAGCTTCCTGTGAACAGCAGTGTTTATGTGGGAAGTGTGGCCCCAGGCCGCCCCATCCTCCCCAGAGCAACCACACCGCTAGCTCTGAGGCGGCTATGCAGTCTGCAGGCAGAGGTCACAGCAGGGGGAGCTGACATGGGCCACACAAGGACCTGATGCTGCCCTAACCCTACCCAGACCCCAATCCTGATGGACGAGAAGGCGGGAGGCTGCTTAGGACTCCCCTCTCCCCGAGAGGGAGGGATCTGAGCTCAGAAACAAAGACCCAAGCAGTGGTTCCATATCGACCTTGTTTCTGAGGGCCAGGAAGGCAGGGGTTTCCCCAGGGGACCCCGAGGTCAGTGCTTGCAAGGCTCCGTGCCTGCCTGCCTGCTGCTACAGGAATTCAAGTCCAAATGGCCAGTCTCTGGCCAAGGAGACAGCAGGGTGGGGGCAGAGGAATGACTGAGGTGGCCCTGGGATCTTCCTCGCAGGATTGTCGCCTGGACACAGAAGCTTGGGTTCTCTCCATCTTCCCCTGGTGCCCTTCTTTGTGTGCCCATAAGGACCCCGGGGACTCGGGCCAGTTCCAAGGGGTGTGTGGCCTCCAAGCTCAGTCACCAGGTCTCCTCTCCCGTGAGCTCCCCTCCAGCGCCCTCTGGGCAGGCCACGTCATGCTGTCTGCCCCACTGCCCTCCCTTCGTCCCTCTGGCAGATGGGAGAAGCATCCCGCCAAAGCAGATGGCCATGAGGCGGGAGATCTGACACCCCAGGGCCCACCAGCTGCCAGGCTTAGCTCGTGCTCGGCTCCTTTCTGGGCCTGCCTTGCCCTCCCTGCAAGTCCTGCAGGGTGCTCGGGGGCGCTGCTCCTGGGCCATCAAACCCAAGGGGCAGGCTGTAAGCGGGGGTCCTGCCTCCCAGCAGAAAAACAGGGAACCCACCTTAGGGGCAAAGTTGGGGAGCAGCTCCCATGGGCACCTCATTACCACAGTGGTGGTCTGGCTCTGACTGGTGCGTGGACTTCTAAAATATCCGTGGGTTTTACTGGTGGCTATTCTCATCCCTGGGTGGGCCGTCCACTCTAAGCTTGCCTTGTTGCGTGGCTGCCCACACCCAAGGCCTCAGTGGGTGAGGGCAAGAGGCCAGGGGAGGGCGAATTGGGGGAATTGGGGGCTGTGGGCATAGGGGACAGCACAAAGTCACAGGGTCCTAGGAGTCACGGGCCAGGGAGCACACAGACTGCATATTGCCCAGACAAGATCATGAGTTCAAGAACGCGAAAGCCGACGGCTCAGAGCCAGAAGGCTCTTTTGTTGCCAGCCTCTGTGACAACGTCCAGGGAGCCTGGTGGGCTGGGAGGGGCTCCTTTGCAGCAGTCCCGGCCCCCACCAGGCGGGGACAGGCCACCAGTTCCATGCCAGCAAATAAGGAGCTGCAGCTGTGGCTGGGGCCCAGGCCAATCTCTGGCCCTCCCTTTGGGGTGTCCATGCGGAGTGGGCCCTGCTCAGATGCAGCCCCCTGGTCTGTGGAACCTGCCAGCCTGGTCTCAGCCCCCCTGGCAGCTCCAGGGACTGGAAGGGGGCAGCTGTCCGGGTACATTGGGGCCACAGGGCTGGGCTGCAGCCCTGATGGAGGTGTGCTATCCTTGGGCAAAAACAGAGCTGAACTGAGAGGCTGCAGGAAGGCTGGGCCCCCGGTGAAAGGCAGGGTGTCGGTCAACAGGTCTGATGGGCCCACATGGGCAGCTGCAGGGCCAGGCTCGGCTGGGGGCCTCCGGGCAGGGGGCCACTGTCGGCAGGAGGCTTCAAAGTGTCTCAGGATCTGAACGAGGGAAGAGGGGAACTGGTGAGGGCTCTTACACTCCTCCAGGAATCAGAGGACATGGTGCTCCAGGGTGCCCTCCTCAGTGTCGCTGGCCAGAGCACGGGGCAGGACCACTGGCCGCTCACAACAATTCTGTCATCCCCCGGCAGCAGCGCTGCTGCTCTCCACCAGCTGTCATACAAACAGATGCTTTCCCCCACATCAAGCTGCCGCGTGGCGGCCAGAGCGGAAGAGCACCCCCTCCCGGGCAAGTGCCACACAAGCACCTGGCACACGGAGGGAACAGATGTGGCTGAAGCACCAAGTCCCACCCAGGTGTCATCCCTGATAGCTGGCCTCCTGGGTCCTTCTCAGGTTTTAGGTGACTAAGGATCTGAATTTTTAGCTGCCATACAGAAAACTGGAAGCTGAGGGAGGCCAACAGCGGGCCCCCAGAGAAGACTGCAGGTGGCCTCCCCACATTCATCAGTGGGAAGAGGACTCAGACAAACAACCATTTCTGCTTTCCCAGAGTGGGGCATATGGGAGCAGAGCGCAGACCCATGACACAGAGTACAGGAAGAGAGCTGTCTAAGCAGTCAAGGAGGGCTTCCCGCAGGACGACGGCTTCCTGGAGGAGACAGCCACAAGGGAGAAGGCACTGCCCACCGGGCAGATCTGCTGGGCAGAAGGTCGGGGAAACCCGGGGAAGGCTGGGGAAACCTGGGGGTCCCATGTATGGGAAGAGGCCAGGCCACCAACTGCAGTTCTAAGGTCATGCCTTGTGCCAGCCGCAGGAGCAGGAGGGGGCGTGTCTAGGGAAGGCAGGGTGGGGGGCGGTGTGGGACGGCAGGGGTGTCCTGCACCCCCTCCCCTGGGCCCTAGAGGCTGCCCACCTTGGTGGCCTTGTTGGTCACGGGTCCAGGGCTGCCCCTGTCTCTTATACACATCTTCGGTCAACAGGTTGGGAAGCCTCACACTTNGGTGTGGGACGGCAGGGGTGTCCTGCACCCCCTCCCCTGGGCCCTAGAGGCTGCCCACCTTGGTGGCCTTGTTGGTCACGGGTCCAGGGCTGCCCTCACTGAGCTCCTGCAGCCGAGGCCGGGTGAGGAGAAGGACTCTCTCCTGGGAGAGCAGGTCGGTACACCCAAGGGAGGCGATGGCACCCAGGGCTCTCTGCGGGGTAGGTGGGCTTGATGTCAGCTGGTTCCCCCTCCAAGGGAGGTCTGTGTGACCAGCTCCCTCCCTCCCTCCTCTCAGCCCTCCTGTGCTCATTCTCTCCACTCCCCGTGCCCCGGGCACACCCCCAGCCCCGCCCACTCCCCTCCTCACCATCTGAACACGCTCACTGGTGGCAGCCAAGTGGCGGATGAGCAGCTCCAGCACAGCCTCACAGTTGAGGAGGCCACACCTGCAGGAAGGGGTCACCGTGCAACAGGGCTGGGGCTGTGGGGCAAGGGGTGTGTGTGCAGAGCCAGGGCGAGGGATGGGGGCGGGGTGGGGGGTGAGGAGGCCTGGAACAGGCCGGGGCTCACTCTTTGACGAAGTGTTGCACCTCCTCTCGGCTCAGGAAGGTGTGCTGCCCCTGGGTCACAGTCTGGACCAGGCTCAGCTCCTGCTGGCAGTCACTCAGGGTCACAGCCTCGACCCTGCTGGGTGCACACGGATCGGGACAAAGGGTGGGCTCCCTTACGCCAGGAGGGGTGAGCCCCCTCCAGGTCACCTCTCGCCCATCAGGGCAGGGAGGGAGGGGCGCCCTGGGGTGCTGGATCACCTCTCTGCCAGGTCACCAGGTGCCCGGCTGGCCCCCGAGGGGCTGTCGCTGCCAGACCGACTACCCGAGTCCGAGGCCTTGCCCAGATCATCGTTCTCCTGGGAAGAATCCTGAGAGCTGGGACTGCTGTCCAGCTCATCCCAGCCGCCTCCAGCCTGCCCAGGCTGATGTCTCGCTGCTAGAAGAAACACCAACTGAGGGGCAGACCCGTGGGGGCCTCAGATTGGCCCCACGTCCATCCCCCCAGGAGCCCTGGACAGGGAGATCCAGGAAAGAGCCTATGGGCTGGGTCCCGGGATGTGGACACGTAGCTGCCTGGGTTCCAGCTCCAGGAAACACCACCCGAGAGGAAATGGGCACACCCTCACTGAGGGCCAGGGTGGGGGGCCCGCACAGGACACGCCTGCCCAGAAAGCAGCGTCAGGCAGCAGACGCCAGGGCAGTGGGGGCAGCGCCCAGCACAGCAGCTCTCAAGGCCCAGCGAGCACTGACATCCTTCCTCCGAGTCAGGCAAACGGGGCAGCACTTCTGGGAGAGGCAGAGGTGGAGGCGGAGGGCAGGGGCAGCCGTCGCTCCCTCCTGTACCACAGTGCACCGCTGGAACACACACGGCACGGAGCCTGGCCTCTGCGGGGGGCTTCCCTGTTGCCCCTGGGCCCTGATAAGCTGCAAAGCTGCTCGAAGGCATCGGATGAACACACGAGAGCTGGGGATGGCTCCTGTCCCAGCTCTAAGCTTCCGTATCTGAGCAGCTGGGATCCTGGGCAGACCCCACCTCTCGCCCCACCCAGAGCAGACTGACAGAGAACACTGGACATGGGGGTCAAGGCAGGGTTGCCCTATGTGCACCGCTGCAGAGGCCACAGGGAGTCGAGTCTCATGGGCAGCTGGCTCTGCAAGCTTGTCACACGCTGGCTCTGGGAGGTGTCGCGGGACTGGCAGGGTGGGGCTCCTGCCCCCTGCCCCCCTCAACGAGTGCGCTGCTTTCTTTCTCCTCCCTCGTCTGCTCCCACCCAGCCCCAGCAGGTGACTGGAAGACCAGGGCCCCTGGGAAGGGAAAGCCAGCATCCCAAAGGAGGAGTCCAGCTCAATACCTCGGGCTCCTGGGCTGGCCGCAGGGAGAGAGCTCCTGGAGGCGTGGGTGCCAAGGCTGGCTGACGGTGTCACGGCCGGCTGGTAGGCGTCACCCCGCGGAAGGGACCTCTGGCAGCTGGGACTCTCAGGCCCAGGGCGCACGGCGCTGGCCACCACCTCTGCGGCTTTCTGGATGGTGGACAGGAAGGCTTCGCCCGCAGAGCCTGCAGCAGAAAGAGGGGAGACGGCACAGCTCCCCCAGTCCCACCCTATGTTCCCAGGATGAGGTGCCCACGAATGCTGCTCACCCAGGACCCAAGAGGTTGGGACACAAGATGCAGTCACAGAGCAGAGGCCCTATGGAGGAACAGGGCCCGCCCAGAAGCTTCTGCGGTGAATTCACTTCGATGCACCCGGGCCCCGTGGAGCTTGGATGAGCAGCAGCTCACAGCAAAGCTGTACCGCTCACCCTCCTGGGTCCCCACCTCAGAGTAGGGGGCCACCTAAGGTGGTTGTCTTGAGAACGACAATCTCCCTGGCCACTTAAGGAGTGCTCACATCCAGTGCTAGGGGCTTTCCCACGCAGTGCCCCATGGAGAGTGATCTGGCAGTCACGCCCGGGTTAGGAACAGGTGGGCTCTAAGGCCAACCCACTTTAGGAATAACAGGGGCCAGGGAACTAGGAGCCATGGCCGGAGTGGTCAGCGTATCAGCTGGACCTGCCCAGAGCCCACGAGAGGCTCGCGTGGCCCTGGGGGGCTTCAGGCTCTCCCGGCAAGCAGGGCTGGCATGGCGCCAGCTCCAAGTCACCTCTGTCACAGACAAGACCACCGCCCTCTGCGCTCAGCTCCCTAAAGGAGCCCAGGGCCGATGGCCCAAGTGTGGGGCTGACCGTCAGCCTGGCTTCTCACCAGCCAGGTAAGGAGAGCCGACTGCACCTCCCCAGCCGCCCCGGGGTGGGACACAAGTTAGTGGGTGGCACACAGGTCCCATCCGCCCCACACCCTCAGCTGGGGCCCCAGTTCCGCAGCACTCACCTGTGTGACCCCGCTCCTTGCTGTAGCCGAAGCCCTGCAGGGCGCTCTGGGGCCTGGACTGGGAGCCCATGCCTGTGGGGAGGCCCACGTCAGCAGCAGTGGGGACCCGACCCTCAACCCTGGACGTTTGCGGGAGGAGAGGCTTCAGGCCCGCCCAGAGTAACCCGGTGACAGGGCTGGGCATACGTGCATACCTGCTGGAGGCAGGGTCCTGGGAGGCTGGGAGGGAGGCGGAGGTGACAAGGCGTCGGAGTACAAGGCAGCCCCCAAGTCCTAGACGAGGCAGAGGGCACTCAGCGCCGCACGCCCACGGTCCCCCCAACCCTTCTTCTCCCCTGAGGGCCACTCAGGGGCTCTGTCCTGCAGAGAGTGGAGCCAGGGCCCTGGGCAGGGAGAGCAGGGAGTGACCTGGGTCCTGGGCTCACCTGGGCGGCCGCCCGCACCTTCTGGTACAGGCTGTTTCCATGGAGAGGATCCGGGGGCCCCGCGAAAACTGCGCGACAGATGGGAGCACAGTTGAGCCGGGCAATGCCAACCACCCAGCCTCAAAGCCCACACCCAACGCAGGCGGTAAGCCTTGGCCTTGCCTTGCCCCCCTTGAAGCCCCCACCTCAGCCCCCTCAACCAAGTGTCTCGGGGCTTCCTAAAGCACAGATGCCCCGCCATCCCCAGGCCTGGGGTGGCTGTGCCCTCACAGCCCCAGCCGTGAGGCTGCAACTCAACCTCCAGAACACCAGGGCCACTCCCCGACCCAAGGCTGCCCCTCACCCAAGTCTCTGCAACAGCAGCCTCACTGCCTCCCCTCAACACCATCTCCACCCAGAGGTGACCGGAGGAGGCTCTCAATGCAGGGATGGAACCCAGGTCTCCCACACTGCAGGTGGATTCTTTACCAGCTGAGCCACCAGGGAAGCCCAAGAATACTGGAATGGGTAGCCTACCCCTTCTCCAGCGGATCTTCCCAACCCAGGGATCGAACCAGGGTCTCCTGCATGGCAAGTGGATTCTTTACCAACTGAGCTTTCAGGGAAGCCCGAGGAGGCTCTAGTCCAGCTGAAGAGCTTCCGAGGGCCTAACCATAATGCAGGTTCCTTATCACAGCCTGAAAGGGCTCCTGCTCATAAAGCTCCAGCTGTGGCCCATCAGATAAGCTTGTGTGTACTAAGTCCCTTCAGTCGTGTCTGACTGCGACCCCATGGACTACAGCCCAGCGGGCTCCTCTGTCCGTGGAAGAATACTGGAGTGGGTTGCCATGCCCTCCTCCAGGAGACCGTCCCAACCCAGGGTTCAAACCCGTGTCTCTAGCATCTCCTGCACTGGCAGGCGGGCTCTTTACCACCAGCACCACCTGGGAAGCGTGCACACATGTCCGACTCTCTGCAACGCTATGGACCATGGCCTGCCAGGCTCCTCTGTTCATGGGATTCTCCAGGCAAGAAACTGGGTGGGTTGCCATTTCCTTCTCCAATCTGGGAAGCTTATGTCTCATTAAACCTCACTGGCTCCTCCTGCCTTAGGGTGCTGAGACCAGCCAGGGCGGGGTACCTCCCCGCCGTCCTGCCACAGCTCCCATCCTCCCTATGGGAGTCACAGGGACCGCCCCCGCCAGGCCCCCAAAGTTGGGCCAACCTCTGTGTGCCCCCCACCAGATGTGTATAAGAGACAGGGCAAGGGGTGTNAAGTTGGGCCAACCTCTGTGTGCCCCCCACCCCCGCCCCCAGGATTAGTTCCTCTCACAGCCCCATCTATCTGGGCACTCGTCCTCTGGGGTCAGTGCTCAGAGCTTGAGAGATGGTGGTGCTAATAGAGAACCACAGTCAGCTGCACCCCTCTGCTTCCTCTGCCCTCTTCGGAGACCAGGACAGAGGCGAGGCCCAGCACTGGCCACAACTGTGTGAGCCAAGCAGCGGGACAGGCCCGTTCTGACCCTTCAGCTGGTGAGACTGAACCAGCCATGCTGCTTCAGTGCACGAACTCCAGGGAGCTGGGCTGTGACGAGTGCACCCCCAGCCCCCTGGGTGCTTCTAGGCATCTGCCAAGTAATGGTCTGCGCCCCCTCCAAGGCCACTCCCTGTCTCCAAGGCGCCTGCATGGACCCCAGGGCCCACAGGCAGCCCAGCCCCAGCCTGGCCACAGCGCGCCTGCAGTAAAGGGAAGACAGTCGATTTGGGGTGCGGCAGCAGGGCACACTAAAGAGTCTCCAACGAGCAAGCGGTGCCCGGAGGACTCAGTCCCCTCCGTGGCACTGCCCTCTCGGGGACAGCTTGGCAGGGTGGGTTCTGGCCTGAAGCCCATGGCCTTCCTATTCAGTTCTCCCCACCCAAGGAGAAGACCTGAGGCCACGACACCCCACCAGTTCTTGTTAACAAGAGACTCATGAACACCTCTGGCCTGGGGGCAGGTGAGAGACGGGGCTCTACCCCAGACCCACCTGTCAGCTGGATCCCCACAGGCCAGGGCCCCACTTCTCACTACAGCCTCCCTAGTCCCGTCCCCCACCCTCCCAGCCCTTCTGAGAATGGAGGGCTTCCTAGGGTCCGGAGGAGCAGCCCTGGGGAGAAGAGGGAACCCAGGGCAGGGACAGACAGGAAAGGTCCAGGCTGCAAAGGCCCAGCAGGGCGCACGGACAGACACCAGCCATTCCACGCAATGTGCTGGCCCGGCCTGGTCGGGAGGAGGGGAGGAACTGACACAGAGGGAAGGGAAGGGAGGAGCCGGCAGTGAAGGACAGTGTGGATGGAGCAGAGTGGGGAGCATGGGTATGGGACAGGGAGGCAGGGGCTCGGGGTAAGGGATCTGGCCGAGACCTGCCCCGGACACCTTCCTCCCATGCCTCCCGTGGGCAGTGCTGGCCCGTACCCGCGGCTTCCTGGATGAAGGCAGGGTTGCGCTTCAGGATGAGCAGAAAGGAAGAGGAGCCATGACCACACAGGTGCAGCAGGATCTTCAGCACCTGGGGCAGCAGGGATCGGGGGGTGGTGGGCAGAGCTGGGTCCACAGAAGGGTGCCCCACCCGACACAGCCCCCCATGCCCCCAGCTAATCCCTCCCCTCCAGCCTCACCACCAGGGGCAGGACAGGGCCTGACCTAACCCCCGGGCAGGCATCTGGAGCCACTCGAACTCACCTTGAGCTTCACGCGGCCAGAGCCACTCTGCAGACGGTTCAGCAGGTACTCCAGGAGACACTGGCTGCTGCCCAGGGATTCGTGGGAGATCTCTGGGAGGCACTCGGTTAGGGAAGGGGCGAGCTAACCCTGGGCCACACAATGCCCTGGCCAAGGAGAGAAGCTGGGCCTTCTTGCCATCGAACTCTTCAGTGTGGCCCCCTCCACCACAGGCACCCACCCCAGACCCTGGTTTCAGGAACACCTGGCTTCTAGGGTCTCCTAAGCCTCAAGTCATCAGTAAGGTGACTTTCAGAGCCCACACACCTAGCTGCTATGGGAAAGGAGCCAGGGCCTCCTCAGGGTAGGAGAAGCCCAGGACCTTGGGAGATGGGGTAGGAGAGGCTACAGGGGCCCCAGAAGTATCCACAAGGAAGGATACTGGCAATCTCCTCAAACAGGTAGCCCGGACACGGGACATCATCATCCGACGTTCCCTTCAGGAGAATCGGGAGCTGAAAGGGAGCAAGAGCCCAGCCCACAGTGAGTGGCCACAGGAGCCCTCATTCTTGGGGATCTCAGTTTCAAAAGCTTATAGTTGGCGTGCCACAGGGTCAGGGGACTCAAAGAGGAGAGCAATGGTCCCACAGGCCACAGAGAGCCTGCAGAAGCCTCCCTTCTGGAGGCCAAGATGAACGCCTGGGAAGAGGAAATGGGTGGTGGTCTCCATGGTGACAGGCCCTAAAGGTCACGATTCAGCACAGCCCTCCAGGCCCCTATGCCTACAGCCATACAACTTAAAAGTGCCTGTAGTATAAACACTTTTAAGACTTTAGTATAGGCACTTTTACAGACTGGCAAAAAAAAAAAAAAGACTCCTCCAGTGATCCCCTGTGGCACAATCATTCACCCTGACAGACCTACAGCGCCACTTCCAGGAAGGGATCCCACAGAAGGAACTCAAAACAAGAACAACCAACTCAGCTATGTGTCTCACGCTTATCTGTCAGCACAAAGGTATTTACACTGAGTCGACTCAGCACAAAGATGTACAATTTCTAGGGATAAAAACCAGAAACACCCATTCCACCTCAGGGCACATCTGGGGGGTATGAGCCTAGTGTAGACAGGACAGGAGACCTCCAGTGCAGTTTCTGAGGTGCTGGCCACAGACACAGTTGGCCCGAATGTTCCAAGAGGCTGTTTACGCTATTTGTCCACCAAGACCCAGAGGGAAGCTGGAAAGGTCTGCAGGACCATAGCATGTTCGGCACATAGCGGAACCTCTGCTCAAAGAGAACTGACCCGTCTTTCAGCAGCATGAGGGTGAACCCGGCACCCCCCTCACCTAGGCCGCCTGCCTGTGGAAGCTCATAATGCCAGAATTCACTGTTCATTCTGGCCTATTTCTGGTGACAGACTCCAGCCTCCTTTTCTTGACCCTGGACTTTGGACTGGTTCAGGCTCACTTCAGGAGCATTTTCTACAATTGGGAACCCAGACCTCCTACAACTTAGGAGAGTCTTTCTCAAGGACCTGAAGGCCACTCCTTGAAATGTAACCACCGGAGGGACAGGGTCTGTCCCCCAGTTCCTACTGTACGATGGGATCTTAGCTTCTGTAACCACCAGTTATCAGCACAGCAGCCGTATCCCACCGAAACCGCCCAAACGCCTGCCATTTTTCACTTGAACTCCACCCTTCTGTTCTGTCCTGAAAACGCCCAGTCCTCTCCGCACAATTTGAACTGGAATTCAGGGCTTCCCCCACTGCCTGGACCACTTAATAAAAGGTTTTCTGCCGCTCCTCGAATCAGCGTCTGGTTATCTCGGCCAGAGTTCGGGGGACCAGTTTCTTTTTCTGTAAAGCTACTTTAAGCTGGGTAAGAAAACAGAAAAACTTAGGATTTTGTTCAAGGGGGTCTCACTCTTCCCAGTGGACCCGACACAGGGGTGGCCTGACCTGCCGCCCCCCAAGGTTGTGGGAGGGGCCAGCCTCGGGAGGGGCCGAAGGGTAGGATTTGAGATGAGGAGTGTTCTGGGATGTTGAAGCAGCCGGAAGACAGGGAAAGAGGCGAGAGGCGAGGTGGGAGGGGACGAAGGGGGCCGAAGGGGACGCCGAGCCTGGCAGCAGCCGGAGGGCACGGGGTGCGGGGATCCCGCGGGGGCAGTGCGCAGCCAGGAAGGCGGTCGGCCTGGGCCGGGGGCGAGGCCAGGAGGCGGCGCGTGGTGGGACCGGGGCCGCCAGCACTCACTCACCCGGTGCAGAAAGCTCAGGCGGTCCCGCAGCGGCGGCGTGGCCGCCATGGTGCCGGCCACCTTCCGGCCCCGCCCCGCTTCCGCCAGGCCCGGGCCCCCGCCAATCACTGAGTGAGTCCGACCCCGCGGGCCAATCACCCGAGTGAGGAGGGCCTTGAGGCCGACGTCGGGAAACAGTTTGCGCGTGAACCAATGCAAGGTCCAAGGACAGCGACCGACAGCGAGCCAACTGCAGGGCTCTGGGAGACCGAGAGCGGTTCCGGAGAGGCAAAGGCGAGGGCTAAGCCTGACCAAGTGACAAAGCGCGAGAAAGACTGTGGCCGGAAGTGCCTGCCTGTCAAGCTGTTGGGCGCCGGAAGAGGCCGGACCTAAGATGGCGGCGCCCACAGGTGCCGGGAGCAGCCGCTCATGTCGGGGAACGGAGCTGTGTGGGGTCGCGTGCGAAGCCGCCTCCGCGCCTTCCCCGAGTGTCTAGCTGCCTGTGGGGCCGAGGTGCGGAGTCGTCAGGCGGGGCAGGAAGGGCCGCGCGGGGCGGGGTGCGGGCTGGCGGGGGGCGGGTAGTGGTGACCCGGGAGCGGCGGCGGCGGGGTCCGCCCCGGATAATCAGCGGGCGCGGGGACCGTGGCGACTCTCGCCCGTTTCCGTCCGCCCCCAGGCCGCGGCCTACGGAAGATGCGTGCAGGCGTCCACGGTCCCGGGCGGCTGCTTGAAGAAGGATCTGTGCGCGCAGGAGTTCGAGGCTTTACGGAGCTGCTTCGCTGCTGCGGTAAGTGAACGCCAGCCTCGCCCGGGGGTGGGACCCTACGGGGCGGGGACCCAGGTTACCCGCTTGGGAAACGGGCTTCCTTTTCTTCTGGGTGCGATGTTGGGCTCCAACAGGTGCTTCAACGGGGCACAGCCCCACACCAGCCGGCGTGACCCCCGCCGCCACGGAGGCTGCCTGTAATGAGGCTAGCACAAGGTTTTGAGCTGGTGCACAAGGTTTTGAGCTGGTACCCAAGATGTCAAGGTCCTGGGTTCCCTCGACTCGGTGGGTCTGGGGTGGGCCACGATGCCCGCAGTCAGTTCTGTTCACCAGAGCTGCTGGTGCTGAGTGCTGGACCTGAGGGGGCAGTTGGGTTAGCTCACCAGAATTTAGGGAATCCAAGGAATCCCTATGATCCAGGATGGAGAATGCATGGGCCATACTTCATTTCCTGGAGGGCTCAAAGAACCCCTGCACACCTTCCTAGCAATCATTGTGGCTGGGATATGCGGCTTCCGCCCTTGTCACTAATCTCCAATCTGACATGTTTCATCCAAGATGCACGTGTCGCTTGGACTTGCTTCCTGCCTCTTGGCAGCTTCCCTGCTTTACCCAGAGCACTCCCTCCGGGAGGTACAAACCTTCATCCTGTGGTCAGTGGTTGGAAGGATTCACATGTAAAATAAAGATCACACACTCCTGGCTAAACCAGGCTTTTCCCTACCGCCTGTGGTTATTAGTCAGGATCACAGGTATCCTGTGAATCTGCTCTGGAAGGAATCCTCTCTGATTCCTTACGCTCCTTTGCCTCTGTCATGTTGTCCTGCCCCGGGAGCGTGTGGCTGCCTCTCCTGCTGTTTTCCATTGAGGGCAACCTAACCACAGGCCCCAGGCACTGGAAGTTCAGAACAGGGAACCTGGGGGTTTCTCATTTAAAGACACAAGCCATTTTGTCTACTCTGCCTGCACCCTGAGGCTCTGTGGGGGGTGCATGAGGAGGCAGGAGGGGAGCCTGTCTCTGGGCAAGTGTTTCAGCCTCTCTGACCTAGAGATTCCTTTATAGAAGGGGGAGGACAAAATGGGACTCGTTGGTGGCACAGTGCCTGGCAGGGTGGGAGAGGCCACACAGCAGGTTGAGCCCAGCCCCAGGCTCCCCAGTGCCCCAACCAGCCTGGCCCCATGCTGCACACTTGTGGCCAAACTCTTTGTCATTTATTTGTCAGGAGGTGGCTTCTGGTGTGGTAGTTTTCTTAACTTTGAAACCATGTCTAACTTGAAAGCAACCCTTTCAGACACAGCCCTTTGTCTTCCAGGCCAAGAAGACCCTGACAGGAGGCCGTTAGGAAGGACTACACGCTCCAATCCACGTCCCTGGGTGCCTGGCACTGATGGCCTCAAGGGGCAAGCGTCTAAAACCTTAAAAAGCTCTTGGGGCTAAAAGGACTGGAAACACATTAGGCATGTATGAGCAGAGGAGAATGGGTTTTCCAGCCTTGCACACCTAAGGATTTGGGGAGAATAAGATGCAGTGAACCCACAATAAAGATCAGATCAGATACTGTAAGATTTGTTTTGTCATCTGCAGAATGAGTGCATGGGCTGTGAACAAGCTGCCTTGCGAGTCTCGTTCTTTAAAGAATTCTCACCAAAGGCATGTCATCTGAGTCTGGCGAAGCATCTAGAAGTGACTACCAGGTTACAGCACAGACCAAAGAGAAAACAGTGACACTATGAGGGAAAAGTCCGAGCTGTAGGAACCTGATACTGATGGGGTTTTTTTCTGACTTAGAAAAAATGGTGGGGGTTGCTCTTCCAGACAAAGGGGTGAAGAACCCAGGGAAGGTCTGGTTTTAGGAACCCAGTGCCTGTGAGACTTGCTCCATGGGGTTGCCCCACCCTCCCTTCCGGAGCCTCTGGAGTCTGAGCCCAGGTCCATCCTGGCCGGGCTTCTGCTCACTCTGGTCCCACACCTCATCCTGATTCGGTCAGGCCGCAGCAGCACACGTGCTGGAGCTCCAGGGAGACCCAGTGGGACCCAGGAAGATTTCAGCATCCTGAGTGCTGCCTGCGGGGTGTGTCATCCCAGAGCCTCCTTCCCCAGGGTGTGGAGGTCACATTGTCCTCTGGCTCCACCAAGGCCCTGCTGTCCCAGAGCACCTGTGCCCCGAGGCCTGGAGCTGTTCTCTCTTATAAAGGCTCCTCCACTTCCCCCACAAAGTGCAGAAACCCCTTAGATCTGAGCTATCGTCCCAGTGAGACGCAGTTCCCAGGGCGGCCTTGGAGGGGAGCCACATGCCGCTCAAGGGCTTTAGAGCTGTCCAAGGCTGCGGGCGGGGCGGCCATGTTTCACAGTCGCCCCTGGAACTCAGGACCAGACATCACCGACGTGACCCCGTCCCGGCCAGGGGTGATGGCCCCTCAGATCGGCTGAGGGCAGGAGGGAGGAAAACAGACTTGCTGAGAATGCCGCCCCCTTCCTTGTCTGCCGAGACAGCGTGCACACCCAGCAGGTGCCTCCTGCCTGAGGATGGCCTCTTTCTGACCCTCTGTGCTCTCTGCACGTTGGCAGCCTGCGGGCTAGAGCTTCTGGCATCTCTGCTGTGCACAGGCGCTCCGGTCGCTTCCAGAGCTGTCCCACCCAGTGCTCTCCTAACATCCTTTCAGATTCCAGTTCACGGGGGCAGATGAGGCCACCAGCCACATCTCAGGTCCAGGGCTGAGCCAGGCCACTTACCACACACTGAAGTCCGCTCACGGACCTCCCTGGCTCCCCTCCCCAAACTCAGCCTGTCTTCAAAACTGTGTTTATGGGAGGGAATTCAACCGAGCTGTGTCAGGATGCAGGAAAAACGGTTCCTGCTGCAGCTTCAACTGTGTCACCAGGAGTCAGTCACCCTGTGTGGCGCCACCTGTCTTGGCCTCGGACTCAGCTCACCACGGGAGGCCATACCCAGCCTCGGCCTTGGCCCCTTCCCACCCCAGGCTGGGCCTGGGGGCCCTATTCCAGAACGGGAGTACAGACGGCCCTGTCCCAGTTACCTCGGCCAGCCAGGCCTCGTGTCTGCCAAGTGTATCTGCCAGCACAGGGCCACTCCTGGAGGCCCGGTGTGCTGCACTGGCCACATCTACCAGCCAGGGGACCCAGCTGCAGGGATGGCCTGTGGTCAGAAAGCAAGGCACTGTCTCCCAGCCCCTCACGGCTCCCTGCAGTACTGGTCGTGGTGACCCCACCCAGAGGTCTGCCCGGATCTTTCCCGAAGGAGAGGACTGGGGAGGGGAGTGGAGCGGAGAACCTGGAGAAGACAAGCACCAACTGGGACAGGACCCTGAGCGCCCAGAGGTGCGGGAATGGCAGGCGATGGCAGAGGCTGAACTGCTGCTCTCAGATGGCTGTGGCCCCTGCTCTGCGGAGGAAGTTATCTTTGCAGAAATCCAGAGGACAGAACGCTGGGTCAAGCTGAGAGACTCAGGTAAAGAGGGCTGGACACGCAATCCCACCCCAAAACAACAAACGGTATTCCAACCTGAGGGAAACTTCCAGCCGGTACAGTTTGCTTGGAATTATTTTTAGTTAAGAATGGAGGGCAGGAAGCACTGGGAACTGGATGCTTTTCACTGAGCTCCCCTCTGTGTGAGCAGTGCCTGGGGTTCGTGGGGAATCAGCTTGGCTTCCAGAGGATTCCACTCCTTTTATTATTCATTTTGAGGCTTCAAGATGACATAGAAATCACAGTAAACAGTAAAACCATTTCAAAAGGCACAGGGGAGAGGTGAGCGGAGACCACGGCTGGGGCTGTCATGTGGCCTGGGCAGACCTGGCTAGCGGTCAGTGAGTGGCTCCCCGCCATGGACCCCTTGGGGCAGGGTCTGGAGTGGCCCCCGCCCCCACCAGGGAACAAGGCACACACAGCACAAAGCAGGTGAAGGCCCCAGGCTCTTGAGGGCACAGCCCAGCATGTCAGGCCACCTGCTGACCAGTCCGGGTTGGGGATGACCGCTGGCCTCTCTGCCCCTTGAAACAAAGTACAACAAAAAACACCACAAAAAACCTCCCAACAGATGAGTCCCGAGGGTGAAAACCCAGGGGAGATGCTGCCCTGGAAGAACTGAGAAGCGGAGAGAAGCGAGGCCGTGCACCCCTCCCCACTGGGCCTGGAACCCAGGCTTCATGGTCACAGCTACAGTCTGTGGCATGGGAGCCTTTGGGCGATTCACCTCGGCACCAACCAGACAGCAGTGGTCTGTTTTACTTTTTAAATCTCACAACCACTCGATTGGGAGACCAAAGTATGCAGAGCAGAGCGCCAGGGTGGAGGCAGCTGGACCACAGGCCTGTCCAGCCTCTCAGACTTGACACAGCATTTGCTGTGAGACCGGGTGAAGGCAGAAGCATTTATTCAGGCTTTGTACTGACAGTCACAGAGAATATCAATAAGGAATTAAAATTCGGGATAACACTGCCTCTCATAGCAGCCAGGGGGCCAGGGCTGCAGTCAGCACTCAGAGCCCCAGCATCTCCACCTGAACCCCAGTGGCTCCCATAGCCACACAGGAGGTGGCAGGTCATGTTTCCTGGTCTCAGGGAGCGGCTGTTTTCCCTCAAGGCTGCAGGAAGGGAGCTGAATCATGAGTCAGCCGGGAAGTGGCCGCAGTTGCAGAGCCATCACTCCACCCTGGGCCTGACTTCTGGGGCTTGGCACCCACCGTGGTCCAGGTTCACCAGCTGACCGGAGCACCCTGGCCTTAGTGGGGCTCAGGGCTCCTCCAGGGCCCCAGGCAGCTGTTTGATCTGGCGGCCTGGGACCACCCGCAGGGCGCCCCCAGCGGCCTGATGCAGCTGGGTCTCCAGGGCGCTGCGGAGGTCATTGACCTGCACGTCGGGCAGTGAATTGAAGTTGATGATGACCCCGTCCTTCGCGGCAGGCCCTGCCTCTGCCAGAGGAGCTACGTCCCGCCGTCTCCTCCGAAGGTCGGAGCCGGCCTGAACTTTCAAGTCCCGGTTGGGTTTGGCGTTGTCCAGCTTCTGATCTCCAGGTATGGCGGGTTTGGGTCCAAGCTCAGGGTCTGGTCTCTGCTCGGGCTCCTGGCCGGCGGTGTCCTCCCGGGGAGCAGGCACGAGCTCCCTGCCAGGGGCCTCCTTCCTCATCTCCACATGACCACCCTGCCGCCCGCCCTGTCCTCCAGCAGGGTCGGCCTGGTGTTCCGGCTGATGTAACACAACCTGGGCCTGTGGGGCTGCTACCCCCGACCTGCCTCCAGGTGCCCGGTCTCGGCTTGCTTGCTGGGACTTTACCTGAGGGGCCCTAATCGCTGCCCCCGCCCCCGGCACATCTGCCTCCTGAGTGTCCACACCAGCAACTGCTGCTTCCTTCCCGGGTTTCTTCTTCTCCTGGGCGCCTCCACCAAAAACATCCCGACTCTGCCCGGGGACATGCCCAGCCCCATGCTGCTCTGGGCTCCCGGGCACCCTGGCAGGCTCCAGCACAGGGAGCCGCTCTTGCACGCCAGCGCCCTCAGCCTCAGGCACAGCGCCCTGCCGGCCTTCCCTTGGCTCAGCTGGAGCTGCCCAGGGCTGCGGGTCAGCACCGCCGGGAGGTACAGCTGGGGCTCTGCCCTCTGCCCCCTCAGGTTCCTCCACGGAGCGCTGGCTGTGCCCCTGAGGAGGAGCGGGTGGATGCCCAGGAGCGCCAGGCAGGACTTCCACAGGCTGCGGCGGGGGACGCTCTGCCATCCCCACATCGTGGACCTCCTGCTCCTTACCTCTGGGTGCGGCCACCCCCAACTCAGGCTGTATGTCCGCTGCAAATGAAGTCAAGCACCTGTTTAGCTACAGAGATGAGCAGAAGCTACCGACGCAATGACTAAATGAAGCCAGCCTGCCAGCAATGAAGGAATACAAAACCTGCTTAAATTCGCCCAGTAGGACTCTAGACCACAGAGCCACAGATCCAACAGGGATGGGGGGCAGGGGGAGGTACCTCTCCCCCTCCCTCCCCCCAAGACTTGCCGTCCTCGCCTTCCTGGCCGTCCTGCCTCTGCTGGTGGATCTCCTTATGCTGCTCTTCGATCACCGCGAGCAGCTTCTCCTGCTGGTCCAGGAGGCGCTTCTGCTGCACCTGCTGTTCCTTGATCACTTGCAATAGTACGGCGTGGTCCAGCATCTCCGCCCGGCCGGCTTCTGGTGCAGAAAACACACGCGGTCAGAGCCTGGGGGCTACAAAGGCACTTGGCTGGGCTGAGGGCAGTAGATACATGCAGGGAGCCCAAGGTGGCCTGTGGGCCCCTCCCTTGGACACCTCCTGGGCACTCCCCTCTACCCAGCTGGGCCAGCACCCACATGCTGTAACCACAAATGACAGTGATCTGGGCTGGTGACTCAAACTATCAACTATTCTAAAAAAGAATATTGGTTTTTTAAGAAAGTTTCCTCCAAGGTTAGAATTTTAAAGACAAACAGAACCATCTTCCCCTTCAGCAGTGACAAGAGCTGGGACCTCAGTGAGAAGGCTACGCCAGTACTCCCGCCAGCCCCGCCTCCCCTGGGAAGCTGGCTGCAGCTGGCAGGGGAGGAGTGCCAGGTGAGCTGGGAGCAGGCCAGCTGCAGCAGGTGTGTGTAAGAAGGGCCCCCACAGACTGTGGACTGAGAAGAGGCCCCAAGGCTGAATACCGTGGGTGTGGAAAGCTCATAACGTACTGCAAACACGTCAGCACTGGGTCAGCTCTGTAGAGCCAGCAGTCCGGGCTTAAGGAACTTTTATAACACGTGTCTTTAAACAGGAAGCTTTGAAAGATGATGTAACTGTACAGGCTGTCAAATGGAAAAGCTCGAATCCAAAGAAAGGAGAACATTTTGGGAGTGGCAAGAGCTAACGCCCCAGCGAGGGGCCGCCATGCTGGGCACATGCAGCTGTGCTGGCCTGTCTTCCCCAGCAGTGACCTGTGACCCCCCAGAACAGGGCAGGGTTGGCCTTCTCCCAGGGACTGCCATGGCTCCCCCACAGAGGCCAGTGCCCATGAAGAACATGCTGAGGCTAAGCACGCGGAGGATGGGTCCCTTGGCCAGCCCAGGTGATCCAGCCCCCTGCTCTCCACCAGACACACATCCAGACACCCTAAGGTGACCAAGACGCCTGCCTGAGAAGGCCTACATTCCGTGGATCATCTCTGGGCACCCCACACCCACTTTGGACAAGGGAAGTGCACAGCGCCATCCTGGAGTTCCAGACCAGCTCCCTCGACCATGACCATGCTCCCAACGCCACCTGTCCCCAAGGGAGGGTTCCTAAAGAGCAGGCCCCCTGACTCACTGGCTCCTTGGAGGACTAGCCCTAGCCCAAGGCTAGGGTCGGGGGGGAAGTGCGCCATGTCCAGCCAGAAGCAACATGGGACAGATGGGAAGCAGAGTGGAAGTGGTAAACTGAGCCCCCAGCCGGAGCTCTGTGTACAACTGCTCGGCCCACCAGGACCACAGGGATCAGACTCATGGATGGGATGAGAGCTGCACAGATATTAACAGACGTGCACAGCACATTAATACCAGGCTATGCACACGGCGGAAGTCACACGCAGGCCCCACCCCATCTCTGGGAGTGCCCGGGTGCTTACAGGCTGCACCTGGCTGTCCTGTGGTGGCGCCCCACGGCAGAGCCCCAGTGGGGCTAAGGGGCACCAGGGCATGTGGACTAGAAGCGAGCGGGATGGGGCATCAGGAGGGGACCCCACCTGAGGGGCTGCGGCTGAGCCCAGTTGGGGGACAGACCACGTGTGGATCCCAGGCTCCGACTCCATGCTATGGGGCTCAGTGCTCACACAATCTGCCGTCTCGGCTTTAAACCCCCACTGAAACCTTCACTGTGATGCTCCTCCCGACGCCTACCTGCCACCATCTTTCTGATTTCAGCTGGGCATCCCATTGAGAGGCGTTTGGAGAAAGGCAGAATAGGAAACCATCAAAGTTCTTTTCAGAAAAGAAAAAGTCAAAGAATCAAACAGGATTAGGTAACAGATTGTAAGGACCAGGACCAGTAAACAGACTGAAACCAAAGACAGCAACATGCAGAACTCCACGGCATCCGAGCTACAGGAAACCCCAGGACCCTCAGCTCTGCCTTCCTGGCCTCTGCGTGCAGAGGCTCGGCTGGCTTCCCGGGCCTGGCGCTCTGGGCCGGCTATCCCAAGGCTGCAGGACCTTCTGGGAAGCAGCTCGTGGGGCAGCAAGGCATGAGCATCCCATGAACCCACCTGAGTGCTGTACCATGATCCCCACGTACAGACCCAGACTCTCAGAGCACACAGTGAAACACCCGGAGGCCGCTCTGTGCACACTGTTAGGGTGACCCCACGGGGTCTCAGGTGGGGACCAAAGAAACCAGGGAGAGTGATCATTTGCTGGGAGAGTTGCCACCACCTCCTTTAGGGCAGGGCAGTGCCTGACCAGGTGGCTGTGAGGAGGGGGGCATCAAAAGCAGAGAGCGGGAAGCACCCCAAAATGGGCATGAAGGTCTGGAGGAGGTTGCAGAGCAAGTTTTGTTCACTGGAGAGAAAAGATTAAATGAGCTTTCGCTTTGGGACAGGTGCTAGGTCTTCACCACAGGTGGGTACAAAGGTCCCCACTCGGCCCCAGCTAAGACGGGGCGGGAGCTGCTGCCACAGTTGCAGGGGAGCTAAGATAGCAGTGAGTCACCGGCCCTCCCACCCTCGCTAATGCCCCCCACACCTGGCCAGCTTGTTGGAAATATTAATGTGTCTATTTTGAAATGAGATACAAACGGGAAGAGAAAGTCACATGACAGTGACAGGTCTGTTGTTTTTCTAAAGGGGGAGAAAAGAAGATAAAAACATTCCTAGGGAAGTGACAAGGGAGGAGAGAAGGCTGTTAGTTGGCAGGGGAGCTATTTAAGATCTTTCCTCAACAGGAAACTGGCAAGACAACGGGCTCCTGTGTCTCCTTCTGGGCCACATTCCACTTCCAGAAGGAAGCGGCAGTATCTCCAGGCCTTGGGAGGATGCAGGGAGAAAGCAAAGGCCTTACCCTCCAGCTTACTGCCGGCATGCTCCCCGCCCTGTCCCTCCTCGGTCCTCTGCTCTCGAGGCTCTGCCTGCGGCGCTGCCCCCGGGCCTGGCTTCTCCTCCAGGAGGGGACCCTTCGCACCTGCACACAAGGCAAAGACACAGGAGGCTTGCAGGAAAACTCAGAAGGTAGAGGGGGGACAAGAGGAGGAGGCTGACATTTCCTAAAATCACCCCCCACGTTGGCCCTCCCTCCCTGGTACTGTATATTCAACCTGATGAGTACCAGGGAGGCAATAAAAAAATAATATTTAACATCTCACAGTCTGGTGGCAGGGAGCCAGTGTCAACTACCTTCGTCAATTAGCATGCGGGGACCGTCGTCAGTAGCTCTGAGACGGCACTTAACAAGGAGCTACCCGTCAGGCCCGCGCTGTGCCCCATGTGTGCCCAGACATGCAGGAGCAGCTCAGCACCTGGCGCTTACAGGTCTGGCGAACAAGTGTGTGACAAATGTCAGAGGAGCTGCCAAGCCCCAACAGCTGCATATCAGGGCTGCTACACACACAAGCTCATCTCGCGAGAAAAGAAAGGCAGTGTGACAGAAGGGAGGATGGTCAGTGTCTCCTGCCCTGTCCCCGGCCTCTCCCGGGCCCCGCAAGGATGGAGCCTACACCCACCAGGCTCTTTCTTCTCCTCCGGCTTGCCCATGGCCCCCACGGCATGGCCAGGCAGCAAGGCACCGTCTGCTCTGGCCCCTGCGCCTGCCACTGGGATGTCCTGCCCCTCAGGGAGCACTGCCTGGGGCCCTGGATGCACGCCCCTGTCGCCCAGCCCCAGGTCCTCCTTCACAGGCTCAATGGCTGGCTGACCATTTTCTTCTGGAACCTTCTGGGAATCTTTGGGAAGACCGCCCGCTGCTTCCAAAGCCTGGTCCTGTCTGGGTCTCTCTCGTCCTGAATCCAGCAGGGCTGGTACCATTTGACCCTTGCCCCCCAGGGCCCTTTCATCCATGTGTTTGGATGGCCGCTCCTTCTCCAGTCCTTCTTGGTCTTGACCTTCATCCACGACCACCTCGTCGTGAGGCACAGGGGGTTCATGACGGTGGGCCTCGCCCAGAGGTACTGCAACTCCTGGAAGGAGACGGATGATGTTGGGGAGCGGGGGTGGGGATGGGGGAGGGGGGTGACTCAGCCTTCCCTCCCAGGGCGGCTTTCCCTCTTCAGGTTTGTGAACCAAACAACCACATGACTGATGTCCAGCTGAGGTCCCGCCCCCATGGACACCACCCCCCACACCCCTACCCAGGCAGTCATAGCACCTTGACCAGGGCGATCCAGCTGTGCTGCCTCCTGCTTCTCCTTGGCGTTTTCTCTTGGGGGCACATTCACGGGGCCCTTAATCTGGGCCTGCTCCATCTCATCTTTCTCATTTGGCAGCTTCGGTTTATCTCGGCCGTCCTCAGCCACGTCCACAATTGGATTCTGGCCTGTAAGCACGGCATAGATAATTGAGCGGTGTTTCCACATGGCTACACCGCCAATCAGCACGGCAACTGGGCGGTTTTCCCTGGATTGTAATCACATTTCCCAGTCGAATGGCTGAGCCTAAGCAGTTATTTTTTTTTCCTGTTCAATCATTAGCAGCTAAGTAGCACAGAAAACTGTCATTTTTCATGTGTATTCATAACAAAAATATGTCAAAATGCAATTTACACCTAACTGGGTGCAGAAGAACGACACCCCGCATAAAGCTGGCCATCACCACCAGGTGGCAGCACGAACCCACCATTTGAGGCCTGGGAACAGGAAGCGCCCAACGTCATCCCTCCTGGGGACAATCACCCTCCCTAAGCCCAACCAACCCCTCGCTGCAGACCAAGGGGGAAGGGGAGGAGAGAAATGCTTAAGGAAAATGCCTATGGGAGGTTGATTTGCAATCCTGTCAACTTCTTGCTGCAGAATAAAAATTCCTATCAAAAGGAAGGTGAGAAAGAGGCACAGCCTACAAAGCTGGCCTCCTACACACACACCTGTATCCCACGGGCCTCCTCATCCTCCCGGAAGCCCAACAGCTCAGTCACGGCGGGCCCTTGGGGAGACGGCCACGAGGGTGGCCCAAATGGAGCCCCTTAGGAAACTCTCTCCATGAACAAAACCACTCTCTACCTGTTAGGCAAAAGTGGCAGAAACTAAAACACTATCTGGCGGGGGGCGGGGGGCGGGGGGGGAAGGATTAAAAAGAGTCATTTCATCCTAGAGGCACCAAGCAACTGCTTTCCGCCCTCAGGGCACAAGCTGCCTGCAAGAGGGAAGGCGGAACCCCCTGCAGTCATGGGACCCCAAAGGGACTCTGGGGGGATTCATGACAGTCCTGTTCAGGCGGGCTTGCTCCCTCCCCCAGAGGAGGAGAAGGGACCTGGGCTGACCTGCCATGCTCGCTGGGGGGCACCTGCAGCAGCTGAGGTTTAGTATCCAAAGCAGAGGGGGGATGGCGCTGGGCAGGAGTGGGACGCAGGACTCCACAGTTCAATCAAGCGACTGACTCGCGTGTGTGGTGTCTGCTCCACACCACAGGTAACACCCCTGTCCCCAGCCCCCAGAGGCCCCTGGGGGTCAAAATCAAGAGGTGCTGTCCAGTGGAAGACCAAGTTAAGACAGAGGGCCAGGAAGGGAAGGAAAATTACGACAAAACAAATATCTTCATCATGTTGTAGGACCAACTCAAAATCTATCCATCATCAGGCAAAGGAATGACCAGGGGACTCGGGTGAGCAAGGGGCATGGGTCCACAACGTGGCCACCCTGCCCACAGCGGCCGGGCCTTGGGCACTTCACAGCTGTCCTCGGCACTGGACACAGTGCTTTCTAAAACGAACCAGAGCTCTTCGTGAGGACAATTTGCCAGCAGTGCCTCTGGGCCACAGTAAAACAAACACCAAACTTCCTAATTAGCAACTGAAGAACAGCCCGCACTCACCCAAGGTGGTCACCCCAGGGAAGGATGAAGGCCAGGCAGGGGCTTGGCCTGTTTTGCCTTCCAGAGGCAGCAGCAAATCAGAGGGAGTGGCCAGCAGAGGGCGCCCCAGCCTGGAAAGGACTCCTCTCAGCCTCAAGGTTGTGGCCTCCACTCCCCAAAGTGGGCACCACGCAGGGAAGTTCCATGTCTGCCTCAGTTCTGCTGGGTGGGGAGCTTTCTAAACTGCCTGGCCCCATCCACACTCAGACCCTCCTGATGGTGCTTCTACCAGGAGCTCCTGGGAAGACTGTTGGCCCACAGTCACTTGTCTAGTGTGGACACCAGGCGGTTCTGGGACGGGCTCAGGGAGACACAGGACCCAAGTTCAGCTCAGCCGCTGAGTCTTGTTCCACTCTTGGCAACCCCATGGACTGCAGCACCCCAGGCCTCCCTGTCCATCACCAACTCCCGGAGTTTACTCAAACTCATGACCATCAAGTCAGTGACGCCATCCAACCATCTCATCCTCTGTCGTCCCCTTCTCCTGCCTTCAATCTTTCCCAGCAACAGGGTCTTTTCAAATGAGTCGGTTCTTTGCCCCAGATGGCCAAAGTACTGGAGTTTCAGCTTCAGCATCAGTCCTTCCAATGAATATTCAGGACTGATTTCCTTGAGGATGGACTGGTTGGATCTCTTTGCAGTCCAAGGGACTCTCAAGAGTCTTCTCCAACACCAGAGTTCAAAAGCATCAGTTCTTCGGCACTCAGACAGACAACCACAGGTCTGAAACCTGGGAACGTGTGGCCGTTTTTGGGTGCGACATCCAGAACAGGCCTGTCCACAGCAACGAAAAGCTGCCTTCGAGACTACTTCCACCTCAGAAGACAGGGTCAGGGCCAGGGGCTCCTCCTCCTGGACTCTCCCCTTCAGGACCCCATTCTGAGTCTGGAGGCATCTCTCTGTATCCTGTGATCAGTGAAGATGGAAGCAGTCCTCTGACTGTCAAGCACAAAAGTAAACTGTCTCTTAAAATCCCACCTGAGTTCCACAAATGGAATCCCTGTTTATTGGAAGTAAACCCCAAATTCGGGAGATGGAAGGGACCCCAGGGCCATGCAGAGAGCAGGAGCAGCCACCAACAGTCCTTTAAAAAGGTCAGGTGCTGCTTCTGAGTACCTTTCCTGACAACCTTCGAAGTGCCTGCCTCACTGCTGCTGTGGAAAAGTCTGCTTGGGAACCCCTGCTCTTCTTGACTTAGGCAGCAAGGGAAACCCTGTCTAGCACACTCTATTGGATGTGCAGGAATCCCAATGGATCCCTGGACCCAAAGCCCCAGCTGGGTGGCTGGGTGGCCCCGTCTGGCTCACTCGTCACACTCTCCTGCAGATGGGTATGTCTGCCCACGGGCAGCAGGTGGAGGAGCCACGGGCCGGTCCCTCAGGGCTGGACACGGGAGGCAGCACCCCTCTTTCCCCTGAGGAGTCCTTCCAGATTCGGCTGCGGCTGGCATGGTTATCTTAGTGCCGGTGAGACAAGCTCATAGCCGCGTCTGACACACAGGCAGAAAAAGTGAGAAGTCACGCGGCATGGGGGTGTTAACTGCTCCTTCTTGGTGGGGACCAAGGAGGGAGGCAGGCCTGCAGCCAGGCACGCTGCCCCTCCCCACGGGCACGCTGGCATCGGTCGCAGGCGGTCAGACGCTTTCCTGCCCGCGTGCACCAGCGCCTGGCACAGCAGCACAAGGGACACGTCCTCAGAAGAGAAACTTAGGAAGGAGATGGGGGAGGGCGAGCTCCCACTCAGGCCTGTGACCACCCTCTGCCAGCTGCGTCCCTGCACCAGCGTGCTGCTGCCCACAGGTCCCATCCTGGCCCTTCCCATTCTTTCCCACCCAGCAGAAGCAGGGCCAGGTCCCTGCTGAGGGACAGACAAGCTGTAAGAGGTGTGTGGCCAAGGCGGCTCCTGACACCGAGAGAAGCTGCGGGCTGGGAGGGAGAGGAAGACACAGGATGAGGGCACGCTCAGAGGAAGAGCTGAAGAGTACAAACTCCAAACCCACTCGCCAGACCCGTGAGGGGGCCGCCAGCCTCACAGTGAGTGGCCTCCTAGCCTTTCCTGCAGGCCTGCCCGCCTCTTCTGTCCACATCAGGTGTGTCACAGGCCCTGCGCTTGCTGGGAGCACCAGGCTGGGGGTGGCCAGGCTCGTGTGTCCCCAGGAGGGCAGGACTCCCCCAGTCCGAAGCCCAGCTCGGGCTCTGGGGAAAGTTGGTACTGTTTTGGCCTCTTCAGCATCAAAGAGGACAATAAACCTGCCTCACACGCTGATGGGCGGACGGCTGCAGGGCACGCGGCCCAGGCCCCACGGGCCCAACTCTGCTTCAACGAGGCAACCCATCAATGACGGGGAGGCTGGGGGCGAGAAACACGGAGACTTGAGTTAAACAAACGGCATGTGGTTCCGAGGGGCCGTGTGTTTGTTACAGACTCGTGGAAGAAATGGAAACCAGATGTGGCCGCAGCGGCTCCAGGTGAGCCCGAGGCCCACCTCCCCGACAGGATGCAGCTGCTCGCGCCGGCAGTGGGCTGGAGTCCGCCCAGTGCCATGGGGACAGGCAGCCCGGTGCCGGCTGCGTCAGCTGATGCCAAGAAGCCCACTACCGGGCGGGCCGGCAGCCAGCTGAGACACGAAACCAGTGTCCGAGTCGCGTTTTGCTGGGGGTGTCCCCAAAGCACCAGGGGCCAGGACGCCCGGGGGTGAGGGGCCCAGAGGGGCTGCTAACAGGGGTGCAGGGGCGCCATCTCCCTCCCTCCTCCAGGAAGTCTTTTTCCGTCCAAGTTGCTGAACCCGTGCAACCACTGTGGCGACACCCAAGCTGTTTCTGACCACTCCAATTAATATTTCTGCTGAGCGCCGTTATCCCCAGGGGTCCTCTCTGCTGGGGACTCCCAAAGGAGGCATCTTCTTGCTGGCCCTCGCCATCCGAGGAAGGCAGAGGAGAGCATGCCCCATTACTCTGGCCTCAGGGCTCCTCCAGAAGAGCCCCAGGAGAGACTGGTCTTCTGCAGGAAGTTGGTGTGGGGTGCTGTAACTGCAGAGGCTCTCTGAGCACAGACAGGTAAGTCTGGAACAGAGACGGCAACACGTCCGAGAGGCCCGAGCCTCCGACCACAGGCGGCCCAGCCCCGCAAGCACCTCCCTGGACATGTCTGCCTCCCTGGACAGCCCTCGGGAGCTTTCCTTCTGTCACTCACAGTAGGCGGGGAGACCAGTACTCCCACCTGGGCTTATCAGTCATCACCAGCCACAGGGACCTGGAATCCACCAGCAGAAGGCCGGGTAGGCACCAGGGAACAGAGCTGAGGGGCATCACTGACTCAGTCCAAGAAAGTTTGGCTTAAAATTTACATCCTTACAACAAGCAAACGTTGAGTGACACCCGCAAGCTCACTTACCTGCTGGTGCTCTGAATGGGGGTCGGGGAGGGGTTGAGACCTCCACCCTGCTGTCTTCAGCCTGTCCCCACACGCAGGCAGCACATGCACGTGGCTGCACACAGCAGCCCCCAGGAGCCCCCCTGCCCCCTCCATCACCCGGATAGGCAGCTGGGCAGGTGAGACAGCCTGGAAAGTGATGACTGCATCCCCATGACCCACGGTGACGCTGAGAAGGCTGCGGGCCCGTGTGCGTACCTGGGAGCCACGTACCTGGGAGCTGTGCTGCCTCTACCTTCACTGCGCCCTCGGCCTCTCCAAGCCTGCCACCCTTGGCCTCCTTTGCCAAGTCCATGGGGGTCTCCTGGCTCACGGACAGGGTGGTGTGCGTGCTGATCACCAGGATGCCCAGGCCAACCCAGAGCACCACCTGCATGAGACAAATACCCCGAAAGCTAAAGGAGACATGCAGTCCCGGGGCCCCTGCCCTTCCTGTGGCTGGGGTACAGCCCACAGAGGCCCCAACCACACTGACCACTGGTCACTAACTCATCAATGTGACAAAATCGTGGGCCACATCCGCAGGAGCCACTCAGCAATGGTGCTGGGGGGCGGGGCGGGGCCTGAGGGAGCCTGAAGGCAGCAAGGGCGTGAGTGTGACAGGGAGGGGCCTCCTGGCCAGAGAGACTCTGGCCCACCAGCCAGGCAGCCTGGAGAGCCTGGCAGCCATGTATGCCCACACCTACTGCTGCAGAGATTGGGCCCCTTGATGGTTTTCACCAGAAGAGCAAGAATCTCAAGGCCTCGACCCAGCTTAAAGTAGGCTCTTGCTTGTCCCATCCCTTCACTCAGAAGAGGGCTCAGGCCACTGGGTGCCCGGCTACCAATGACTAGTCCCAACATCACCCAGCAGGCTAGACATGCCTGCAGCTGCAGGGCACAGAAGGGACGGCTGTGAGGAGGTGGCTCCTCGCCCCCTCTGGCACTCGGTACCCATCGGTGCTACCCAGCAAGCTGAGCTGGATGCGCTGCTGCTCACCGAGAGGCCTTGTCCCCACCCCGTCCCTCCTGTGATGGCCCCGAGGCTGATCACAAGTGCTGCCCTCAGCGACTCAGGACGGGAAGCCCTCGTGCTGTGACGCTGTCTGCCCTGGAGCCCCGGCACACGCGGTGCCCACCGACGCCCTCTGTGTGACTTCCACTGTCACGGCAGTGGGCGCAGCTCATTCTGCCCTTCCCGGCCTGGCCCACCTGGCTCTCCCCAGGGAGCAGTAACTCCTGGCTCCTCAGAGAAGAGCCACGAGGCAGCCTGCCCGAGGAGCTGGGGAACCCCGCCACCCACCTCCATGCACTCTCAGAGCCAGAACTCAAACCTTCCCTGAAAGGCACGTTGACTCTTTAAAAAAATATCAGTTCAAAAGAACCGGTGAGACTTTCCCAGACTCAACACAACTGCAGAAGAAAGATTTCTGACAGAAAGAAAGGCCCTGCGCTCCTGAAGGTGGATGCCAACCAACGTGGAGAACCTCAGAAAGAGAGTCTGTTTTCTCCACTGTCACTCTGGAAACACTGAGCTGGTTTGGGGCTCCCAGAGGCAAAATGCTGGCCATGCTCCAGGGTCTGCGATGCTTCAGAGAGGCCTGGTCAGTGCCCCTCCGGTACTGACCACCAGCCGGCCTCAGTCAGGTGCGCGTGGGGATGTTGTTGGGTTTGAGCCCCTGGTGTCTGAGCAGCACTGAACACTGAGCACAGCGTGGGGTCAAGGGCCCCGACTCCTGTCCCCTACTTCAAATAATTTTCTTGAAAACATGTGGATGCCAGCTTCAGCTGTGAGTTCAAAGAGCAGCACGTCACACCCGCTCACCACAAAGGGAAGGTTCGAGAAGCAACAGCAGACACCACCAAAGTCGTTTTTTAAAAATAAAAAAGAAACTTTAAATCCCTTGCATCTTGTATTTCTTTAGCTGACAGCTGAGAAAATAACAAAAAGAACTTCACATCCCACCTTGGACCCCATGGCACCGACAGGACGAGGGCAAGGCCGAGCGAGCGCCCTACAGAAGCACTCAAACGGCCGAAGCGGCTCTGCCTGCGAGGCTGGCCAGGGCGGGAGGGGAGCTCCAGCACGGCCCCCAGGACAGAGCCAGGTGAGCCTGGGCTTCACCAGCAGAAGCCCGTCCCCTCCAGGCCCTGATTTGGGCGGCCCCTAAAATGGTTTTGACACAGAGATGAAGGCAGCTGGTTGGTCGTTTCTGTGCTGGGTTATTTTTACAGGGACATCACTGAACATTCCACGGGAGACCGACAAGCCAAAGGCAACATTTCATCCATGGCTTTGAATGATTTATTTCAACCCTCGGCTTTCTGGCCTTAAAGAAACAAATCGCACACAAAATAAAAAACGTTAACTCCATCAATGCTGGAAGACAGCAAGCTTAAAAAGGCCAAGAAAGTGTCAACTTACAAGTTCAACTTACAAAGAAGAGCCTGCACGGAGCCAGGAAGCACTGCATGGCGCCACGCACACACCTGTCTCTACCTCCGGCCCAGACATCTCATGACCCCACCAGCAAAGTGTGTTTCCCGTCTCCACCTTGTCCATGAAGACACCCACCTCTGCTCCCCTACCCAGCAGCCGTCTCCACCGCACCCTTTGCTGGGAACCCCCTCGTCCCGACACACCTGGCGTTTGAGCTGCCCAGGGTTCTGTGGGGTACTCGTCAGCCGACCACTGTCTTAAGCGTGAGCAGCCCGCTGGCCCCACCAGAGCAATTATAACAGATCCCAGCTCTCCGCTCTAACCCTTTCTTTTAAAGAAACGTCACAGGTCCATGAAAACCCCCAGGCAGGGGAGCCAAAGCCACCCCAGCTTGAAAAGAGCAGAGGATTAATGCCAGGCCGGCATCAGTGAGGACGTGGGAGGGCCATGCCTGACACCAAGGGAATCTAGGTCCACGGGCGGTGCTGTTGCAGTGACCAGATCACAGTCTGCCAGCAGGCACATGTTGGGAGGTGATAGTCCGCACCAGGGCAGGAACATGGCCCCCACGGCAGATGCTCCAGTTGGGCCGGACTTTGTCTAGTCGCTAAGTCATATCTGCCTCTTTTGTGACCCTGTGTACTATAGACCGCCAGGCTCCTCTGTCCACGGCATTTCCCAGGCAAGAATACTGAAGTGGTTGCCATTTCTTCCTCCAGGGGATCTTCCCCGTTCAGGGATCAAACCTGGGTCTCCTGCATTGCAGGGGGATTCTTTACCTCTGAGCTACTTAGTGAAGCCCTTTGGGCCCACTTTGCAAAGGGCACAGGTGTTGGCCAAGTCCCTGGGGCAGCTGTGACCAGCATGCACTGACCCCAGACCCCCAGCCCCACCAAAGGCCTGAGGCATCCGGTAGGCCACAAGAGGCCAGAACTCTCGGGCCGCCACTCTGCCATGAAGTGTGGAAGGCTGAGGGCCACACCTGTGTGAACAGGGATGACCACCCATCCCCCAAAAGTTCTGCAAGAAAGAGATGCCGCTCCCAGAAGAAGGATCCACAGCCGAGGTCTGTACCACACCAAAGAGTCGTGATGGAATGACACAGCGGAAGCCAGCAGGGGTACCGGGCTGCCACGGCCTCAGGACAGGGACAGGAGGGGCTCATGCCTGCAAAACCCATCTTTCAGGTACAACTGCTGCAAGTCCAAGAGCTGCTTCAAAATGGGACAAGATTGGTGAGTGAACCCGGTGCACTAGACATCTGATCACGCAGCCCTGATTTCTGTTTTTCTTAACCAGTTACAGAGCTGCCAGGAGGAGAAATGCAAATACATCCTGACATCTCAGCCCCAGTATTTATGACAAAACCACGGACTTGGCCTGGGGACCATGTGTGACACCCCAGGGCCCCCAGTCTGCTGGGATCCCCAACTCAGAACAAGAGAGAGGCACCAGCCCAGAGTGAAAGTGTCCCCTTTCACTGCTCACACGGAGCCTGAAGACGTACTCGTTCAAACACAGCTCATACCTCGAGGCAGGGGATCCGGAGTCTGCCGCGTGCACCCCATTCCAGGTCTTCAGTGCAGTGTGATCAGGGCGTGGCAGGCACCCCAGCGCTGAGGCGGAGGCGTCACATTCTGGGCGAGGTCCCAGTGGGCATTTACATTCCTGTGTCAGGAGCACAGTGGGGCCTTCCGACCCTCCCGTGGAGGCTGGTACAGCTCTGGCTCAGGGCTCCACTGTCTCCCACCAGCCACCAGCTCCAGGCAGCCCTGCTCCCCCTGCTGGCTCCCGGCCACAGTGTCAATTCCGGGTGGCAAACCCACCCCTCTAACTCAGCTCCACTGAAGAGTTTCTCCAAGTTCTTGAATTTTCAACATAAAGGATGAACTGGGGGTGAGGGGTAAGGTTTCTTTCGCCTAGCTGAGGGCCAGCAGTGTTTCCACGGCCACTGCCCTCTCTTCTGAGGACGTTTCTCAGAACACTCTCTGGTGCCTTTCTCCAGCACAGCTATGGTGGGCCCATAACCTGGGCTCCCCAACCTTCCCTGCCTCTTCTGGAGGGCCGGGGCCAGGAACAAGCACCTCAGTGCTGGCAACACTCAGGCAAGTGGGGGAAGTGGACTCGGCTGACACCAGGCCTGTGCCATCCAGGAAAGCAGCAGCCAGGCTCCCGGGACAGCAGGGACACACCCCAAGCGGGTGCCCTCCAGGCCCGAGGTCTGCGCACCAGACTCCAGTCACATTTCTGAGTGTGCCCCTTGCAAACCTCATTTTTCTCAAAACATGAAAACTCCACATTCAGAAGAAAAACAGCAACACATACAAACGGTATGCCAGTCAGATGGTCCACCCCAGGACTGATCCACAACGCCCCTCACCAGAACACTAAGTCCAGTAGGGAGACCTACCATCTTCTCTGCACATGGTCGGAAAGCAGTTAATATGATTCCATGTGCTTTCCAGTTTCAACAATCCATACTAAAACAGGCACGGAGATGCCGGTTTAACATGATTCTAAGTGTGTTCACGTCTACAGAAACGTGGGGACGTTTGAATGCGCATGTTCATTTCTGTACATGAGGCCAAAGCCAGCATTACGTGTGACGATTCAACACCACAAGCTGTCCCAGCTCAGCTGGGAAGACAACGAGCTGGCCCCTCACCCCCCAGTGCCACGGAGAGAGGCACAAGACGACACAGACGAGAAACAACCAGAAAGGGGAGGTGAAATTACCAAGAGAGGCCATAAGGTCAGTGGGTAAACCATCAATAAATGCGAATCTACAGCCTCACTATGTACAAACAGTTGGAAAAGCCAGAGGAAAGGGAGGTCCCAGTGCCTCCGCACATGTAGCAGACAGAGCTGGTCCAGCAGATGGAGACAGGGAAGGTGGGCTGAGAGCAGCCGTGACAACTGAATGCCACACCCCATTATCACACTGGGAGGCTCACAAATACACTCTGCAGATTAGCCGGCATATCAAGGGAATGATTCTTCCTAAATTTATCTGCAGCTTCAACGAATTCCAATAGACCAAAACCAAAAAGATGGATTTATTTTTGTTAAGAGTCAGATCGGCTGATTGGAACATTCACATAGAAAGTAAACAGGGAGTTCCCTGGTGGCCTAGTGGTTAGGATTCTGGGTTTTCACTGCCATGACCTGAGTTCAATTTCTGGGTAGGGAACTGAGATCCCGCAAGCCGTGTGGCACAGCCAAAAAAAAAAGAAAGAAAGTCATCAAGAACAACCAGAAACATCATTAATGAAAGAAGAGAGATTAGAATTAAAACATTTTCAGAGCCACACGACAAAGCAAGGGAATAACCATCGCAAGGCTGGGTAATTACAACAGTACGGATGGCCACATCACTGGATGGAACAGGCAGGAAATTAAAATACAAGTCGCAAACAAGCCCAAATACATACAGGGATTTAATACACACAGGCAGTAACATTTCATACCAGTGATGGACTCACAGTGTTCTGACAACTAGGCAGTCATCTAGAAAAAACTGAGGATACCTACTTTGTTTCTTACACTAAAATAGAACACAGGTGAGTCACAGATTAAACGGGGGACTTCCCTGGTGGCCCAGGGGTAACGACTCTACACTCCCACTACAGGGGCACAGATTCAATCCCTGGTCTGGCAACTAAGATCCCACACGCCATGTGGTACAGGGAAAAAAGAGTAAAAGATTTAAATGCAAAAATGAAGTTCTGGAATTACTGCAGGAACTGATGAAAAAACTCCTTAAAATAACACCGATGTAGGAGGGTCATTTTAATAATGACTTTTTTCTCTCCTAAAAAGAGTCTGATAGACTAAAACACTGGGACTTCACAAACTGGGGAAAACATTTGCCATTTGGCAGGTAATGAACTAACTGCCTCATATTATAAGGAGTTCCAAAAAGTCACTAAAATCTTCAGTTGAAGGCACAGGCGAACCGCTTCGGTGGCTGAGACTTGAGGAGCGAGAATCCAGAGACCAGAGACAAGCACCACCCACCAGGGCAGGCTGTTCCTGGCCAGCAGTGCTGGGCACCGGGGCAACAGAGTAGGAGCCTGGAGCCGGCAGACACACGGGGCGAGCCCCGGGCTCCCCACGGCCAGAACTGGGTCCTGTAGAAGAGGAACCCTCCAGCAGGCACCCACGTTCTGTGAGCAGCTCTGCCCGAGGCACGTGCCAGCCACCAGCTGCGCCGAGTCGTGCAGAGAGCAGCTGCCAAGAGGATGAGAGCTAAGCAGAGAATTTAGCAACCTGCGGGTGACCGAGCTGAGACTCAGGAAGGGCTATACCCTAGGAGTCAAGGCAAACCTGACCCAGATTGCTCGCAAGTGGACACAGGCTTTCTGCCCACCCTCTGTCTGCTGGACACAGGACGTCACCATCCAGGGACAATTGCTCACACCCACCTCCATAAACTACCAAGCACACGAGGGGATGGGACTAGGCCCCAGAAAACCAAGAGGGTGCAAAGGACCAAAATAAGCAAACATCAGCTATCTGAAAAACAGAAACAACGTCTTGTAATGTTTAAAATACACATAAAATTAAAACACGTAAAAACAGTAGCACTGAAGGCCGAAGAC
This sequence comes from Oreotragus oreotragus, assembly GCA_006410675.1. Classification (NCBI taxonomy): domain Eukaryota; kingdom Metazoa; phylum Chordata; class Mammalia; order Artiodactyla; family Bovidae; genus Oreotragus; species Oreotragus oreotragus. The sequence goes on along the minus strand of SJYX01004251.1, from coordinate 62,421 downwards.
AAAGATAAATGGAGTTAAGATACTGTTGGATGATTACTTCGTCTGGGAATTAGTAAAAGAAAAACAACTAATTTATGGTCAACTCTAATAAACCAAGGATTCATATTAAACTGCCTCGGAGAACCACTAGCAGAACAGAAATGTACAACACCAGCTAAGAGAACAGAGAACAAATACTTTAAAATGCTCGATTTATCCAAAAGGCAGCAAGAAAGAAAGAAACAGAAAAAAGAACAGATGGGACAAGTGAAAAACAGTACGACGGAAGCTTTAATCCCCATCCCCCAAATCGGTATTAACTGTAAACAGTCTTAAATACTCCTATTAACAGACTGGATCAAAACAAAACAAAAGCAAACTATATGCTCTTACCCGAGACATAACCTTAAATATAAAGGTACAGAGACATCAAATGAGAAAGGATAACAAAAACGATATTGTGCAAATATAAACCCAGAACAAACCTGGATTAGCTACACTGTATCAGACAAGGCTGCCTTTAAGAAGAAAAGCATCTCCAAAGACAAAAAGGGACATTTCATCCAGAAAAGGGTCAGTTTAATAAGATTCAACCATCTTAAAACTGTAAGCTCCTAGTAACATAGCTGCAGGACAAAAAGCAAAACTTGATAGAACTAAACGACACACGAACCTTTAAGTAATTCAAATGGAAACTGTCATACCTTTCTCATAACTGATACACAAGGAGACTAAAAAAATCAGTAAGAATACATAAAAATCTAAAAAAGTTGCAGTTAGCAAACTCAACCCAACCACACACAGGATGCGCTCTACATGCAACAACTGCAGATGGCCAGACAGCTGAAAATCCATTGGAATCAACCACCTGCTGGGCCCCAGCAAATGTCCGAGGACTGAAGTTCTTTAGCTCAGTTCTCTAACCACACTGGAACTGTGTGAAATCAATCAAAAAGAGTACTAGGAAATCCCCCAAAGTTTGGAAATCTAGAGAAACCACTGGTGAAAATCAGATGGAGTCCCCAGAGGGCTGCAGAGGGGCTTCCAATAAGGAAAGGTCTGAGACCTGCCTCAAGAGAAGCAGGGCAGTCAAGAGCAAGGCTGGTTACCTAATATGTAGGACCAGTGAAAAATAAAGACGTGGGGTCTTTGATCCAAAAATCAGGTAAACAGTACCATTAAAAGTACTAAGACGTTTTCCCTTTTTTCTGTGGTTTCTCTCCCAATTTATTACAGTGTCTCTTGTTTGTTACTTAATGCTTTTCTAGGAAAAATTAAAGTTTTAGTGTTAAATAAGCTACTGGTGAAAGGAGAAATAAGGATGGAAATTAAGAAAAGTTGCAAAGTGAATGATGATGTCAAGTCTTCAATCAACAGTTTGATGTAACCCCAGTCAAACACCAACAGCTGAGAAGCCACTTCTAAAACTGAGTTGAGGGACTTCCCTGGCAGCCCAGTGGTTAAAGACTCCTGGCTTCCACTGCAGGGAGCACGGGTTCAATCCCTGGTTGGGGAATTAAGATCCCACGTGTTTCAGGGTGCAGCCAACATTTTTTTTTTAATTAAAAAAAAAATTGAGTTGGAAATGCAAAGGACTAATAATAGGTAAAACCACCCTGAAGAAGAATAAAGCTGCCAGCATCAAGACTCATTAAAAAGTCTCAGCAATCAACACAGGTAGCGCTAGTGTGGGAGAGACGGACAGACCAGTGATAGGAGTTCCCACTCCCACACGTACACAGGTGACTGACCACAATGGTGCCGGAGCAAAAGGGTGCTGCTCAACTGGACAGCCACCCAGAACATGACCCCTGACCCCTGCCACACACCATGCACTCCAGATGGGCATGGCTCTAAACGTGAAAGAGAAAATAAAAAGCTTCTACAATATGACAGAGTACACTGTCTTCAGGACCTGGGGATAAGCAAAAATTTCTTAAATAGTACATCAAAAGCACACAGCAAGGGACTTCCCTGGTGATCCAGTGGCTAAGATTCTGTGCTATTACAGAAGGCCCAGGTTTGATCCCTGGTCAGGGAACTAGATCCCATAGGCTGCAAATAAGACCTGGTACAGTCAAATAAAAATAAAAAAAAAATTTTTTAAGCACAAAGCAAAAGAAAAACTCAAAAAACTGAACTACACTAAAATTAAGAATATCTGTTGATCAGAAGAAAGTGAAAAGGCAGCCAAGAGTGAGAGAAAACATTTGTAATATACATGTCTGAAAAAAGTCTTGTATCTCAAATCTTTAACAAACCTCCACAAATCAATAAGAAAAAGACAACTCATAGATAAAAAATGGGCAAGACTTGGAAGGCACAAAAGAAGAAACCCACACAGCTAACAAGAGCATGAAAAGGTGTTCAATGTCATCAGTCACCTGAAAATCACAAATTAAAACCCAAACGAGGTACCGCTATACATCCAGTGGAAGAGCTAGAGACTGAAAAAGGGACCATAGATGTCAATGTAATTCAAATTGCAGTATGGTGCCCGAGGACCACTTTGGAAAAATCTACCAAAACTGGACAGACAGAACCACGGGACCCAACAATTCCACACCTAAGAGAACGGCCAACCAAGTGCACGCGGGCTGCCCAGAAGGAACAGGCAGCACAGCCCATCCAGGACACTCGGCTCTGGGCGGCCGTAGACTCCTATGTGGGGAAGCGCATGGCAGGGAGAATGGGCAGACCACCCCTGGCCGCCCAGCGGGAACTCGGGCGTGAACTAAGGAAGGAGGCCAGACACTCGCCAACACTTCCTGTGAGGCTCCATGTTTACTAACTTGAAAGGCAGGCAAAATTACTCCAAAACACAAGACGACAGGCAGTAATCTCTGTGGAGGAAAGACCAGGGCGCCCCAGGGAAGCTTCAAGTGCTGGAATGCTTTGTATCTGCCCTTGAAGTGGTTCTGTGACTGTGTTCACTTAGCCACACCCTCTGGTGCCTCAGATAGAAAACAGTCTGCCCGCAATAGGAGAGACCTGGGTTCGACCCCTGGGTTGGGAAGATCCCCTGGAAGAGGGAATAGCTACCCACTCCAGTATTCCTGCCTGGAGAATTCCATGGACAGAGGAGCCTGGCGGGCTACAGTCCGTGGGGTCCTGAAGAGCCAGACACGACTGAGCAACTAACACTCACATTTTTCATTTCACTTAGCCCACACCTATCAAGCTGTATGTGAGATTTATGTGCTTTGCCTTACGTATACTATGTTCCCAAAGAATTTACCAAAAGCTCAACAACTCCATAAAAAAGCAAAAAGCACAGACAGTTCATGGAAAGAGAAATGCCCACCTTCACTCCAGGGGAGCCAAGACTTGCCATCACCCTCGGGCCAATGGAGAGGAGAGGCCGAGCTCAGCTACGGAGCTACAGCGCTGACCCGCACATGGGTCCTTGAGGAGAAGCTCCTGTTCTCTGATACAGGGATCCCAGACCCAGGCGGCTTCCTACAGTACTTTCTCAAATCTACAGAAATGCTCGTGTACACACGTATTCACTGTGGCTTTGTCTGTCACAGTGAAAGCCTGGAGAGACGACATCAACAAGACAGTCCCCAAGGACTTTCCTGGTGGCCCAGCAGTTAAGACTCCACACTCCCAGTGCAGGGTGGGCCTGGCTTCGATCCCCGATCGTGCACGCTGCAACTAAAGATCCCACATGTCAGATAACTAAGACCCGGGTCAGCCTAATAAATTAAAAAAAAAAACCCAGAGTCCCTAGCAAGACAGTTGCGGGTGACCTCAGCAGAGGATGGAGTCAGGGTCGTGGAACACGAGAGGCACACACAGATAATCCAGTCACCAGACAGATAGGCAGGGAAAAGCTGCTGCTGCTGCTAAGTCACTTCAGTCGTGTGCGACTCTGTGTGACCCCAGAGATGGCAGCCCACCAGGCTCCCCCATCCCTGGGATTCTCCAGGCAAGAACACTGGAGTGGGTTGCCATTTCCTTCTCCAATGCATGAAAGAGAAAAGTGAAAGTGAAGTCGCTCAGTCTGTCCGACTGTTAGCGACCCCATGGACTGCAGCCCACCAGGCTACTCCGTCCATTGGATCTTCCAGGCAAGAGTACTGCGGTGGGGTGCCATTGCCTTCCCCGAGGGAAAAGCTGTTCAGTACTTAACGCTCAGATAAGCTTGGCTCAGTTCGGTGGCCCTGGGGTGCAAGGCTGCTCACCGTGGCGTGGACCCACGTCTCCCAGACCTGTGGGACCACGATCCTTTTGTGTAAGGAGTACAACTAGCTCCCAGTAGCCATCAGGGAACATGCCCTCCTGCTCTGCCCGACCCAGCCCTGCCAGGAGTCGAGTGAGAACGCTGCACACACCTGGGAGGAAAGTGAGTTCTTGTGGATCTTCTTGTAGATCAGCGTCGGGCAGATGAAGCAGATGAGGCTTCCCATGGTGGCTCCCGTGAGGCCCAGGATCGTCTCCACTGGCGAGAGAGTGACAGGGAGGGGTGAGCTTCCAGAGAGCAGGGTGAGGAGCCGTCTTCCCATGAGGACCCTTCTGCGCGTGCTGCTGGACAGCAGCATGGAGCAGGACACAGCCTGCTGTGCTCACAAAGACTGCGGGGCTGTCCACCCTGACGGCGTGATGAAGGGCTGTGTGCGGCCAGCCTCAGGCCAGCCCTCCCTCTCTGAACCTCAGCTTCCCCGCCAGCGAGGTGAGCTTAACAGCACCTCCTGCTCCATCCTGGGCCCACATCGCTGCTCCTGCTCCTTGTAGAGTGTCCGGGCTCCCAGCTGGGGTCTCTGGGCCAGCTCATTTTACATCACCCTACCTGGTGCCCAGCGAGTGACCTAGCAGAGCCTGTCCTGGTTTGTGGGGAAGCCAGGAGTGTGGGGGCCTCGGGGTTACTGCCTAGAGGGCATGTGGGGCCCACTGGATATCTGAGGACAATAAGCTTTATCTGTGCTGGAGCAGGGCCCTGCCCTTTTCCCTCAGTGACGTATCAACAAAATCAGGAGTCAGAATTAAGGAAAGAACTGCTTGGTAACCGCTAACTCACACATCAGGCCTGGCAGCTCCACCCACGTGTTTGTGGTCCCATCAAGCTGCAGCGTTTTCTCCCTAACCTTTCTTAGGGCGTCAAAGAAAAGAGAACCCAAGAGTCTCTGGACCTGTTTTTTTGACCAGAGAGGATGGTGGCAAGACTCTGAGTGTCTGTCTTGGTGGAACACCAAAGAGGCAGGGGCGCACAACAGCAGGACGGGGTTGGGGAGGGTGGGGTAAGCCGGTGGGAGGCCGGTCACTGGAGCAGCCCCCTGCCTTACCGTTTGGGATCATCATTCCACCGACCATGGTTCCGAACACAACCGAGAGGGTGAGGGCTTTAAACCTCGGGGGCGGCATGTAGCCTCCGGCGGCGAAGGTCCCGTCTTTTTGCTATATGAAAGAAAATAAAAACAAGATTTAGAAATGACCAATTTCCTTTCCACTCTCCTGTGAGCACGTCCCTAAAGGGCTCTGCCAACACCCCGGGCGGGTCGGCCTGGGAGGCGGTGGGTGAGCGCTCCCAGCACAGGCAGTTGTGCCTGAATGTGAACCTGCAACCAGAAGCTTGGAGGCCCAGAAGGCCCAGGCTGCTCCTTACAGCAGCTACGGGGGTAACTTCGTTCTGAGAAACTCAGAACAAATCCTTCCGTTCTCCTTTTAGAGCAGTGCTGTGACAGAGATTTTTTACAGCACCGCATAGCACAGGAGGCAGAACACAGCCCCACTCACAGTAACACACAGCAGTTTCAGGGTGCGGTGGGCCCCCCATGTGCACAGACATGCTCAGCTTTGCCATCCTTGCCTCCAGCAGCTGAGTCCAGGAAGAAGACAAGGGGAGAAGTCACAACATGCTACAGTCAAGCCCAAGAGACCATCTCCGGCCTTGGCCTCCGACCCAAAGGCACAGGGAGACCAGAAGCATCTCATCAGGCTGTGGTGGGAGATGATGGGAGAGAAGCTTCTAGAACAGTGCTGTACACACAGGAAGGACCGACCATGATTACTCTTGCTGGGCTAGGAAAACACCACTCAAGTGAAGCTTCAACCCTTCTCGAACTACAGTTTGGAGGCACCCAACATCCAGAATTGACTTGCAATGGTGGCTTTCTCAGAACGGACTAGAGAGGGAGGGTGTTAGGTCTACACCTTCTGGCTCAGCTTCCTGCAGAAATTTCCCCAGGAAACACTCTAAGAGGAGAAGGAACAAGCAGCTATGTGCATCAAGGGGTCACAGGAGTTATCTGTGAAAGGTCAAGGGTGACCAGGAGACGTCAAGCAACGACTAGGAGGTGAGAGCAAGGGCGCAGTGACGCTGGGGGTTTCTATGGATACACGTGGGCTGGAGACAGGAGAAAATGCAGCGAGAGGAAATCTGCAGAGATGCACACAGACGCTGATGGGAGCAGAAGGCCATTCACGTGAGGATGGAGACGTGCAGGCAAGCTTTCCACTCGAGCTAACATTGCCTTTTATCATTGGTACCGACTCTCTAATTTTAAAAATGATAAAAATGGGTTACATACAGAGACACAAATGCTTCTCAGATATGAAGCACACATGTGCATCAAACGAGGACCCCAGGGCTCCATGAGCTAGCCTGCTATGCCCCTCAAGGGGACACAGCCTCACGTGGTGCCCAGGTGCCTGGACAGCCAACAGGGGCGGGGATCGGGCAGCCAGCTTTTCAGGGCGGGGGCTCTGCCTCAAGGTGCTGGCCTTGGTGGCAGAATCCGAGAGAGGCTGACACAACCACGTGCCAGCCACTAGACCACAAGCCTGGTTCGAGCTGTCCTAAGTAGCCACCTTCCCTGCTGGACTCTCCCCTCCCCGCCTCTGTGGTCTAAGCAGTTCATTCAACTGACCACCAGGAGTCCTGGCTGATGCCATAGGCCAGGCTCAAGGACTTGGGCAGGAACACAAGAACCACCACAGAGAGACAGGGCCAACCCCATGCCCTTGCCCTGGGGCATGAGCTACCACACCTGTACCACCTGTTGTCAGCTGGGCAGCAGTTAGTGGGGGAGTCTGGGTTCCAACTGTACATTTGAAAACTGCTCGCACAGGACGCCACGGAGCTGGGCCCACACATACGACAGCAAATGAAACAGCCTCTCTCAGGGCTCAGATGTCTTCTGTCAAACTGTTAAAACCTTCTGTTACACGAACCTAAAGAGAACGGTGGCCTGACCCCCGCACCGATCGGCCCACCTGGCCGGCCATTACACACGCCTATCAGTCAAGCCGGCTCTCCTGAGTTCCCACCTGCTCCTCTCCCAAGGGTTCATGCTGCAGCAAGCCCCCAGTTCCCACGACTCCCCCGACTCCCCCAGGGGGGACAGCAGGGCGATCACAGGACACGGGCCTAAGCTGCTCGAGCGCTGAGCCTGACTCCACGCCTCCTGCAGTAACCAACCTGGCTGATCTGGCACTCTTTTCTCCAAAGTTGGTTGGTTTAAAAAAAAAAAAAAATCCCTATTAAAAGATTCCATCTTAACTGGAGTTTCTGATTTTTAACTAGAAAAAACTCTGCCTGCTACTGCCCAGGAAAACAAGGAACTAGCAAAAGCCAATTGAGGACAATGTAACTGAGGCCAGGACAGCGAGGATTCTGGGCAGAACGCCATCCGAGGGGCCCTGAGCACCTTACCTGCTGCTCGAAGAGCAGAGTGTTCAAGGCCTGTCTGCAGGGCAGGATCATCATGGGGAAGCCCACGGCCACGGACATCATGAAGCCCACACGGATCATCTCGGTCACCAGGTTGGAGGGGAAATGCATGAGCACGTTGCCCTCGGTGGCCTCGGTGAAGCTCACGTAGCCGAAGAAGCCCACCTGCAGGGGGACCAGCAGCAGGGGACACGTGGCGGGAGAGGCACACCCACTCCGGAACGGCCTCGAACCTCGTCACAAGCAGCTGCAGCAGGACCAAGGCCCACCAGCTCCTGACTCATACAAGTCCTCTCTGATGAAGAGAGGCAGAAGCCCTGAAAGCGAGAGTCCCATGTGGCTTCTCCCTGCTTGGACAGCGAGGCACCAAGAGAAGGGAGCTGCCTGCTTGGAAAGTGAGCAGAGGCATGCCCCACGAGCCCCACGGAGGGGCTGGATTTAATGTGGCTCAAAACCCAAACTTGGGAACCGAGGGGTAAACTGCTGTCCCCACGGGCTGAATGAACAACAACCTGATGGACCATTCGGAAAAACCGACAAGAGTGGGGGAACCACAAGGTTCAGGAAAACAAGTCAGACTCGCAACGAATCTATACCTCTACTTGCCATGTGAAAAAACGAAGAGGAGAGCTAAGAAGACTGGAGGGGACCATCTGTGAAACACGGGCTGCATCTGCAGCCACGGGCTGGAGCCTGGGGTTTCCTTTCTCTGCTATTTCTCGAGTTTCCCACTGCTGCACCACCTCGCTCCAGTGAGTCAGCAGAGGTCGTGTGGAGGCTCCAGGCCCTGGGTTGAGGTGCCCACGCTCCTCCGGGGATGGGGACACCAACACCCCCTGGAGAGTCAGCTCCCTGCCGGCCCTAGAGCTGAATGGAGCTGCCCTTCGGCCACCGGGATGGGAAGAAGCAAGGACAGGCCTGCACTGGGGACTGGAGGAGCTGGGGGAGGGGAAGGGGCATGAAAGGATTCCTACCGTGACGTAGAAGGTAGTGACCACGTTGAGGGAGGAGGCAAAGATGGAGCTCATGGTTTTCACTGACGGCTCATCCAGGCTGTCGTACGTGGGCAGGACCTGGCTGTAAAAATAACGAGCGACTTCGCGGAGCCGACTCGCCTCTCCCAGGCCCCCAGCCAAGTCTCCAACACCTGCCTTCCCACAACGCCGGCCGCTACCAGCGCCGAGGCCGGGCTCACACAATACTACGGACGGCATTCGGCGCGTTCCCCACAAGCACTCTCTGTAAACATTTCAGAAGTGCCACAGGATGAAAGGCCATTTGTTCCACTGCAGCAGGAGCGTGACCGCTCTGGGGAGCTCCGGGCTGGGCTAAGCAGCCCATGTTTACTGGGGAAGCAGGAAGCGGTTCAGAGCGTCGCTGTCAAAAGAATGGAAAGTTAAACAAACAAGCCGGGCCGCCTGCCCATCCCAGCGCCTCAGTGAGGGGCTCAGAGCCGGCATGGACCCAGCTCTGGGATGGAGAGTGGCTGCAGCCCCACAGCCCAGGGCCAGCAGGGCAGCGCTGCCGGGTGAGGGATGGATGTGTCCACGTGGGCTCTCTGCAAACAGCAGGCAGGGAGCCGGCACCTGAGAGAGGTGGGCCACACGGAGGCAGACAGGGAGGGGCAGGCGCTCTGTGCAGCTCTGAGAGGAGACAGCAGGGTAACGCTGTGCTGAGGGCTCAAGCTTGGCACCCAGGGAGCCGGGGCCAGCGGTCATGCCACGCGGGAGGCCGGGAGGGGGCGCAGCAGGATGTTAAGTGAAAAGCACGACAGTGGAGCCAAACCCCAAAACCAACTTAAAAAAAGGGGAAAGGAGAACAAAGAGGACTGCTAATGTTACTAACAGCAAATGACAAGGATGGGGGAGGCCTGGCTGGCAGAAGCTGGCACCGTCCCTGGCCCTGTACACTGTCCCACTGGCCACTGCTGGTGGGCAAGAGTCACCGTGGACAGCTGTCCCCACCTCGGTCCTTCAGAGGGGCAGTCAGCGGCCACATGCACACACAGCCATGCAGGCCAGGGAGGTGGCAGAGGACCCTCGGGGGACCACGCCATGGAGCCCCAGCACCAGATCTCATGGCAGGGGTGTCCCCAGACACACGGGGGAAAGCCCCTGCCCAGGAGCCACTGAGGGGAGGGGCTGTGCCCACATGTGGGGATGGATGGGTGTGGCAAGGCTGTGGTGCCTGCCTTCCTCATTCCTGCCTGTGGCACCCACAGAGCACCTGCTCATCTCACTGAGCAGCCTGTGACTCAGTTTACCTGAGTCAGAGGTGTCCGCCTGCCCCGCACAGCCTGGGCCTCCACGTGCTCCGTGCTCTCTCTGAGCTGCACTGGGGGGCCTGCTGGTCTTGTGCCGCCCTGTACTCATCTACCTCGAAATCAGACCAGGGTGGGCTGCACACTGACGGCCCAGCGGAGGCCCAGTCCGTCCAGGGTGAGGAGACCAGCCATGCAGCGGGGCCCATGGCCACCTGGCAAGGGCAGCAGGGCTCCCAGCCTGCATGCGCTTCGGGGCCAGATGTGCGGGGAAGAGCCCCAGCTCTGGACCCTCGGCTCCACTCCCCAGGGGATATGGGCACATCCCCAGGCCCCGTGCCTTCCGTGAGTGGCAGACAGAATATGAGCTCACAACCCGCCCCTCTCCGGAACCCGTAACTCAACCTGAGAACCGAGCCCAAGAGACCCACTTGATGACAGAGCAGCCCCCACCGGAAAGCCAGACCAAACCCACAGGAAAAAAGGACAATCGGTAACTAGGTACACAGCAAAAGGATGTAGCTTCTGTCACCAATTCTAACAGGGACGTTAAACAGCAAGAGCGGAGTGTGCTCTGGCGGAAACCGAGCTGCCAAGCGAGATGAGAAGTGGGAAACGACGATTTGGATCTCGCGTGTGGGTGTAAACACAGTAGTCGGAACAAGTCTCATCTGTCACGTTAGTTTACAACTGGCACGGTTCACGCCCGTGGAGCTGCAGGGGGCTGCTCTGCCAGACCCCCGCCACCGATGGTCCTTTCCTGTCCCGGCCGGATTTACGCCTCTTTTGAGCAGGGTTACCACCCGACAGGGCATGGATCATAGGCTCCTGTCATTTGGTGGAGAAGGTAAGGCTGCTGGAATTATGGAAATCACTGCTCTGCATTTACAGAGCCCCAAGTGCCAGAGCGCACGCCTGCTCAAACGCACACACGTGTGTGCGCACGCAGACATACACACACGCGCGCCTCTGAAAGCGTCCCAGCGGCAGTCTGAAGTCAATGTTTGTGCAATTCCCTCTTAAATATTCTCACACGAATAGCTAAACTCTGGCAAAACGCTTGGGACTCTGTGAGTCAGATGGTTCGGGGCTGTGCTGTGCTCCCCACAGCCAACTCTGCTCATGGGGGATTTGGCAAACTGGGCGTTGTCGCCAACAGTGCCGGCAACACATCTCAGGAACAGTCAATTTATCTCCCAGTAAACACAGAACTCCCGCTGTGAACCTGGAGCGGGAGAGGCCACGGTGAAGAACACCTTCCTCTCCGTGGCCTGGATCACCCACTGAAAGAAATGGTGCTTCCCACCCCCAGGATGGCAGCCTCCCCTTGCAACATTCACCCCCAGGGCCCCAGGAGCGGGTAGCACTTACGACTGGCAGGCAAAGGACATGCCAAAGATGGGGATGCAGCGGAAGACGCCCTCCCAGCGGATGTAGCTGACCCGCTGCAGCCACTGCCCACCGAAGAGGCCGTGCTTGAAGGAGGAAAGCACGATCTGCGAGGAGAAGGAAGCGGGGCTCGGCACAGGGCAGCACACGCAGGTGGGACTCGGGCCAGGGCTGGGCAGGGCACCGAGGCAGCCGGCACCACAGTGCAGGCCCCACACCGGGCAGCCTGGTACCACCAGCTGGAGGGGCTGGGCGGGCTGCAGGGGCCGGGAGTGGTGCGTGGCCCCGGGGTTTCGGCTCTCTGCTGTGCCACCAGCTGGCCAGGTGCTGCCCAGAGGAGCTGCGGGGCCTCCTGGCACCGGGGGCGGCTGCCCGTCCAGGGCTGCAGATGGTCAGCAATGAGGCCCACCTGCTGTGCACACCCCAGCCGCCTCCAGGTCAGGACAGTCCCCCAAGCTGGCAGGTCCTTGCCAGTCCTGCGCAGACATAATTTAAAAGACAGACCCATCAAGGACAGGGCTGCCTGGAGAAGCAGAGGAAGGGTCACTGGGCTGGCCCTCAGGGCCGAGGGGCACTGGAGACACCACCCGGGGCTCGGTCTTCTAAGGAGAGCCCACCGCACCGACTCTCCCATTCTGCTCCCACCGGAGTGGTCAGGGGCTCAGGCCCAGGGGCTCCCAAGGGGCGCCCTGAGTATCAACTCCAGACTGCCCCCCCGCGCCCCCTCAACAGTCAGGGATAAGCACTCATTAGACAACAACTGCTCTCACCCTGTCGTAACAAAAGGCTGGCCTCCTGACTCTTGGCCACAAAGCCCACATAAAAGGTCTTCTGTGAACTGGGGAGCATCACGCCTTCACTCCCTGCCTCAGAGCACCCCCCTCTCCCCTGCGGCCCCATCTGGCCACTGGGCTCCTGGGATTCTACGTCACGCTCCCGTCAACCTCAGCGGGAGCTGGCAGCCTGACACTCACCACGAACATGAACACTGTGTAGAAGATGAGGGCCATGGCACTGAAGGACTGGATGGAGGCCATCATGTTCCTCTGCAGGCTGAGCGGGAGCACGATGCACAGGGACACCGCAAAGAGCAGGAGCATGCGGAAGGTGCCCGTGACCTGGGCAGAGCGCCAGGTGTTGGCCCAGGGATGGCCCGGGCTTCCCACCCCAAGCCCCGGAACTGACCGGGGCCCAGCGCGCTTCGCCTCTTGGCGTGCTGGTCTCAGAGCCCCTCCCACCACTCCCCGTCCGAGATGTGGACTCAAACAGTCCCCGGGCTGCCACTCGAGCAGCCGTGAGGTTTCTGACGTACTGCACACCTGCAGATGTCCTTACCTGAAACCCAAACAGCCGAGCAAAGAAGTTGGACCCCAGGTCGCCAATCACAACATAGAAGGCAATGCACGTTCCCAGCATCAGCCCAATCATGCTGCAAGGAAGGCGGGCGAGCTTGAGAGCTGAGCACCGGGTGTCCCAGACGCACCCGCATCCCCCTGGCTGCTGACATGCAACAACCCAAGGGAGGGGTCGAACAGGAGACACAGTGTCAACATTCAACAGTTTCCAGGGTTTGGCTGCAGAGTTCGGAGTTTGCTATTTTACTCAGAATGAATATTGAGCAACAGTAAACTCTTCTTTATGTGGTATTACATTTTTCTCTCGGCAGGAGATTCTAAAAGTTCTTTCAGGTGGTGCAAAAATGCACTGTGATGTTAAGACAAGTTAAAAGAACAATCAACTGCTTCAGAAAAGGGTTATTCTTTTCAGTTTGCAATTCCCTAATTTAGAAGCCTAAAAGTGCAATTTCTCAGCCATTTTTTTTCATCTCATAAAATTTTACTCCAAAGGGAGAATATGATATTTCCAGTTTAATGCCACCTTTATGCAACAGTGTTCAGGGCAAGGGGCGGGATAGGGGGGCGCATCTGAGTTTCGGGAACAGAACCCAGAGATGAAGTACAGCCGAGGGAGCGGCCCTCGCTGCGCTCCGTGGGTTTTCCATTTTTATATTTTTCTTAGTAAGACTTAAATAAGGCTTTCAAGCTTGACACTAATCATTTTAAGGGTACAATAAATTAAACTTTCAACTATTTAGTAAGTAACACTTCAGAAAAATATTTTAAGCTATGAACCAATCCACGTCTGAAATATCCAGCTCACTGTGTAACAACCCTCCTGTTTCTCTTTGGTCACAAGTGAAGGACAGAGAGAATTACCCCCAACAGAACGGCACCACCTACCTGGTCTCCACCAGCATCTTCCCTGCTTTCCCGTAGGCGTGCAATGCTAGTGCAGGGAGGCAAACAGAGAATGAACGCTCAGTCTAAAGTGAGAGAAGCACATCAGTAAAAATATTACCTGTGAAAGGCAATCTGACAAAAACCTGTGGATCTGGAGTTCTATGGGTATAAGGGGATATTTGAAAATTTTGGTCCCGTACTTTTTTCAGATCTACCTTCAACAAATAAGATTCACCGAAAATAAGAACAAAGCTAGGGTGGGTCACTTTTCACACTCACACATCCACAAAGAAAAGGAAAGGAAAGAAAAAAGAAAAGAAAAATGGTCTCAGGGAAGCAGCAGTTTCCCTCTGGGCAAGCTAGGCTGCCAATAAGGAGGCCGAGGGAGGCCTGCCTGGGTCGGTGGCTGCCCGGGACAGGGTGGGAGGTACCCGGGGAGGGCGGTCAGCCCAGCCCCAGCACATCTGGTTTTCCCAGTCATAACAAGGGGACCTGGCTAAGGGCCTTCATGTCCACTCTGTGGTTTTAGCAGAAAGTCTCGAGCAAGGTGCTTTGGGACAGGAGGGGACAAGTGCACGCAAGCCTGGAGGAGGCCCTCTGCCCGTCCTTCCTGACAGTGGAGCTGTTTCCAGCAGAGGAGAGATTAAGAACTGACTCAGCAGGCCCCTCCCTGGACCTCACAGAGGCCGGGAACCCCTGCGACCCAGCCCCGGGGTGAGCCGGACGAGGGCCAAGAGAAGCTCTGATCCCCCAGGAGCAAGCAGGAGCGGGGGCGCGACAGCAAAGCCCCCTCCCTCACACGGGCAGAGCCGTCCAGGAGACCAGAGAGCAGGGAACACGCAGGCCGCCTGACGTGAACAAGTCCAAGAAAACATGACTTTACTTTCAAACTACTCAGGAAAAAGAACAGCACTGCCAAAACCCAGTGAACATGGAGCCCCTGGGCTACATGGCCACAGGGCAGGCGGCCTTGGGAAGCAAACCGGGGGTCATTCCAGCCCAGGCTTGTCCAACCACCACATGGACACCTGCACCTCGGGGTCCTCTAAGACACAAGGTCTGGTGCCCCTAACGTGAAGGTGGCCGGAGCCCAGCCATCCCATTCCTTTTCCTTCTCCAAAAGGAAGCTGAGCATCTGCAGCATATTCTAAGTGCTCAGAGCACCCTGCCAGAGAGAGTTCCAGAACACACCCACATTCTAGACAAAGGAAACTAAAGTTGCTCTAGGAAGCCAGGAAAAAGTCATGAGGCGGCACCTTTTCACCCAGAAAGACTTGACCGGTTCCCATAAGGACGATCCTCGTGCTGCCGCCCCCGAGGCGTGGCCTGTGCCGAGGAGGCCTGTGGTTCCCATCCGGCTCTGAGCCGGGACAGCCCCACACACACCCGACACGTTGTTCCAAGTGTCCGGCCCTCAGCCGCTTGCCCGGCAAGCCAGAGACTGCCCTCCTGCCCCTCTGGGCCGGAACCACAGCACCAGACCTGTCCCACGAGGCTGGGCAGCATCTGCTGGATTGTTTCCAAGAAGGTAGGTCCCTTCCCCACGCTCCTGGGTCAGCCCTCCCCTTTCCAACTGCGGCAGGCTCGCTGCAGCTCATGGGCTGGGCCCTGCGGGGACCCGGAGCTGGCACTCCTGCCAGGTGTGCAGAGGGAGTGCTGTCAGGAGGGGCTCCTCAGTCTCCCCAGAGAGGCTGGCTCAGGGCTTTCTCCTGGGGCCACAGCTGGGCCCACAGCTCTATGCCTGCCAGGCAGGCAGAACTGACTCTCAGGCCACCTTGTGGAACTTGGGCCCCAGTCCTACCCCACGCTCTCTGCCCACAGTCCACAGCCTCTACTTATCAGGCAGAGATGGGGAGGCACACACCAAACTGTGCTATTCACACAGAGGGCAGTGGCCTCAACCCAGCCCTCCCCAGAGCCAGCCACCTGACTCCCGCTGCCATCTGCCTGGGAGGTATGATGACCATTTGCTGGATAAACAAGGGGTGGGGAGTGCAGAGAATTCTGGGTGTCAGAAAGGATGGTTTCATGACCCTCATTTCCCAAGCCAAGTATCCACAGATGCAGGTCATACAACTTGGGACAGGCAGGGAGGAATAGGCCCTCTGCAGGCCCCACCCAGCCATGATCGGGCAGCAGGCTGACCAGGGCCACAGAAATCTGGGCGGGTAGACGACGGGACCACAGACGCGGGGCCAGAGCAGCTGCTGCACACGGCTGAGCGCTCGGAGGCGGCAGCAAGGCCTGGTCACCTCTGCAGGCAGGGCCCGGGTCAGAGTGGCCTCATGGGGCCGTGACTTCTAGGGACAGCTGACTATCTGGTATAGCTGTATATCTTCTGAAAATGGGGTTTGAAAAGTCTACTTGAAAGTCAGCCACACAAGGCAAAGGAACAGCAGATAAAAAGTAGATAGAATTCACAGAACTGGGTCTACAAGCAGCAAACAGAATACCACAAAACACCAACAGAAAACACAAGACACACCAGGGCTGTATTTCCCCAGACTGGCAAAGCTCGTTCTCCAGTGATGCCTACGCACAGGCAGGACAGGGAGGGCAGCCCTGCGGTCACTTCCAGGGATGAACCAAACTGAGAAATGTCGCAAACTCATACTTGAGAAAACCACCCACCCGTTCTTGGAGCGCGGATGGCTTAAAAAGGTTATCTGTTGAGGATGCCTCTGCCATTCAGCAGCTTCCACACCCTGCACTGCACTGTCTCCAGGCCTGTCCGTCTCCTTCCCCCTACCCCCTACTCCCACCCCCAGCTGTCTGATGCCCGCGGGCCCAGCAGACATGTGCTGGGGGCTTCACGGACAGAGGCCACCTGTCCCGGGGCTGCAGGACTGGCATGCAGTGGGCTCTCTCCTCCCAGGCCACCCTCTCTGGCAGCAGCACAAGCTCTGGGCCAGAAGGAGGAGGACAGAAGACCCACAAGCAGCAGAAACGGCCCAGGAGGTGTGGGAGGATTGCTGGTCCACGGAGTCCAAGAGCCTCCCATCTCGTCCTGTGTAGGGCTCCAAGTGGCGGGGCGGGGGGAGGTGGCGTGGTCTCTCCATTTCAGAGATGGTGCCAAGGCGGAGCCAGGACAAAGGGCAGCTGATGCTGCAGGCTGGGCCTGGGGGGACTGTGGGAGTTCACACAAATGCACCATCTTGTTTGGTACCAAAGGCATAATCAGAGCCCACAGGTAGTTTCAGATCTTTTTTGCTTCTGGGGAGTTAGAACCGGGCTGCAACCACCACAGACAGTTAAAGGTGGGACGCCCAGCCAACCAACCACACAGGAGGGTGTCCACGGGTAGTTTTCTTCAAGCTTTCACACCTCGTCAAACCAGTCTGCCTTCTCAAGGACTTTCTAAGAATGTTCAGATGGACAGCTGTCAAAAGCCACAGCCTCTCCAGTCCAGGGTCACTCATCCTCTTTCAGGGAACAGCCAAGCATTTCATGGGAACCCTGAGCAGGGAGAAAGAGTCACCCCAAAAGCCACAGCCTCGCAGGAAGAAGGGACCTGCCCTGGTGCACATATCATCCCAAGTAGAACTTGGTCTCAAGGGAGCGAGTCAAATTTAGCCGCTATATTTCACTTCCCCACGTGACTCCAACAGCAATGAAAGAGTCTGACAGCACCATTCTTATCAGAATGGAGAGAGAAGGAAGCAGTCCTTCAGTTTTGAGGTCAGAACAAATGCGAGTATCTCGGTGCCAATGCAAAGTAGGCAGACTGGAAGGAAACCAAAGGTCACGCTGCCAAAAGCCCACGCGTGGGGCTCACAGATGTTTTTATTTTCTTTGGCCCTGGGAACTCTGCACACCGTTTCCTCTTGGCACCTCCTCCCTGCTGTGAGAGCTGGGAGCCGAGGGCCCACCAGGGCCTCTGTGAGCGGACCCAGCATCCGGGCCACACACTAGCTGGATGGTCAGGGGGTCCCAGCCAGAGGATGGGAGCCTTCCCCAGATGTGCATAGGGCAGCCTCTGAGACCACGTGTACTGGTATTTCAACACCCACACCATGTATTCCCAGAATGCAACGTGGAGTCGAAAGGTCCGAGGTGGCGGAGAGAATGCAGCCTTCGCACACCAGCCTGAGGCGGGCGGCAGAGTGGGGGCCCTGCCCTCAGAGACAGGCTGCCCAGGAAGTAGATCAAACTGAAAGGAGGTGGAAAGCACAGCCTTCTTTGCCTCAGCTGAAATCAAAGGAAGAAGGAACTAGAGGAAACGAGACTGCAACCAACAGCAACAGGACATACAGGATGCCGCGGAGGAGTTGATGACTTGCTGCCACTACAAGCCTGAGCCCAAGGACAGGCTGCCCATGGCATTCAAAGTGGAGACGCGCAGCAGTATCTGGGTCAGGCAGCTCGGAAGGAAGGCTCTGGGGCCGCAGGCATAGGAGCAGAAGCTGCCAAGGCTGCCTGAACCGGGAGGGGCCTCTCTGTGTGGATGTGCATAAAGAGAAGGCAGGAGGACAAGCATTAACTCAATTTTAAAACGTGTTGATGTTAACAGCTTTGTTTTTTTTTAACTGCATTAAATTTTAAAATAAGAAAAGAAATTGCTGCTCAAAGGACTCTTTAAGAATAAAGCAGAATAAAGAATAAAGCACTGGCAGTCCAGTGGTTAAGAGTCTATGCTTCCAGTGCACGGGGTGTGGGTTCGATCCCTGGTCAGGGAAATAATATCCCTCACGTTGTGCGGCATGACCAAAAAAAAATAAAGTGAAAGAAAAGTACTTAAAAGACTAAGGCCCACACCCCCAGATCCAGATGCTGCACTTTTTAAGAAGGTGCTGAGAAAGGTCCTGCCCCTCTCAGGGAGGCAATCCACTTACCCAGGCCAGCGTAAGTCCTCCGCTTGCTCAGGCTGGCAGCTTTCACCAGGAACATGCAGGACTGGTGCGTCATCCAAGAACAGAAGACCAAGAGCAAGGCCCCCAGGACAATGCCACACTGGAGTGTTGGGACAAAAGAGAGACGTTAACAAAATAAATGGGGTCACAAAGAGTCGGACACGACTGAGCGACTGAATTGAACAAAATAAAACTACCCAGCATCGTTATCTCACACAATGAACACAGGTGAATAGCACAAGCAATGACCAAAAGCCCTCCCCTTGGCCCCCGCTCCCTAGACTTGAGCCCCCAGCTCTACTTTGTCCCCACGCCAATGAGTAACAGTTTCTGGATGGAGTGGTGAACACATTCTGTCCAGGGACATAAAGCATATACGTGTCCCCGAATGAGCACCAGGGACCCCGCTGCCTTCCTAGAGTCTCAAGGAATGGTGACGGGTTGCCAGTCTCCCCAGTTCCCTGCAGACACCCTACAGCAAACCACCTTCCAGACACTTGAATCAACAGCTACGAGTGATAAACACATTCTGGAAGAAAGAGATTAAAAATGACATTTACGCCTTTCTTATAAGTTAAACAGACACTCACCATCTGACCAGCAATTGCACTCCTAGGTATTTACCCAAAAGAAATGAAAACATGTGTTCATGCACAAACCTGCATGCCAATGTTTACAGCAGGTTTATCTGTAATCCAAAAACTGAAGAAACAACCAACTGTCCTACTAGCATCTAGCAAAGCGGAATACACACACGGCCCACCAGCCAGCTCTCCTGCATGCGGGTCACCACCCCACAGGACAGGTGCATGTGGTAAAACCCCGTGCATGTATTCCTAACTGCTCCAAACGGGAAATGCCACGCCTGCCTAGCAAAGGTTAAAAAACAGATAAATTGAGCAATGCTAGCCAGACACCTACGACATGATGCATTCACATACAGTTAAAACCTGGCAACACTGACCAGTGGGGTCTGGGGGTGGGAGGGCGATCCTCACTAAGGAGGCAGGCGTGGGGGGTGCTGGCAATGCTGTGTTCCCCAATCTGGGAGCTGGCTACTGTGTTTTGTTAATATTATGAAAATCCATCAAGAGTACACCTAAAATAAGTTCACTTTTCTGTATGCATGTTACCCTTTAATAAATTGCTAAATTTTTTGGAAAAGTACCCCAAATTATTAAAACCAAACAAACAAAAAACGCAAACAAAACTTTTAAGTGACCTGGCTACCGAATAAAAACACACATCTCCAAATTGCCTCTTGGCCTCACATGGTGTTCTTGCCAATGAGCTTCTCACAGAGAAGACGCTGAGTCTGAGTGATGAGTGACAGCATGTCCTAACTTGGCCAGGCCCTCGGGGCAGGGCAAACCACTTCCAGGTCTTTGCTTGCAAGAGGGCACCCACCGATAAGCTCTCCCCCCAGACAACTCAGCCTGGCCCATTTTTAAATGCTCTGGCAGGGGACTCATGCCCAGCACACAGTAAGACACTCAAATCTGAATCACCACAGCCCTGCCTCTCTGCACTTGGCAGAGAGGAGTCAAGGAAGGCAGCCCTGCATTTACAGACTCAGGACCAGCCAACTACACATCCCAGGATGCAGTTCTGTGCCAGGCAAGTCGCAATGCATGCTGGGACACGTAGTCCTTCCATTACCCAGAGGTGGCTGGCCCACGCTGGGATTCACAAGCCAAGACACATATGTGGCTTCTTGAAGCCGCCAGCGTGGCCTTCTACATAGCCCTACAGTCTCCATCCTCCCACCAACATGCTCACCAACCAAGTCAGATCAACCACTCACATGGGAACGCTAAATGCATTTTCTTTTTGCTATTTTTATCCAAAAGATGCTAAATGTGAAAAATGCAGCATTACTTTAAAATTAATCGCTGATGCCGATTATCCGTTCCAAAATATCCATCTTATTTTCATTTTTCCACTTATTTGGTTTCATCATGTAAGACTGGTCTTTGAGGCCTTGTTGGCCACCTGTCTTTCTCTGGTGTCCCTCTCCTCCTCCACCCTCAAGCAACCTAGCTAGTAGACAGCTCCTGCCCCAAGAGGCAGAGGTAACACAATCTCCACCATGGCACACAGTAAGCTAAGAAGTTCATTTTTAGGAAAGAAGTTACCCAATTTGATAATTTTATCACCACCCTTTTCTACCATACCAAATGCCTGTTNAAAAAAAAAAAAAAATCCCTATTAAAAGATTCCATCTTAACTGGAGTTTCTGATTTTTAACTAGAAAAAACTCTGCCTGCTACTGCCCAGGAAAACAAGGAACTAGCAAAAGCCAATTGAGGACAATGTAACTGAGGCCAGGACAGCGAGGATTCTGGGCAGAACGCCATCCGAGGGGCCCTGAGCACCTTACCTGCTGCTCGAAGAGCAGAGTGTTCAAGGCCTGTCTGCAGGGCAGGATCATCATGGGGAAGCCCACGGCCACGGACATCATGAAGCCCACACGGATCATCTCGGTCACCAGGTTGGAGGGGAAATGCATGAGCACGTTGCCCTCGGTGGCCTCGGTGAAGCTCACGTAGCCGAAGAAGCCCACCTGCAGGGGGACCAGCAGCAGGGGACACGTGGCGGGAGAGGCACACCCACTCCGGAACGGCCTCGAACCTCGTCACAAGCAGCTGCAGCAGGACCAAGGCCCACCAGCTCCTGACTCATACAAGTCCTCTCTGATGAAGAGAGGCAGAAGCCCTGAAAGCGAGAGTCCCATGTGGCTTCTCCCTGCTTGGACAGCGAGGCACCAAGAGAAGGGAGCTGCCTGCTTGGAAAGTGAGCAGAGGCATGCCCCACGAGCCCCACGGAGGGGCTGGATTTAATGTGGCTCAAAACCCAAACTTGGGAACCGAGGGGTAAACTGCTGTCCCCACGGGCTGAATGAACAACAACCTGATGGACCATTCGGAAAAACCGACAAGAGTGGGGGAACCACAAGGTTCAGGAAAACAAGTCAGACTCGCAACGAATCTATACCTCTACTTGCCATGTGAAAAAACGAAGAGGAGAGCTAAGAAGACTGGAGGGGACCATCTGTGAAACACGGGCTGCATCTGCAGCCACGGGCTGGAGCCTGGGGTTTCCTTTCTCTGCTATTTCTCGAGTTTCCCACTGCTGCACCACCTCGCTCCAGTGAGTCAGCAGAGGTCGTGTGGAGGCTCCAGGCCCTGGGTTGAGGTGCCCACGCTCCTCCGGGGATGGGGACACCAACACCCCCTGGAGAGTCAGCTCCCTGCCGGCCCTAGAGCTGAATGGAGCTGCCCTTCGGCCACCGGGATGGGAAGAAGCAAGGACAGGCCTGCACTGGGGACTGGAGGAGCTGGGGGAGGGGAAGGGGCATGAAAGGATTCCTACCGTGACGTAGAAGGTAGTGACCACGTTGAGGGAGGAGGCAAAGATGGAGCTCATGGTTTTCACTGACGGCTCATCCAGGCTGTCGTACGTGGGCAGGACCTGGCTGTAAAAATAACGAGCGACTTCGCGGAGCCGACTCGCCTCTCCCAGGCCCCCAGCCAAGTCTCCAACACCTGCCTTCCCACAACGCCAGCCGCTACCAGCGCCGAGGCCGGGCTCACACAATACTACGGACGGCATTCGGCGCGTTCCCCACAAGCACTCTCTGTAAACATTTCAGAAGTGCCACAGGATGAAAGGCCATTTGTTCCACTGCAGCAGGAGCGTGACCGCTCTGGGGAGCTCCGGGCTGGGCTAAGCAGCCCATGTTTACTGGGGAAGCAGGAAGCGGTTCAGAGCGTCGCTGTCAAAAGAATGGAAAGTTAAACAAACAAGCCGGGCCGCCTGCCCATCCCAGCGCCTCAGTGAGGGGCTCAGAGCCGGCATGGACCCAGCTCTGGGATGGAGAGTGGCTGCAGCCCCACAGCCCAGGGCCAGCAGGGCAGCGCTGCCGGGTGAGGGACGGATGTGTCCACGTGGGCTCTCTGCAAACAGCAGGCAGGGAGCCGGCACCTGAGAGAGGTGGGCCACACGGAGGCAGACAGGGAGGGGCAGGCGCTCTGTGCAGCTCTGAGAGGAGACAGCAGGGTAACGCTGTGCTGAGGGCTCAAGCTTGGCACCCAGGGAGCCGGGGCCAGCGGTCATGCCACGCGGGAGGCCGGGAGGGGGCGCAGCAGGATGTTAAGTGAAAAGCACGACAGTGGAGCCAAACCCCAAAACCAACTTAAAAAAAGGGGAAAGGAGAACAAAGAGGACTGCTAATGTTACTAACAGCAAATGACAAGGATGGGGGAGGCCTGGCTGGCAGAAGCTGGCACCGTCCCTGGCCCTGTACACTGTCCCACTGGCCACTGCTGGTGGGCAAGAGTCACCGTGGACAGCTGTCCCCACCTCGGTCCTTCAGAGGGGCAGTCAGCGGCCACATGCACACACAGCCATGCAGGCCAGGGAGGTGGCAGAGGACCCTCGGGGGACCACGCCATGGAGCCCCAGCACCAGATCTCATGGCAGGGGTGTCCCCAGACACATGGGGGAAAGCCCCTGCCCAGGAGCCACTGAGGGGAGGGGCTGTGCCCACATGTGGGGATGGATGGGTGTGGCAAGGCTGTGGTGCCTGCCTTCCTCATTCCTGCCTGTGGCACCCACAGAGCACCTGCTCATCTCACTGAGCAGCCTGTGACTCAGTTTACCTGAGTCAGAGGTGTCCGCCTGCCCCGCACAGCCTGGGCCTCCACGTGCTCCGTGCTCTCTCTGAGCTGCACTGGGGGGCCTGCTGGTCTTGTGCCGCCCTGTACTCATCTACCTCAAAATCAGACCAGGGTGGGCTGCACACTGACGGCCCAGCGGAGGCCCAGTCCGTCCAGGGTGAGGAGACCAGCCATGCAGCGGGGCCCATGGCCACCTGGCAAGGGCAGCAGGGCTCCCAGCCTGCATGCGCTTCGGGGCCAGATGTGCGGGGAAGAGCCCCAGCTCTGGACCCTCGGCTCCACTCCCCAGGGGATATGGGCACATCCCCAGGCCCCGTGCCTTCCGTGAGTGGCAGACAGAATATGAGCTCACAACCCGCCCCTCTCCGGAACCCGTAACTCAACCTGAGAACCGAGCCCAAGAGACCCACTTGATGACAGAGCAGCCCCCACCGGAAAGCCAGACCAAACCCACAGGAAAAAAGGACAATCGGTAACTAGGTACACAGCAAAAGGATGTAGCTTCTGTCACCAATTCTAACAGGGACGTTAAACAGCAAGAGCGGAGTGTGCTCTGGCGGAAACCGAGCTGCCAAGCGAGATGAGAAGTGGGAAACGACGATTTGGATCTCGCGTGTGGGTGTAAACACAGTAGTCGGAACAAGTCTCATCTGTCACGTTAGTTTACAACTGGCACGGTTCACGCCCGTGGAGCTGCAGGGGGCTGCTCTGCCAGACCCCCGCCACCGATGGTCCTTTCCTGTCCCGGCCGGATTTACGCCTCTTTTGAGCAGGGTTACCACCCGACAGGGCATGGATCATAGGCTCCTGTCATTTGGTGGAGAAGGTAAGGCTGCTGGAATTATGGAAATCACTGCTCTGCATTTACAGAGCCCCAAGTGCCAGAGCGCACGCCTGCTCAAACGCACACACGTGTGTGCGCACGCAGACATACACACACGCGCGCCTCTGAAAGCGTCCCAGCGGCAGTCTGAAGTCAATGTTTGTGCAATTCCCTCTTAAATATTCTCACACGAATAGCTAAACTCTGGCAAAACGCTTGGGACTCTGTGAGTCAGATGGTTCGGGGCTGTGCTGTGCTCCCCACAGCCAACTCTGCTCATGGGGGATTTGGCAAACTGGGCGTTGTCGCCAACAGTGCCGGCAACACATCTCAGGAACAGTCAATTTATCTCCCAGTAAACACAGAACTCCCGCTGTGAACCTGGAGCGGGAGAGGCCACGGTGAAGAACACCTTCCTCTCCGTGGCCTGGATCACCCACTGAAAGAAATGGTGCTTCCCACCCCCAGGATGGCAGCCTCCCCTTGCAACATTCACCCCCAGGGCCCCAGGAGCGGGTAGCACTTACGACTGGCAGGCAAAGGACATGCCAAAGATGGGGATGCAGCGGAAGACGCCCTCCCAGCGGATGTAGCTGACCCGCTGCAGCCACTGCCCACCGAAGAGGCCGTGCTTGAAGGAGGAAAGCACGATCTGCGAGGAGAAGGAAGCGGGGCTCGGCACAGGGCAGCACACGCAGGTGGGACTCGGGCCAGGGCTGGGCAGGGCACCGAGGCAGCCGGCACCACAGTGCAGGCCCCACACCGGGCAGCCTGGTACCACCAGCTGGAGGGGCTGGGCGGGCTGCAGGGGCCGGGAGTGGTGCGTGGCCCCGGGGTTTCGGCTCTCTGCTGTGCCACCAGCTGGCCAGGTGCTGCCCAGAGGAGCTGCGGGGCCTCCTGGCACCGGGGGCGGCTGCCCGTCCAGGGCTGCAGATGGTCAGCAATGAGGCCCACCTGCTGTGCACACCCCAGCCGCCTCCAGGTCAGGACAGTCCCCCAAGCTGGCAGGTCCTTGCCAGTCCTGCGCAGACATAATTTAAAAGACAGACCCATCAAGGACAGGGCTGCCTGGAGAAGCAGAGGAAGGGTCACTGGGCTGGCCCTCAGGGCCGAGGGGCACTGGAGACACCACCCGGGGCTCGGTCTTCTAAGGAGAGCCCACCGCACCGACTCTCCCATTCTGCTCCCACCGGAGTGGTCAGGGGCTCAGGCCCAGGGGCTCCCAAGGGGCGCCCTGAGTATCAACTCCAGACTGCCCCCCCGCGCCCCCTCAACAGTCAGGGATAAGCACTCATTAGACAACAACTGCTCTCACCCTGTCGTAACAAAAGGCTGGCCTCCTGACTCTTGGCCACAAAGCCCACATAAAAGGTCTTCTGTGAACTGGGGAGCATCACGCCTTCACTCCCTGCCTCAGAGCACCCCCCTCTCCCCTGCGGCCCCATCTGGCCACTGGGCTCCTGGGATTCTACGTCACGCTTCCGTCAACCTCAGCGGGAGCTGGCAGCCTGACACTCACCACGAACATGAACACTGTGTAGAAGATGAGGGCCATGGCACTGAAGGACTGGATGGAGGCCATCATGTTCCTCTGCAGGCTGAGCGGGAGCACGATGCACAGGGACACCGCAAAGAGCAGGAGCATGCGGAAGGTGCCCGTGACCTGGGCAGAGCGCCAGGTGTTGGCCCAGGGATGGCCCGGGCTTCCCACCCCAAGCCCCGGAACTGACCGGGGCCCAGCGCGCTTCGCCTCTTGGCGTGCTGGTCTCAGAGCCCCTCCCACCACTCCCCGTCCGAGATGTGGACTCAAACAGTCCCCGGGCTGCCACTCGAGCAGCCGTGAGGTTTCTGACGTACTGCACACCTGCAGATGTCCTTACCTGAAACCCAAACAGCCGAGCAAAGAAGTTGGACCCCAGGTCGCCAATCACAACATAGAAGGCAATGCACGTTCCCAGCATCAGCCCAATCATGCTGCAAGGAAGGCGGGCGAGCTTGAGAGCTGAGCACCGGGTGTCCCAGACGCACCCGCATCCCCCTGGCTGCTGACATGCAACAACCCAAGGGAGGGGTCGAACAGGAGACACAGTGTCAACATTCAACAGTTTCCAGGGTTTGGCTGCAGAGTTCGGAGTTTGCTATTTTACTCAGAATGAATATTGAGCAACAGTAAACTCTTCTTTATGTGGTATTACATTTTTCTCTCGGCAGGAGATTCTAAAAGTTCTTTCAGGTGGTGCAAAAATGCACTGTGATGTTAAGACAAGTTAAAAGAACAATCAACTGCTTCAGAAAAGGGTTATTCTTTTCAGTTTGCAATTCCCTAATTTAGAAGCCTAAAAGTGCAATTTCTCAGCCATTTTTTTTCATCTCATAAAATTTTACTCCAAAGGGAGAATATGATATTTCCAGTTTAATGCCACCTTTATGCAACAGTGTTCAGGGCAAGGGGCGGGATAGGGGGGCGCATCTGAGTTTCGGGAACAGAACCCAGAGATGAAGTACAGCCGAGGGAGCGGCCCTCGCTGCGCTCCGTGGGTTTTCCATTTTTATATTTTTCTTAGTAAGACTTAAATAAGGCTTTCAAGCTTGACACTAATCATTTTAAGGGTACAATAAATTAAACTTTCAACTATTTAGTAAGTAACACTTCAGAAAAATATTTTAAGCTATGAACCAATCCACGTCTGAAATATCCAGCTCACTGTGTAACAACCCTCCTGTTTCTCTTTGGTCACAAGTGAAGGACAGAGAGAATTACCCCCAACAGAACGGCACCACCTACCTGGTCTCCACCAGCATCTTCCCTGCTTTCCCGTAGGCGTGCAATGCTAGTGCAGGGAGGCAAACAGAGAATGAACGCTCAGTCTAAAGTGAGAGAAGCACATCAGTAAAAATATTACCTGTGAAAGGCAATCTGACAAAAACCTGTGGATCTGGAGTTCTATGGGTATAAGGGGATATTTGAAAATTTTGGTCCCGTACTTTTTTCAGATCTACCTTCAACAAATAAGATTCACCGAAAATAAGAACAAAGCTAGGGTGGGTCACTTTTCACACTCACACATCCACAAAGAAAAGGAAAGGAAAGAAAAAAGAAAAGAAAAATGGTCTCAGGGAAGCAGCAGTTTCCCTCTGGGCAAGCTAGGCTGCCAATAAGGAGGCCGAGGGAGGCCTGCCTGGGTCGGTGGCTGCCCGGGACAGGGTGGGAGGTACCCGGGGAGGGCGGTCAGCCCAGCCCCAGCACATCTGGTTTTCCCAGTCATAACAAGGGGACCTGGCTAAGGGCCTTCATGTCCACTCTGTGGTTTTAGCAGAAAGTCTCGAGCAAGGTGCTTTGGGACAGGAGGGGACAAGTGCACGCAAGCCTGGAGGAGGCCCTCTGCCCGTCCTTCCTGACAGTGGAGCTGTTTCCAGCAGAGGAGAGATTAAGAACTGACTCAGCAGGCCCCTCCCTGGACCTCACAGAGGCCGGGAACCCCTGCGACCCAGCCCCGGGGTGAGCCGGACGAGGGCCAAGAGAAGCTCTGATCCCCCAGGAGCAAGCAGGAGCGGGGGCGCGACAGCAAAGCCCCCTCCCTCACACGGGCAGAGCCGTCCAGGAGACCAGAGAGCAGGGAACACGCAGGCCGCCTGACGTGAACAAGTCCAAGAAAACATGACTTTACTTTCAAACTACTCAGGAAAAAGAACAGCACTGCCAAAACCCAGTGAACATGGAGCCCCTGGGCTACATGGCCACAGGGCAGGCGGCCTTGGGAAGCAAACCGGGGGTCATTCCAGCCCAGGCTTGTCCAACCACCACATGGACACCTGCACCTCGGGGTCCTCTAAGACACAAGGTCTGGTGCCCCTAACGTGAAGGTGGCCGGAGCCCAGCCATCCCATTCCTTTTCCTTCTCCAAAAGGAAGCTGAGCATCTGCAGCATATTCTAAGTGCTCAGAGCACCCTGCCAGAGAGAGTTCCAGAACACACCCACATTCTAGACAAAGGAAACTAAAGTTGCTCTAGGAAGCCAGGAAAAAGTCATGAGGCGGCACCTTTTCACCCAGAAAGACTTGACCGGTTCCCATAAGGACGATCCTCGTGCTGCCGCCCCCGAGGCGTGGCCTGTGCCGAGGAGGCCTGTGGTTCCCATCCGGCTCTGAGCCGGGACAGCCCCACACACACCCGACACGTTGTTCCAAGTGTCCGGCCCTCAGCCGCTTGCCCGGCAAGCCAGAGACTGCCCTCCTGCCCCTCTGGGCCGGAACCACAGCACCAGACCTGTCCCACGAGGCTGGGCAGCATCTGCTNAGCCGGGACAGCCCCACACACACCCGACACATTGTTCCAAGTGTCCGGCCCTCAGCCGCTTGCCCGGCAAGCCAGAGACTGCCCTCCTGCCCCTCTGGGCCGGAACC
The DNA here is from genome assembly GCA_006410675.1 of Oreotragus oreotragus. Classification (NCBI taxonomy): domain Eukaryota; kingdom Metazoa; phylum Chordata; class Mammalia; order Artiodactyla; family Bovidae; genus Oreotragus; species Oreotragus oreotragus. The sequence continues at coordinate 34,125 of SJYX01004251.1, read as the reverse complement.
ACAGCACCAGACCTGTCCCACGAGGCTGGGCAGCATCTGCTGGATTGTTTCCAAGAAGGCAGGTCCCTTCCCCACGCTCCTGGGTCAGCCCTCCCCTTTCCAACTGCGGCAGGCTCGCTGCAGCTCATGGGCTGGGCCCTGCGGGGACCCGGAGCTGGCACTCCTGCCAGGTGTGCAGAGGGAGTGCTGTCAGGAGGGGCTCCTCAGTCTCCCCAGAGAGGCTGGCTCAGGGCTTTCTCCTGGGGCCACAGCTGGGCCCACAGCTCTATGCCTGCCAGGCAGGCAGAACTGACTCTCAGGCCACCTTGTGGAACTTGGGCCCCAGTCCTACCCCACGCTCTCTGCCCACAGTCCACAGCCTCTACTTATCAGGCAGAGATGGGGAGGCACACACCAAACTGTGCTATTCACACAGAGGGCAGTGGCCTCAACCCAGCCCTCCCCAGAGCCAGCCACCTGACTCCCGCTGCCATCTGCCTGGGAGGTATGATGACCATTTGCTGGATAAACAAGGGGTGGGGAGTGCAGAGAATTCTGGGTGTCAGAAAGGATGGTTTCATGACCCTCATTTCCCAAGCCAAGTATCCACAGATGCAGGTCATACAACTTGGGACAGGCAGGGAGGAATAGGCCCTCTGCAGGCCCCACCCAGCCATGATCGGGCAGCAGGCTGACCAGGGCCACAGAAATCTGGGCGGGTAGACGACGGGACCACAGACGCGGGGCCAGAGCAGCTGCTGCACACGGCTGAGCGCTCGGAGGCGGCAGCAAGGCCTGGTCACCTCTGCAGGCAGGGCCCGGGTCAGAGTGGCCTCATGGGGCCGTGACTTCTAGGGACAGCTGACTATCTGGTATAGCTGTATATCTTCTGAAAATGGGGTTTGAAAAGTCTACTTGAAAGTCAGCCACACAAGGCAAAGGAACAGCAGATAAAAAGTAGATAGAATTCACAGAACTGGGTCTACAAGCAGCAAACAGAATACCACAAAACACCAACAGAAAACACAAGACACACCAGGGCTGTATTTCCCCAGACTGGCAAAGCTCGTTCTCCAGTGATGCCTACGCACAGGCAGGACAGGGAGGGCAGCCCTGCGGTCACTTCCAGGGATGAACCAAACTGAGAAATGTCGCAAACTCATACTTGAGAAAACCACCCACCCGTTCTTGGAGCGCGGATGGCTTAAAAAGGTTATCTGTTGAGGATGCCTCTGCCATTCAGCAGCTTCCACACCCTGCACTGCACTGTCTCCAGGCCTGTCCGTCTCCTTCCCCCCACCCCCTACTCCCACCCCCAGCTGTCTGATGCCCGCAGGCCCAGCAGACATGTGCTGGGGGCTTCACGGACAGAGGCCACCTGTCCCGGGGCTGCAGGACTGGCATGCAGTGGGCTCTCTCCTCCCAGGCCACCCTCTCTGGCAGCAGCACAAACTCTGGGCCAGAAGGAGGAGGACAGAAGACCCACAAGCAGCGGAAACGGCCCAGGAGGTGTGGGAGGATTGCTGGTCCACGGAGTCCAAGAGCCTCCCATCTCGTCCTGTGTAGGGCTCCAAGTGGCGGGGCGGGGGGAGGTGGCGTGGTCTCTCCATTTCAGAGATGGTGCCAAGGCGGAGCCAGGACAAAGGGCAGCTGATGCTGCAGGCTGGGCCTGGGGGGACTGTGGGAGTTCACACAAATGCACCATCTTGTTTGGTACCAAAGGCATAATCAGAGCCCACAGGTAGTTTCAGATCTTTTTTGCTTCTGGGGAGTTAGAACCGGGCTGCAACCACCACAGACAGTTAAAGGTGGGACGCCCAGCCAACCAACCACACAGGAGGGTGTCCACGGGTAGTTTTCTTCAAGCTTTCACACCTCGTCAAACCAGTCTGCCTTCTCAAGGACTTTCTAAGAATGTTCAGATGGACAGCTGTCAAAAGCCACAGCCTCTCCAGTCCAGGGTCACTCATCCTCTTTCAGGGAACAGCCAAGCATTTCATGGGAACCCTGAGCAGGGAGAAAGAGTCACCCCAAAAGCCACAGCCTCGCAGGAAGAAGGGACCTGCCCTGGTGCACATATCATCCCAAGTAGAACTTGGTCTCAAGGGAGCGAGTCAAATTTAGCCGCTATATTTCACTTCCCCACGTGACTCCAACAGCAATGAAAGAGTCTGACAGCACCACTCTTATCAGAATGGAGAGAGAAGGAAGCAGTCCTTCAGTTTTGAGGTCAGAACAAATGCGAGTATCTCGGTGCCAATGCAAAGTAGGCAGACTGGAAGGAAACCAAAGGTCACGCTGCCAAAAGCCCACGCGTGGGGCTCACAGATGTTTTTATTTTCTTTGGCCCTGGGAACTCTGCACACCGTTTCCTCTTGGCACCTCCTCCCTGCTGTGAGAGCTGGGAGCCGAGGGCCCACCAGGGCCTCTGTGAGCGGACCCAGCATCCGGGCCACACACTAGCTGGATGGTCAGGGGGTCCCAGCCAGAGGATGGGAGCCTTCCCCAGATGTGCATAGGGCAGCCTCTGAGACCACGTGTACTGGTATTTCAACACCCACACCATGTATTCCCAGAATGCAACGTGGAGTCGAAAGGTCCGAGGTGGCGGAGAGAATGCAGCCTTCGCACACCAGCCTGAGGCGGGCGGCAGAGTGGGGGCCCTGCCCTCAGAGACAGGCTGCCCAGGAAGTAGATCAAACTGAAAGGAGGTGGAAAGCACAGCCTTCTTTGCCTCAGCTGAAATCAAAGGAAGAAGGAACTAGAGGAAACGAGACTGCAACCAACAGCAACAGGACATACAGGATGCCGCGGAGGAGTTGATGACTTGCTGCCACTACAAGCCTGAGCCCAAGGACAGGCTGCCCATGGCATTCAAAGTGGAGACGCGCAGCAGTATCTGGGTCAGGCAGCTCGGAAGGAAGGCTCTGGGGCCGCAGGCATAGGAGCAGAAGCTGCCAAGGCTGCCTGAACCGGGAGGGGCCTCTCTGTGTGGATGTGCATAAAGAGAAGGCAGGAGGACAAGCATTAACTCAATTTTAAAACGTGTTGATGTTAACAGCTTTGTTTTTTTTTAACTGCATTAAATTTTAAAATAAGAAAAGAAATTGCTGCTCAAAGGACTCTTTAAGAATAAAGCAGAATAAAGAATAAAGCACTGGCAGTCCAGTGGTTAAGAGTCTATGCTTCCAGTGCACGGGGTGTGGGTTCGATCCCTGGTCAGGGAAATAATATCCCTCACGTTGTGCGGCATGACCAAAAAAAAATAAAGTGAAAGAAAAGTACTTAAAAGACTAAGGCCCACACCCCCAGATCCAGATGCTGCACTTTTTAAGAAGGTGCTGAGAAAGGTCCTGCCCCTCTCAGGGAGGCAATCCACTTACCCAGGCCAGCGTAAGTCCTCCGCTTGCTCAGGCTGGCAGCTTTCACCAGGAACATGCAGGACTGGTGCGTCATCCAAGAACAGAAGACCAAGAGCAAGGCCCCCAGGACAATGCCACACTGGAGTGTTGGGACAAAAGAGAGACGTTAACAAAATAAATGGGGTCACAAAGAGTCGGACACGACTGAGCGACTGAATTGAACAAAATAAAACTACCCAGCATCGTTATCTCACACAATGAACACAGGTGAATAGCACAAGCAATGACCAAAAGCCCTCCCCTTGGCCCCCGCTCCCTAGACTTGAGCCCCCAGCTCTACTTTGTCCCCACGCCAATGAGTAACAGTTTCTGGATGGAGTGGTGAACACATTCTGTCCAGGGACATAAAGCATATACGTGTCCCCGAATGAGCACCAGGGACCCCGCTGCCTTCCTAGAGTCTCAAGGAATGGTGACGGGTTGCCAGTCTCCCCAGTTCCCTGCAGACACCCTACAGCAAACCACCTTCCAGACACTTGAATCAACAGCTACGAGTGATAAACACATTCTGGAAGAAAGAGATTAAAAATGACATTTACGCCTTTCTTATAAGTTAAACAGACACTCACCATCTGACCAGCAATTGCACTCCTAGGTATTTACCCAAAAGAAATGAAAACATGTGTTCATGCACAAACCTGCATGCCAATGTTTACAGCAGGTTTATCTGTAATCCAAAAACTGAAGAAACAACCAACTGTCCTACTAGCATCTAGCAAAGTGGAATACACACACGGCCCACCAGCCAGCTCTCCTGCATGCGGGTCACCACCCCACAGGACAGGTGCATGTGGTAAAACCCCGTGCATGTATTCCTAACTGCTCCAAACGGGAAATGCCACGCCTGCCTAGCAAAGGTTAAAAAACAGATAAATTGAGCAATGCTAGCCAGACACCTACGACATGATGCATTCACATACAGTTAAAACCTGGCAACACTGACCAGTGGGGTCTGGGGGTGGGAGGGCGATCCTCACTAAGGAGGCAGGCGTGGGGGGTGCTGGCAATGCTGTGTTCCCCAATCTGGGAGCTGGCTACTGTGTTTTGTTAATATTATGAAAATCCATCAAGAGTACACCTAAAATAAGTTCACTTTTCTGTATGCATGTTACCCTTTAATAAATTGCTAAATTTTTTGGAAAAGTACCCCAAATTATTAAAACCAAACAAACAAAAAACGCAAACAAAACTTTTAAGTGACCTGGCTACCGAATAAAAACACACATCTCCAAATTGCCTCTTGGCCTCACATGGTGTTCTTGCCAATGAGCTTCTCACAGAGAAGACGCTGAGTCTGAGTGATGAGTGACAGCATGTCCTAACTTGGCCAGGCCCTCGGGGCAGGGCAAACCACTTCCAGGTCTTTGCTTGCAAGAGGGCACCCACCGATAAGCTCTCCCCCCAGACAACTCAGCCTGGCCCATTTTTAAATGCTCTGGCAGGGGACTCATGCCCAGCACACAGTAAGACACTCAAATCTGAATCACCACAGCCCTGCCTCTCTGCACTTGGCAGAGAGGAGTCAAGGAAGGCAGCCCTGCATTTACAGACTCAGGACCAGCCAACTACACATCCCAGGATGCAGTTCTGTGCCAGGCAAGTCGCAATGCATGCTGGGACACGTAGTCCTTCCATTACCCAGAGGTGGCTGGCCCACGCTGGGATTCACAAGCCAAGACACAGATGTGGCTTCTTGAAGCCGCCAGCGTGGCCTTCTACATAGCCCTACAGTCTCCATCCTCCCACCAACATGCTCACCAACCAAGTCAGATCAACCACTCACATGGGAACGCTAAATGCATTTTCTTTTTGCTATTTTTATCCAAAAGATGCTAAATGTGAAAAATGCAGCATTACTTTAAAATTAATCGCTGATGCCGATTATCCGTTCCAAAATATCCATCTTATTTTCATTTTTCCACTTATTTGGTTTCATCATGTAAGACTGGTCTTTGAGGCCTTGTTGGCCACCTGTCTTTCTCTGGTGTCCCTCTCCTCCTCCACCCTCAAGCAACCTAGCTAGTAGACAGCTCCTGCCCCAAGAGGCAGAGGTAACACAATCTCCACCATGGCACACAGTAAGCTAAGAAGTTCATTTTTAGGAAAGAAGTTACCCAATTTGATAATTTTATCACCGCCCTTTTCTACCATACCAAATGCCTGTTTATTTGTGAATTAAACAGAAGCCAAATGAACCCACACCTCAAAAATGGTGAGTTTCTTTCATGCGGTATTTAATGCTGGGATGACACCAATTTTTTAATATTTTGGATTTTTTCAATCAAGGTAACATTTGCATATGGTGAAATGCACGGATTTTAGGCACACAATCTAGAGAATGCAGTAATCACCTTGTAACCAACACCCCAAACTAGTTCCAAGGCCTGGGGGTTTGACTGATGTGCTTCTGAATACAAGTGCAGTCAGGTCAGAGTTTTTAGAAATAATAATAAAGAAAAATAACACTGAATCCTGTGGTCACTTTCCATTTTTGAAAGATCGTATTACTTTGCTACATTTGCACTTTGATCTGAAGTTATTAATTGTTCTTAACCTTTTCCTTGAGAAAAGAGGATAAGATGGTTGGATGGCATCACCTACTCGATGGACATGAGTTTGAGCAAGCTCCGGGAGTTGGTGATGGGCAAGGAAGCCTGGTGTGCTGCAGTCCATGGGGTCGCAAAGAGTCGGACAGGACTGAGCGACTGAAGCTTTTCGTCGAGGGAATTCCCTCAACTTATCTTGCAGCCACGGGGCAGGCGAGCCGCAGGGCCCCCTCCCCAAGTCCTAGTTCCCGTGACGGGGTGAGCCCGGGGCGGCGAGGGGGGTGACCACTGCCTGCTGGACTCACCTGTTTGAAGCAGAAGGGCATGGTGAGGACACTGACCCCTACTATGCTGTTCACTATGTTCGTGATCAGCCCCCAGTTGGAGGCGGCGGCCGCAGTCATAGCGCGGGGTCTAGAGGCCCGGGAGCCCCAGTTCAAGGCGCCGGGACGACGGTGGGGCGTGAGACCCTGAGGGAGACGGGTGGCTGGCTGCCTGGAGGAGGCAGCCTCTTGGGAAGGCGGCAAGGGGCAGTCAACCTCCAGACCCCGCCAGACCCCACGGCCGCCTCATGTCTTCCTCCCCCGCTGGTTCTCGCCGGCCACCTCCGTGTCCCCACGCATAGACCCGGAAGAACTGCGGGGTGCCAGCCAGGAACACCTCAGCCCGGCTTCGCAGCCACCCTGACACACACTTCCTCCTTCCGCGGGCTCCTCTGCCCGGAAGTGACGGCGAATAGGCGGTGCTCAGGCAGGGCTCTTACGGAGAGAGGCGGACCTAGTGGGGCGGGGCTTGGTGGGAAACAAACCAATGAGAGGTGGGCTGGGTCTGGGGCGGGACCTGTGGGCGGGGCCCGGTGTCTGAGCACCTGTTCCAGCACCCAGCTAGTCATCATCCTCCTGAGGACCTGGTATCATGAGCCCTTTCTTTCAGGACCTGGAGCACAATGAACTCGCCACAGCTCTACATTGTCACATACATACGGTATCATCAGTTGGGCTAATCTGGTGAATACAATGGAATCACAGTGTGGTTTTTATTTTTTAATCTTTAATATTTATTTATTTGGCTGCGCGGGATCTTAGATGCAGAATCTTCAGTTGTGGCATGCTAACTCTTAGTTTTGGCTGTGGGATCTAGCTCCCTGACCAGGGATAGAGCCCAAGTCCCCTGCACTGAGAGTCAAGAGTCTTAGCCTCTGGACCACGAGGGAAGTTCCTCACTGTGGTTTTTAATTTGTTCCCCCAGTTACAAATGAGGTAAATCATCTACTCTATTTTTAATGTCCATTCATATTTCTTCTCAAAATCCTTATTCATTTTTGCCCATTTTTCTAATTATCTATTTGATCTCACGAATTTTGCATTCTTTCAATGTGCTTGATAACTAACCCTGTGTCCCTCATTTGGGGTTTTTCTGATGCCTCCTCATTGTATTAGTTTTTCATAGCTAGAGTAACAAATCACCACAAATTTAGCAGCTTAACCAACACAAACCTGTTCTTTATGGTTCTGTGGGTCAGAAGTCTAGAATGCATCTCACTGGGCTGAAATCACCCCCTTTATGGAAGTTCTCAGGGAGATTCCATTTCCTGCTCATTGGTAGCTGGCAGAATTCAATTCATTTGGGTGGTAGGACCAAGGCCCCCATTGTCTTGCAAACTGAAAACTGAGGCCTCCTCTCAGTTTCTAGAGGCCACGTCACCTGGCTCATGGCCCCCCTTCCTCCAACTTCAAAGTCAGCAACAGCGGAGAAGGGGTCAACTCCCTCTCACTTTACATATCTGAGCCAGCCAGGAAAAGTTTTCCAATTTTAAGTATTCATGTGATTAGATTGAGTCCATCCGGATAATCCAGGATAATCTCCCCATCTCAAGGTCTGCAACCTTAATCACAGCTGCAAAATCCCTTTTGGCATGTAAGGTAACATATTCACAGGTTCCCTGGATTAAGGGGGTGCACATCTTTGTGGGGAGCCAGTATTCTGCCTACTTACACTCATAGTGAAATTCAAGTTACACTTCTTTGGGGCAAATATCGTGGATGTGCTGCTGTGTTTCCACTGAATCCTATCAGATGCCCTACGATTTTGATTTGTCCCATTACTGGCTATATTCTCTCTGATTGCTTGATTAGATAGTTATGTCTTTTTCCTTAGTAAATAATAAGTGGTTTGTGGGGAGGTACTTTGAAACTAAATGTCCTGGTCCTTGTTAAACTTGCAACCTATTAATATATCGACAGCACTGTGGACTCCTGGTTTCCAGTTGTATTCAGTGGGTTATCATCCATTATTATCATGAGTTATTTTGATGTGCCGATTTCCTAGACTTGGACAGTGAGAGCCCCTTCAGCTGGCCCCTTTGTCCTGTGCTGGGTCCCTGTCATTCTCTGAGTACTTCTTTGCTTTCTTGCATGATAAGCTGTTCCAAGATCATCATGTACTTTTCAAGAATCAATCCTTTCTCCAAGAACTCCAAGGAGTTGTTTCAGTGGAGACTAGTCATAGAGACCAAGATCTGGGCCCTGGTCCTGGCCACTGTTCCTCAATGGGCAGAACTAGAAGACACGTGTGGGTACCACACTCACATCTACATTTCTTCCTAGGTTCATGAACATACTGAAAGTCACACGTTCACAGCAGTATCTCCAAACACTGCTGGTAGTCCAGAGCCACAGTCTTCAGCCTGATATTCTCCCCTTCGATTCTTATAATGCCTGAGCTGATGCTCTCCACCTCACTTAGGCTCCCATACCCTCCCCTTGGCTGCCCCACTGCCATCCCAGACTCCCTCTCCACCCTACTCTCGTCCTGAATGGCCCCCCACCGGCAATTTCCACTGGCACAGACACTCACCTCACCTTGCACCACCTGAAGGTTTTAGGACTGATGTGTAAAGCAGAGAGAGTCAGGGTCATGGCCATTTCTGAACCTGCACCCCTTCCATTCTCGCTACCCACATGTAAGTTCAATCAGCAGAGCTGATGTGACGCCGCTGTTCCATGGGAGCCTTCTGAAGCACAAAGGCTGTGTGACCCTGGGCATGTTAGAGAACCTCTATGAGCGCCCATTATTGGGGCATCCATCAGTGAAGAGGCAGCAACTTTCCATTTGGTTGCTGGAGGTGACAGTCATGGGCACCATCTGGGGAAGGAGGCTGAGGGGGCTGGACTAGGGTCCCACCTTTGGATGCTGGCGACTCAAGACTTCAGACAGAGGGGGATGTTGATCCCACCTGGCACACCTGTATTAAGGTGACAGATCCTGCTTCTCCCACACCGGTGCCTGCTTTCCCAAGGGGGAACCCCTCTACCAGCCCTTCCCCCTCCCTCCCTCTCCCCCACTTCAACCCTCACCAAAGACATTCAGGGACCCAGCCTGGGCTAAATCTACCTGACAGTTGTGGCTGCTTTAGAGAAGGGCTCCTGGAGAAGGTGGCCTGGGGCCGGGAGGCAGCTGTGGGCAGAGCCAGCGCTCTGGCACTGGCTGTGACCTGGCTACCAGGACACTGAATCAATCCTGCATTTTCGGTTGTAAAATGGGGCTGATGACCCTGCTCTGCGAGTCTCTGTGAGGTCACAGGTGCAATCCCTTTTCTCCAGGAGAGCATCATTGTCTTTTTTTTTTTTTTAGCAATCTGCTTTTTCAGGGCTTCCCAGGTGCATGCGTGCGTGCTAAGTCACCTCAGTTGTGTTCAACTCTTTGTGACCCTGTGGACTGTGGCCCACTAGGCTCCTCTGTCCATGGGATTCTCCAGGCAAGAATACTGGAGTGGGTTGCCATGCCCTCTTCCAAGGGGCTTTCTAGGTGTGGCTAGTGGTAAAGAACCCGCCTGCCATTGCAGAAGACCTGGGTTCAATCCCTGGGCCAGGAAGATCCCCTGGAGAAGGAAATGGCAACCCACTCCAGTATTCTTGCTGGGATATTCCCACAGACAGAGGAGTCTGGCAGGCTACAGTCCATGGGGTCCAGGACTGAAGCGACTGGGCGTACACACAGCTTTTTCACTGGTCTCCAGTTTCCAAACTGGAGGCATGATGGGGGCCAGGATGGTCCCTCGGAAATGAACACTGGGGGGCTCTGGGCAGTTGGGACAAGATGGGCATCAGGAACCCTGCCTGGTATGGAGCCTGAGATTTCATCACCCCAGCAAGCAGGACTTAAATATTCACTCTAGCCCAGTGGCTGAACTGTCCAGAAGCCCATTTCCATACCCCTCTCTGGTTGGCTCCTCACTCTTTCAGGCTGTCTTGTGTAGGAGCAGAGCCTGGAGGCTGTCCTGAGCCCAGGGAGGTGGCCGAGGGAAGGAAGAGGGAACCCAGGCCTGGTGGCCCTGACTCCCTGCATGCTCCTCCCACTGTTTATATAACCCCAGAGCCATAAAACTGACAACAGTTCCAGCAGACAGGACTGGATCTTATGCAGCATCCGCTGGGCGGGGCGCCATCAGATCATGTGCTGCGGTGGAATCCACCAAGCCCCTCCCCACCCCGCCACTGCCAGGCTGCCTCCTCAGAGGAAGGGGTAGTGCAAAAACTACGCAGAAGGACGTGGGCAGTCAGGCCTTAACGAAGTGTACGGGGGGAGAGGGTCAGCCCTGGTGTTTTCCAAAGTGTGCTTACTCCATCCACTTTATACTCCCCTTTGTGGTGGAGGAGGGGAGAACATGAGGAGGGGGAGGTGGGGCTGGCCCCACTGTGGTCTAGAGGAAGATTATGTCCCCTCGTCCTCTGTCAGTGCCCCCCCAAGTTGGAGATGCCTGGGGAGTTGCCCAGGTGCAAGGGGGCTTTCCTGGGGCTGACAAGGGGGGACTGGCTGGGCCACCCTTAGTCCCCCTCTGAATGGGCCCAGCTCTGAGTCTTCATCCTTGGCCTCAGCCCCTAAAGCCAGGAACCAAGGGTTTTTCCCGCAGCTCAAGCCACCGGTGACCCCTGGGCTGTTGGCTCAGGTTCTGGGAGGAGTGCTGGGGGCCAGGTGCCCAGGAGAAGAAAGCAGGAGAGCAGCTGCTGTTGGGCACCTAGGCTGAGTGGGCCTGGGAGATTCTAGGGGGCCCAGCAGGGTCTTCCAGAGGTTTTAACACTGCTTCCCTCTGCCTCAGGGGCCTCTCTCTTGAGCAGGGACAGCCATAAGACCCTCTGTTGGAAAAACCACAGACTAAACATCCAATCCTCCAGGGGCCCCCCCAACCGGGCCCCCCCAACCAGTCCCCAAATTCCCAGAGACTAGGAAAGCTAGAAGCCTGGCAAGCAGAGGCCAGGCCAGCTGACCCAGCCCTGAAGACCAGAAGCCAGCTGGGCCAGGAGTGGACCAGGCCTCCCCGACCCCAGGTGGCTCTGGGACCCAGGTGGGGTCTTCCCAGGGAGGCCCACCCTCCAGCCTTTCCTGGAAGGCACGAAGCCAGAATGGGGTGCTGGGGAGAGGCACCTACATTTTCTCCCAGCCAGCAGCCTGGCCCAGGTGCCCTCCCTTCATCTTCCCCAAGGGACCCCACTGGGCTGACCCATCCCAGGATGCCTGGTGGGGAGGGAGAGGGCCAAGAGGTGTTTTCTACAAGGAACTGAGAAACAGCCATCAGCAGTGAGGGCCTGCAACTGCCCAAGCCCAGGGCCACTGCTGCCAAGGCCACCCTCACCTTTTCTCCTTGCAGGTTTAAGGTGAATGTGAGGCCACCCCCCATTCACGTATGCATTCCTAACCCCTATCCCTCAGCATGTAGGGGGCCCTCATGCATTGTGACTGTTGTCCTTATGCTGCTAAGTCACTTCAGTCATGTCCGACTCTGTGTGACCCCATAGACGGCAGCCCACCAGGCTCCCCCATCCCTGGGATTCTCCAGGCAAGAACACTGGAGTGGGTTGCCATTTCCTTCTCCAATGCATGAAAGAGAAAAGTGAAAGTGAAGTCGCTCAGTCTGTCCAACTGTTAGCGACCCCATGGACTGCAGCCCACCAGGCTACTCCATCCATTGGATTTTCCAGGCAAGAGTACTGGGGTGGGGTGCCATTGCCTTCCCCGTTGTCCTTATAAAAACAGGGAATTTGGGCATAAGCACCCACATGGAGCGAACACCTGTGAACACTGGCAGAGATGGGTATGATTCATCTATGAGCCAAGGAACGCCGGGAGCCACTGTCCGCACCAGGAGCTGTGAGAGGGACATGAAGCCGATTCTCTCTGAGACAGAACCGACCATGCTGACACCCTGATATCAGGCTTCTGGCTCCAGAATTGGGAGAGAATACATTTCTGTTAAATCTATAAGAACTTTATTCCATCAGCCCCAGGACATGAAAGTCACCATACTGCACTTTCCGGACACTTTCGGGTTTCAGGACCCTCAGTGTCCACATGCCACAGCCCCTGACACAGCCTCGCCTGCTCCATCTGACATGCTCATCTTCCCCCTCCTTGACCAGTGGTCCCCTGGTGCCCTTCGCTGTTGCTTCTCCCAAGCCTTGGCCCTCTCTTCCTTGCAGCTGGACACCCCTCGATGGGTGAGCCAACTATGACCTCCTCTAGGGCCAGGTCCACCACACCACCTAACTTGCAGCACTCACCCTGGAGAAACACAGGATTTGGAGCCATTAAAGCGTGTGCCCAGGTGAAATTCCTGCCTAATTCCTGCAGGTAGAGAGGGTCCATGGGACATCCTCCCTGGCCCAGGTCATCAGACTGTATCTGTTCCAACCCTTCTCAAAGGGCAAATTCTGGACTTCTTGCTAGAGGCAGTCAATGGCAATCCCTAACTATTGCTCTCCCCATTTTACAGAAGGGAAAACTGAGGCTCAGAGAAGTGAGGTGAGCACTGTTTCCTCAAGACCATGTAACTCCTAAGTTACATGGCCTGGACCCAGGTCATAGTGGTCATAGTGGCCCCATAGCTCCTTGCACTCAGGGCCACTGGCCTCTGCCTGCTGAGCTGAGCTGAGGGAGGCAGCATCTTCTAGCTGGTGGTCAAGTCCAGCACAGTGCTATGGGGCTGGCTCCTGGGGACGCTTTTGGCCATATTAGGGGAAAAAGGACACAAGGAACACAATTGCACCACTCCAGACCAACTCCAAGCTCACCTGCACACAAGCTTTGAGGTCCCATGTGGCCTCTGCAGACCTGTTTCCCACCAAGGCCTCCCCTGTCCCTGGTCTGATGGGGGAGCCCTTGACTAGGTCCTATCCAGCAACCGGGAACAGGAAGTGTGTCCCCATAGGAAAAGCCTTCTGTGCAGCCAGGGTGAGCTGGAAGGACAGTATGACCTTTGTGATGTCCCTGGTCTCAGACAAAAGCTGCAGATTATCATCTTGGCCACCAGGAGAAAACTCCCCCTGAATCTCATTATCATCTTGTAATTAGAGGGGGTGGTTGAGAATTCAACAAGATCGAAAACCTGCTTTTATCTACTTTTTTTTTTTTTACCCTTTTCTAAAAATTCCAGACACGAGGCGAGAGCTGCCTGGGCCCACAGGTGCAGCATCACACTTCCAGACACAAGGAGCCGCGTGCACAGGCCCCAGCCCCCTCCCCACAGCCCCTTCAGGGCAAGTGGGTTCCCCACCTCAGTCCCTGGGAACTTTGCAAGTGATTTCTCTTCTGTTAAGGCTGGAGGTAGATCTAGGGGTGCAGGAAAGGCAAGGTCGTGTCTAAGTTCATTCTCCTGACGCACCAAGCGGATTAAGAGCTGGCACTTGACTCCAGTAGCTCTGGAGCCTTAACCAGCAAGCCATGTGCTCCCCTGCCTGCCCTGGGCCTCCATCCTCCCTAAGCGGGGATGCCAAGCTGTCCCATGGCCACTGTTCGCTCAGTTTCAGTCTGGCAGGCTGGGGGCAAAGTCAGGCTGAGACCCCAGCATGCACTCAGCCCACCCTCCTCCTTGGGGCAGGCCAGTGAGGCACATGAGGCCTCACCCCTGCTCCCCAGGCTGCATCTCAGGAGTAGGGACAAATGGTAGGATATTCTGGCTGCAGATGTACGAGCCCCAGGCTTGCCAGGGTGAGAGGCCTCAGAGGCTTTGTGAGGCAGTAGGAAACTGCCATTTCATGCTCCAGAAAAGGGAAGGCCAGTAGTGGTGGCCCGAGCCTGGCAAATGCACCCTTCAGGGGCAGGGAAGGACCTGGGAGACCTGCCAGCCTTCCTTTTCAGCCCCTTCTGCATCTGGTCTCCCAGGCCATAAATGTGGGGAGATCTCCTGGGGATCAAACCCCTTCCAGAACAGTGGCCCTAGGATCAAAAATCACTTCTCATCCCTAAAAGGTATGCCCCAAACAGGGCTTGCCCAGTCACCTCAGAGCCCGGGGTCCCCACTCAGGCTCCAGGGAAGGCTGTGACCCACGGGGTGAGAGGTGACACGGGAAAGTCAAGTGGCCCCCTTCAAGTGGGGGAAGTCTCGCCCTTGCCCTCGTCATTAGAACACTGAGCTCCTCCAGGTGGCCCCAGAGGACCCTGAGGGATACATTTCTGGCTTCTCTTTGCTGGGTTGGGGGACAGGACTGGAATGGTCGGGGGTGAGAGAGACACAGCTGGGAGTCCCGGGGCATAGTTGGGCCGTATCCAGCTCCCCCATCGAACAGCTGCAGCCCCCCAGGCTCCCTGAACCCGTGGCTGCCCTGCAGTCGGCAGGACAGTGGGCTGTGGGGCGGGATGCAGGAATGTGACATGCCTGGGCGTGGGGCTAGGCTTCTGAGAGCTTCCCCAGCTGTGCAGAGGCCCCGGCAGATGGAGCTTGGGTAATCAGAGCCAGTGACAGCCGAGGGCTGATGGAGACAAGGCAGGTGGGCGCTCTAGAATGGGCTCTGCCTGAGAACCTGGCCCCTCCACTCAGGCAGAGGGCCAGAGCTGGGGGTGGGTGCGGAGCGCAGCCTTCATGGACACGGTGGTCCCGGGCAGTAGCAGGAAGGGCAGAGGGCAGTGGATCTGTCTGGGCCCTCCAGATCCACACCCAGGCTTTGTCTAATCCTCAGCAGCTCCGGTGTGATAAGGAGCAGTTTCTGCTCCCACAGGAGCTGGGGGACCCCCACCTGGCCCTCGGCTGGAGTAGACTCAATCTTCATCTCTCCTTCAGAGGAGCTGCGGCTGCTGGCAGGGCTGTAGGCACCAGGCAACGTTCAAATCCCTTCCCCATCTTCCAGCCAGTGGGCTGGGCATCTTCATCCAGCCTCGGCTTCCTCACCTGAAATATACTGTTACACACACACACACACACACACACACACACACACACACACCCCTCCATGGGTTATTATTATGTATTAATTAGTTAATAATTATGTATTAATAAGTTAATTATGTATTAGTAGCTCAGTTGTATCCAACTCTTTGTGACCCCATGGACTGTAGCCTCTGTCCATGGGATTTTCCAGGCAAGAATACTAGAGTGGGTTGCCATTCCCTTCTACAGGGGATCTTCCTGACCCAGGGATCAAATCTAGATCCCCTGCACTGCAGGCAGATTCTTTACCCTCTGAACCACCAGGGAAGCCCCAGTTAAATCACGGAGGGCCACACAGGGCCTGGTCCACAACAGGAGCTCCAATCCCCTTCCTCCAGCACTGCCCACCCCTTCCTCTGGAAGTGGCCACGGCGGGCCCTGCCATCATCTCTGCAGGTAAAAGGCTGGCCTCTGCCTGTGGACACTTGGCAGCTCACGAGACCTCGGCCCCAGGGACAGCAGGGCGGTCAGCACACCTGCTGTGTCAGGTGCCGTGGAGGGGGAGCGGGTCCTGCGTGTGGGAAGCAGCAGGTGAGCGTGGGACATGGGCACCGTCACCGCCAGCTGATGTTGGTACTGTTGCTTAGGTGCCCAAACACAGGCAGGGTTTTCAGGTAACAGAGGAGCTAATGAAATCCCAGGCCAGAGGGTGCTGAGCCCCAAGCTTGGCACCCGTTGCAAGTCCAGACTGGCACTGGCATCGACAAGGGCCACCAGGCTCAGATTCCAGCCGGGCTTCTCCAGCTGTCCCTACACTACCAAGGGGTGTGACCTCTTCCCACAGTGCAGGGAGTGCGGTCGGACTGGCTGAGTACAACTCCTGGAGGGTTCAGAGCACACAGCCTTCCGTCACACGTCGCCCCAGCTCCCAGCCTGTCCAGGCTCTGCACAGACGACTCTCTTGTGCTCCACATCCCTGGGGGTGGAGGCAGCCAAGCTGGGGAGAGTGGAGGGGGCAAGTAGGGGTGAGGTCCAAGCAGGCAGAAGGCAGTCACAGGACAGACCCGCAGCATGCTTCCCCCACCCTTCCTGAGGTCCCCTAGCCCCGAGCAGGGATCTTGAAAGGACCCCTTTGTGTGGTGAGCTCCTCTCTGGGGCCTGGGCCATAGGATCACCTCAGTTCCCAGCTGACAGGAATTGAAGTCACCCATGTTCAAGGCTATGGTGGGGGGAGTTACCCCAGCGGGCCAGACCTTCCTAACACTGTACCCTCAACCCCCAGGGAATAGTGAGCCCCCTCTATGATCTGCAGGTCCTGCTACATAACCTGTGAGGCCTGGTTGAAAGAGAGTGTGGGCCCTGCTCAAAAGTCGGGAGAAATTCCACAAACGGTAGGAAAGCATAAACCTTTTCCCTTTCTTCCATGGTCTCTCCACTGTCCTGGTGTTTTTTTTATTTGTTATTTAATGTCACTCTCAGTAAAGAAAAATTTAAATCGTTAGCACGCATTTTACATTCATCTTTATAACAGGTGATGCCCATTTGAAACGCAAACATAGGCAGACTCGCTGAAATCACGCAACTCGTGTTTTATAGCTGGTACCTGCTCTCGCTTTCTATTGTCACAAACACAGTACAGACAGACCACAAAACTATCTCCACTGTTTTTATTTCACTTCCTGCTGTGCCTGATGGGGGAAGGGTGGGAAGCAGGGCCTCGTCCCCCCTTTCCTTCCACATCAACATTTCCAGCGGGAGTGTTGGGCTGACACTGGAGGGAGCACCGGGAAGAAAGGACGCAATGGGTTCCTTGGTCACGCCTCCCCCCTTCCCAGATGGCCTGGGAATGAGGCCCGTCACCTCCAGCTCTGCAGCTGTGGCTCACTTCCTGCCTGGCTCCCAGCCCCCTACCCTGGTCTCCAGCCTCCTGGAGCAACCCACCTTTCCTGGCCTCTGCCCAGCAGGCCCTTCCTCACTACCCATCTTGAAACTCCATAAACTCCTCTTCCTGGAAGCCTGCCAGGCCCTCTCCTTCCCCTAAGTGGGCTCATGTCCCCAGATCTCCCTGGATTTACATGCTATCTCTTCCACCAGATGGGAACTAATGCAAGCTCTCATGTACCGTTGTGGCCCCAGTACCTGGTACCAGGCCTGGAATACTGTGAGTGCTCCTCACAAGAAAGTGGCTTGCTGGAGGGGGAATAGTTAGATAAAGGATGGATGAGCAGATTCCAGGGACACTTGGATGGGTGGGTTGCTGAACAAGCAAATGAATAAGTGGATGATGGGCAGATGGGTGGATGAAACGGGGGAGCTGGTCGGTTGGTGAGTGAGTGACAGAAGAATGAGTAAATGTACATGTGATGGATGGATAAAAGGATAGGTTGGTGGGCATGATCTGGGCTACAGTCCTCTCCAAGGGGAACCTCAAGTCCTAACCCTATTAGTTTCACCTTGGTGGGTCTTAAATCAGCCGAATGTTTTCAGTCAGTTTTTGGAGACAAAACCCAGCACTGGTCTCACCATTAAACAGGATAAGGTTGGAAGGATAATGGGATCTCACAGCTGAAACAGGTGGCTGGAAACTGGAGCCAGGAATCTGGGTCTCCTGGGGAGGTAAGAAGCGGGAAGAATGTTACCCACCTTTGGGCGGGCAGGTGACTTGTTCAGAGGTCAAGCTCCAGAGCCAGGGAGAGTCTGCTGGTCAAGATCTGGGTCACACACAGGTCCTGGCTACCAGAGGAAGGGTGCCCAGTGTCTGGGCTTCCTGTGGGGGCAGAGACCACACGGGGTGGGGGTCCTTCCTCAGCAAGAATCACGCATGGCCCCTATCAGTCTCGAGGGAGAGCCCACTGCTCAGGATCGGGGTCCACTGGGAGGCCGTCTGCTCGTGCTGGCCTCCCAGTATGCTGTGTTTGCATCTCCCCACTTTGGGGACCCCTGGTGGGCAAGGCAGGACCCACCCTCTTCTTCGAGATGCCCACACAGATCCGGGCTTAAGGTTCTTGACCCACTTACTTGTTTGATCACAGTGAAGTGGTCGTGGGCCCCTGGGGGCCAGCTGGCACCCCCCCAACACGGGAGTGAGCCCCGGGCATCGGTGGGAACAGGAGGGCAGTGTCCAGCCTGTGCGCTAGCCATGGTCACCTCAGTTAGCACCTGGAGCACGTGACGAAATCACATAGAACCCGAGGGCCATATGGAGGAAGATGCCTCAGTCCCAGGTTCCCAGACTCCTCCTGGGGAGGGATGGGGGGTGTCACCTGGCAGAGGAGGGGGCGGGGCAGGAGCCAAGAGCTGTTTTCACTCGGAATGTCCGTTAACATTCCTCTAAACAGGCTCCATGCCATTTTATAAAAGATTGAAAACTCGTCGATGGTACACAAAAGATTTTTGTTATTTCAGAAGGCGGCTGCCATAAAATCCTCCAACTGCCGCCTCCCACAGAGGAGACCAGGGGAGAGGCCCCCATCTCCCCTTGTCTCCATGCATGCTGAGACAACAGAGAAGAGCTCATTTTGAGAAACAGAAGTCAACTTAACATGTAAAGAGCACAGTTTCCCCAACCGTTCCTCCCTTCCAAACCCAGAGTGCTGCTAGGGGATACAGCCCTCCTGTCCAAGTCCAAATGCGGCTCCCCATCTTTCTCCCCAGGACGCCACTCCCCACACTGCAAGTGGTAGGAGGCGGGTGGGGGGCAGCCCCTCTGCCAGGCAATTTGAAGCACCCCGAGACCATCCCCCTCCCAGGAAACGCCGCTTGGGACCCTCTGGCCAGAGTCAGAGGTGAACTCAGGCTGGGTCAGTCCCGGTACCCAGGGGGAGCCGACTGTGGGGTCCCCCGGGGAGGAACATAGAGGGCCTGGACATTTGCACAGGCTCAGCCCTACAGAGCATGGGACTGAGCCGGCTTGTGAGCAAAGACCAGGTAAGGACATAAATCAGCCACCGGATCACATTTCCTGCTCTGAAAGGTCCTGTAAAACGGGAGAAAATTGACCTGTCAGGGGGATAGATGGGCAGCGATAGTGGCCGCCAGCCGGGGGCCAGATCCCCCTCCACCCTCAGGATCCCACCTGCACCAGGTTCCCCCCCGAACCCCCCCAACCTGGCCCTGCCAAGGGTTGGGTGCCCATGGCCTGAGCAGCCCTGAAGCAGAAGTCAGCTGGGGAGGGAGGGGAAGGAGGTGCATCTATAAGGCTCCCCTGGGGGGATCTGGCTCCTCACCACCGCCAACATACACACACACACACACACCACACGGCCTGACAGCTCAGCCCAGCTGCCTGAACCGGCAGGCTATAAAACGGATGGAGACCAGAGATGGTGTCAGCAGACAGCTAGAGTACCTTTTAAAAAATGTAATCTCTTTTTATTTCCCTTCCCCCGGCCCCCTCCTTCCTCCATACCCGTAACCTCCCGGTCACCCCTCTCCCTTCCTGCAGACTGGCAGTGACCTTGGAGGCTGGACCTTGGCGTGGGGCTGCCGGAGCCCTCAAGGACGCCCTCTTCACCTTGAGAAGCTTTCTGTGCTGGCAAGAGCATGGCGGCCAGCCAGCAGGTGGGGGTGGGGGGAGCAAGCCGGGCTCCAAGGTCACCCCGCCACCTGCAACTCCAGCAGCCCTGGGCTGATGCAGGACGTGGGCCCCTGCGGCTGCCAGCTCAAGGGGAAGGGCAGGAGCCCGTCTGCCGTCTGCTCACACAGGGGGCACTCTGGCCTCCTCCACACACCAGCCTGTAGCCACTGGTCTCAGGCAGTCCTTGTACGGCTCCTGGGGCCTCCCATTCTCGCTGGTCCTAAGCCACTCCTCTGGCCCACAGGACTGGGGAGAAGACAGCGGGAGAACCACACGCATCCTTCTGCAACAGGGGCAGAAAAAGGTACAAACATCCCCATCCTCTGGGAGCTAAGGGTCCAGGTGAGCACCAGCCTTCAAGGATCTCTGGAAGGTGCCGGGGTGTTGGGAGGTGGGATGGGCACAGAGACCTGAAGGCCAGGGAGCAGGTCAGGGTGCCAGGGATGGGCCTACCCGAGCAAGGTGGCAACACAGGCCGAGGATCAGGGGCCAGGCCTCCCGCGGGAGACTGTCGCCTAGGGCGCAGACCTCCACACAGTGCATTCCTTCTGTCCCTCCAGCAGACTGACTGCCCTGGGGGATGTGCTTTTGGGGGCATGGTGGAAAGAGGGCACAGGGATGGAGAGATACCCAAAGACATACAGACAGGAAGGAGAGACCAGGAGGACGAAGGCCGGGCAGGGCAGAGGGCAGAGGCCAATGGCTGTGTGCTGAGCAGAGCAAGGCAGAAACCATCCCAGCCCCGTCCTGGTCCCAGGCTGCCGGGGAAGTCAATAATCTGATGTCATTTTCCAGGGTCTCAGCTAGGCCAGAGGCTCCAGGGGGCTTGGGCTCTCAACTTGCAACTTGTAGCAGCCAACTCTCCCTCCAGCAGAGAACGAGGGAGGCGGCCCCTGAATTCAGGCCTCACTCTAAGCACTGCCCAGGGTCCCCGCTGGCCCCCCAGGCACAGGTGGCCCTGGGGAGTATCCTGAGTGTGGCCTAGCCCAGGCCCTTGGGTCTGACCCTGACCGACTGGCCGAAGGCTCCTATGTCCCAGTGCCCTTCTCCTTCACCCCCTCTGGAACAATGACTCTTTTAGCTCGTGGGCAAGAGGCCACTGGCTGGCATAGGCAGGCCTGGCTGGGGTCCCAGGGGCTGGCCCTGTGGCCTGTCGGTGAGCAGGCAGATGACTGATAAGGCAGGAGAGAGAGTAAGAAGATATCGGCCAGTCCCAAGGAAGGTGGGGTCCCCTGGTCCCCTAGATCCCTGGGATGGCAGACACCTGGAGGTTGGAAGGCAGCTAAGGGGGGCAGGATTCAGCTGGTCCCTCTGAGCTGCACTCCATTCTCAAGATTTGGGGGACTGGGAGGGGGTTCCTGAAGGTCAGGAGGGTTGGTGAGCCTGAGGAGCCTGGTGTGGTGGTAAAAAAGCAAAAGCTGGGGAGCAATGGTGCAGGGCAGAGTTGTGGGAGGGGGTGGGGCCCTCTTTGCAAGACCCTCCCCAGCACCTGGGTGGCCCATCACCTGCCAGCCCTCTCCTCACTTCCCCAGGCTGAGGCTCCAGCTCCCTGCCACTGCCCAGCTCTCCTCTTGCTGGCCTCTGCGCTTCCAGCTACCTTCCCACCCTTGTGTCTCCCTCTCCTGGAATCTCCCAGGCTTGCTGTGGCCCCAGCCATTGCACCTACTCTCCCACCCTGGGATTGTAGGCCTGCCTCTGCCTGCTATTGCTGAAGACCCAAGATCACACCCTTGGGGCTTCCCAGGTGGCTCAGTGGTAAAGAATCTGCCTGCTGATGCAGGAGAAGCAGGAGATGAAGCTTCGATCCCTGGGTCAGGAAGATCTCCTGGAGGAGGAAATGGCAAACCACTCCAGTATTCTTGCCTGGGAAATCCTATGGACAGAGGACCCTGGCTGGCTATAGTGCATGGGGTCGCAAAGAATTGGACACGACTGAGAGACTGAACACAGATTTCATATCCTGAATGGAGGTGGTGATCCATTTCCAAGCAGCCTCACCCATCACTTGCACACACACTCCGGGGTCTGGGAGCACATGCCTCAGGCTCCCAAGCACACGGGGGCAGGCAGTAGGAGTTGGCATGGATCCTGTCCGTGGATAGTACGTGCACACACATACTCACCCCAGTGTGTACACACTGGTATCCACGCACGTGGCCCTTTCCCACCCACCCTGTCAGTTTCTGGCTCCAGGCTCTTGAAGGGGATGAGAGTCCCAGGGAGTGAGGGTTTGTCTCCCAGCTGCCACAGGCACAGCAATTTTGGGGTGCTGGTGGGGTGATGAAGGTTATGAGAGGGTAAAGTTCGTACACATACCCCAAGGTGCCATCTTCCCCTTAGGTCACCCTGCGATGGCCCCTCTCCAGGCCGGGGGGAACTCCCTGCCTCATCTCTGTTCCTCCCACAGTCCTTGGGAATCTCTGAGGACCCCTCTGTACAGCCTGCCCAGGTTGGCCCTCTCTTTAGCTGGTCCTGGGTCCACTTTGGTCTGCCACCGGGCAGAGAGGGGTTAATTCTCTTTGTTTGTTTTTAATCTGTATTGTGGTTTCCCTCTCCACTGTGCCAGCCCGGGAAGTGGGGGGCCCTGGCTGTGCCTTAGGGTTGCCCTCCCCGCCCCCCATCCCTTGCTCATCTGAGTCTCTACCCAATTATCTGTCCACCACTGACTGGTTTTATATTTTCTGGCCAGTGACCTGGCCCAGTGACCCTGGACATCCTGCCCAGCAGCAGCCTGTCTGACTGCCCCTCGGGTCCCACCCCTCCCTCCACCTCTTCCTCGTCCCGCCTGAAATCCTCCATATTAAGTGCTGGGTCCCGGGCGGCCCAGGCACACAGGCTTATGTAGGACAGTCCCCGGCTCCCCGGGGGTGACAGACTCAGAAAAGCAGGTTACAGCCAGCGAGCCTCAGGGCCCACACATTCTTAAGAAGCAGGAAACGCGAGTGGGCACTGTCAGGCCTCCAGGGCCTCCCCTGCATCTCGGGGGCAGCTGGAAGGCGGTGGCTAAGTAAACAATTGCCAATGTCATTTAGGATCCTAGCATGCAGGGGCTCTGGGCCTGCAAAGGGCTGCAGAAAGAGCAGGCATCAGATATATTCCCATTTAGGCCCCCATTTTGCTGGCATGGTTTCTTTTAATATGCTTAATTTTTCCATGTCTTCGAAAAATTGTTTCTTAAAAAAGAAAAAAAATTAAGTTTCTTAACTCTAATGAGATAAAGAGAAAATTCATGAAGCCTAGGAGAGGTTACATGCTCACATCTGGATTGGCATGTGCTGGGCCACCCACTGTCCGGAGGGGGACTTACAGAGCCATGAATCATTTGGGAATAAAAATTCAAGAGGGGGACGTGCACTGGGGACCCTGGGGCTGGGGAACCCCAGCTGGTCCTGCTGCATGTGTCGAGCTCCGTGGTTCCTCTTCATTATCTTTCAGGGCTCCCTCCCCGGGAGACTCTCGACTTGACCACCCGGGTTCCCCCTGCCTGTTCACACCTGAGCCCAGGCCCCCAGGCTAGCCGGGAAGGACCGCAGCTCCCCTCTCCCGAACACACCTCTCTCTCCCACANAGAGCCATGAATCATTTGGGAATAAAAATTCAAGAGGGGGACGTGCACTGGGGACCCTGGGGCTGGGGAACCCCAGCTGGTCCTGCTGCATGTGTCGAGCTCCGTGGTTCCTCTTCATTATCTTTCAGGGCTCCCTCCCCGGGAGACTCTCGACTTGACCACCCGGGTTCCCCCTGCCTGTTCACACCTGAGCCCAGGCCCCCAGGCTAGCCGGGAAGGACCGCAGCTCCCCTCTCCCGAACACACCTCTCTCTCCCACAAAATAATTTAATGCAACTTAATGGCTTGAAGTTGATGTAAAAATTACAGGCGTGTGAGGGTGGGGTGGGGTGGGGGCCTCGTAAGAAATCCTTTTGAAAATATAATTGAGTTAATGGAGCCATAACTGTGTCTCATTTTGGGGGGGTAATTGGCCTGCTTTTTGTCACTCTGGCCATTTACATACTCCTGTTTTCTTTTAGCTATTGATTTTTTTCTTTATAAAGTGGGCCACTTTACTGCAATTTTTAAAGCCCCAGTGATGAATAAAAACCTCATCTTCCCACTCATTAAGACATAGGAATTAGCCAGGCTCAGGGCCCCACCAGTCAATTTGCGTAACAATCCTGAGCTGCTGGTGTTTTGGTTGGGGCCCAGGGGCTGCTTGCTAATGGCTAGGGATTCAAAGGCAGCAAGAGGGGCTGAGTCAGTTTCCGGAAGGTGGGTCTTGGGTAAGGGGCCTGGAGGACTGAAGGGATCTCCTAAGCTCTGATCTAAAGGTGCTCCTTTCACCTCTCCCCTTCTGGTTTTCTTCCCCAGCTGCCCACAGCCTCGGGCCCCTCCCTTTACCTGCACCTGCCTTCTTGTGACTGTAATTCAGAGGCCCCACCTACCTGCCTTTGACTTTGGATCAAGGTCACATACACAGACCAAGGTCTCCTGTCCTTTAGAATATATATACATAAATATATTCATATATATATACATATATATGTAAAGTCTTTATTGAATTTGTTACAATATTGTTTCATGTTTTGCTTTTTTGGCTGGGAGGCATGTGGGATCTTAGCTCCCAGATCAGGGATCAAACTTGCACTCCCTGCATTGGAAGGCAAAGTCTTAACCACGGGACCAGTAGGGATATCCTCTGGAATGTGTTTTTTAAATTACAAAACCCATGAGTGTTAGTCACTCAGTCGTGTCCGACTCTTTGCAACCCCACAGACTATAGCCTGTCAGGTTCCTCTGTCCATGGAATTTTCCAGGCAAGAATACTGGAGTGGGTTGCCATTCCCTTCTCCAGCACAAAACCCATACACACACAAAATAAAGGAGGCCAATGGATTCCAAGTGCAAAGGGTTACAAAGAGAAAGTAGTATCCTCCAGAGCCTCAATCTCCAGAGGCAGTGTCTGTGGACCGCCCCATGCCACATGAAACTTGATTGTTTGATCTCACTCAGTGTCTTGGGCATCTTGGCCCTAGTAAACCCACCGGTCATTTTTCCTGACTTCCTAGTACTCCCTTGCCTGTCTGTACTGTGATGTGTCCCAGTCTGAGGGGGCGTGGGAATATCCTCCAGAGCCTCAATCTCCAGAGGCAGTGTCTGTGGACCGCCCCATGCCACATGAAACTTGATTGTTTGATCTCACTCAGTGTCTTGGGCATCTTGGCCCTAGTAAACCCACCGGTCATTTTTCCTGACTTCCTAGTACTCCCTTGCCTGTCTGTACTGTGATGTGTCCCAGTCTGAGGGGGCGTGGGACCCCAGGATGTGGCAGTCTCAGTGCTAATGCCAGATGGTCCCAGGGACACCGAGACGGTTAGGGTGCGTCAGCTTTCAGGGACTACTGTTGGATGTTTCAGTCGCTGTTAGTTTCTCAACCTGACAAAGGACATCTCCGTTCACATATCTTTGTGCCCTTATGCACATGTGTCTAGCAGATAAAATTCCTAGAAGAGAAACTGCTAGGTGAAAAGCATGCTTATTTCAACTTTTGATTGCTATTGCCAAACCACTGGGCAAGTGTGTGTGCCAATAGACACACTTGCAGCAAGTGGGAAAGCTCATGCGTCCCTCCATCCTTGACAAAGCTGGAGACAATCAATCGTTTAGGCCTCTGTCATTTGATAGGTGACAAATAGTGTCTGGTAGGATTTTTTTAGAAATGAGTTATAAGACTGAGATAATAATAAAAGCGCTAATTTCAAGCGTCCAGTTTGATGAGCTTTCACCAATCGGTACAGTTGTGTAACCACCCCCCAAGTCAAGATGCAGAACATCCCTAGCAGCTCCAGGAAAGTTCCTTCAGGCCCCTGATCAATCCCCATCTCCCGCTCAGTCTGAGCCTCGGGCCACCATGACCCGCTCTTTCCGTCCCTGTAGAATAGTTTTGCCTTTTCTAGGATTTCACATAAATGGAACCATGTGAAATGCACCCGTTGCTTTGCTCAGCAAACCACTTTGAGATTCATCCAGTCCGTTGTCACGTGTGTCCTATTCACTGCCAGGTAGGGTCCACTGCCTGGGGGCCGCGTCTGCACCATTCACCTGTGGCTTAGACACTTGGGCCAGTCCAGTTTAGTGTGTTAATGAGCCAGGCTGCTGTGAACACTCAAGTACAAGTATGTGAACGTGTTTCAACTCCTGGGCAAACACCTGAGTGCAGAACAGCTGGGTCACAGGGCAAGTGGACAAGGCCTTTCCTGAGCTGTCTCCATTTCCCAACCCCATCCCCAGGCTGTCCTGCTTTCCGTTCCCCCAGGCAGAGCAAGAGGCCTTCCACATCCTCTCCAGCATCCGACACCAACTGCTTGTTGCGTTCAGTCCCACGAGGAGGTGTGCAGTGGCATCTCTTTGTGGCTGTAACTTGTTATTTCCCAGGTCAGTTCAGCTGTGTTTGGCATTTGTTAATAACGATGTTTTTATTGTGGAGAAATTTCAAACATTTTGTGTAATACATTTCTCTTTCTGTTTGTGGTTTTGGGGTTTTGTCACAATTTCCTTTTATACCCCAAGCGTGATGGCTTCAGCCCCCAGAAATGGTTCCCTCAGGGTGACCCTCCTTATTTTTAGGGGTTCTCAAAGCAATGGAACCTATACCCAGGTTCACAAACTCCCCATCTCCCCAAGCCTGCCTTGGATCCTCACCTAGAACAATAGGGTTTGACCAGGGTCACGGGACACAGGCACACGGCGGCTGTCGTCCTTACTGTACTGAGCAGAGACCCTCATGCAGGAAGACTCTGAGAAGCCCCTGCCTGGTGCAAACAAGGGCTGAGCAGGACAGGGTCAGAGGCCACTCCCTGGCCCTCATGCCCCCTTTGCAATCCTGTCCCAAGAAGGGCTCTGGTCCACATGGGACCGGAGGCTGGGAGAGCAGAAGGCCAGTGTCCCTCTGCCAGGCCTCCCAGGATGGATGGAGGAGGCTGCAGTGGGATGTGTGTGTGTGTGTGTGTGTGTGTGTGTGTGTGTGTGTGTGTGAAGGAGCAGGTGTGAGGGGGAGGAGAAACCTGGCTTTCCATGCCCTGTGTCCCAGTTGGGGCCTACTCACAGCTCCCGGGCTGGCCAGGTCACCTCACAGACGCCAGACACACCTGATGTTTCAGCCCCTGGACCTGTATTCCCATCTGTTTTGTGTCATAAGTTAAGAGTCACTGGGAAGTGTGAAGCCACCCCAGGCTGGAGCAGAGGCCTCACAGACAGCCTCAGGTCCGGGGAAGGAACAGCAAGGGCTGAAATGGGAAAGTGAGCCAAACTCCAGGAAAATCCCATTGGGAAACATTTCCCTCAAGTGTTCAGAAAGCATTAGATTCATTGCAACTAATGATCTTTATTCGAATTAAACTGGAAACTCCATAGACTCTGTGATCCTGTTGCAGAAAGCAAGTCCTCCCCTTAATTCGGTTCTCTGGTGTGGGGGCACCCGCACCCCCATCTCAACACAGGTCCCGGACAAAGATGCAGGCAGGAAGGGGCCGTGGTCGGACCTCCAGCAGGCTGTCTGAGGGCTGGGGAGGCTGAGAAGTGGAGGCCCAGAGACATTTGCTCACCCACCTGGGGCGGCCCTGCCACCAGCCTGGCTCCATGCCCACCCCAGAGGCTGTCCCAGAATGCTCTGGGCCAGGGCTATTGCCTGAAGTGTGGCCTGAGCTTCCCCAGAAGAACGGGAGACACCACACCTCCACTCCACCCCCTACCTCCAACTCTGCACAAGTCCCCAGACTCACACGGGTTTGGGGTAACATCTGAGCTGAAACATCTGCAGACACCAGCCCTGCTACGTGGCCCTGCCCAGGGGTGCATGCGTGCTTGCTAGGTCACTCCAGTCGTGTCCAACTCTTTGCGACCCCAGGGACTGTATAGCCCTCCAGGCTCTTCTGTCCATGGGATTCTCCAGGCAAGAATACTGGAGTGGGTTGCCCTGTCCTCCTCCAGGGGATCCTCCCAACCCAGTGATCGAACCTGTGTCTCCTGTGGCTCCTGCCTTACGGGCAGATTCTCTAATGCTGAGCCACCAGGGAAGCCTCCTGCCCAGGGGTGCTGCTGGCTCTTTGGAAGGTGGGCAGGTTCTTGGGTCCCACTCTGCTCCCATGTGCTTGGACCTTGTCAACCACCCCCTTCCTGAGCCTGAGCCTGGCCCCAGGGGCCCCCTTGAAGCCCCTCACCCCTCAAATGATGGGCCCTGAGCCCTTAGCATTTCCCAGGAGGGCGGGTAAGGAGCATGGCCCCCTCAA
>SJYX01004249.1:0-18759 GCA_006410675.1 Oreotragus oreotragus | reverse complement strand
AAAAAAAAAACTGGAAAACCAAAACCAAAAACCATGTCATTCATTTCCGTTTGGTGGTGGTGTAGCTGCTAAGTCCTGTCCAACCCTTGTGGCCCACCAGGCTCCTCTGTCCATGGGATTCTCCAGGCAAGAACACTGGAGCGGGTTGCCAGTCCCTCTTCTAGGGGGCCTTCCCAACCCAGGGAATCAAACCCCATCTCAGGCATTGCAGGCAGATCCTTTACCACCTGAGCTGCCAGGGAAGGCCTACACATCTTCGTAAACTTGGTGTAAAGTTCACAGTGGGCATTCCATCATTGATGAGCTCTTGAATAAATGAATGAAATGACTGAATCAGTGAATGAAATCCGCCAACCAACTGACCACATGCTACAGTGTGAGATATTAGCTCTAAGAACTAAAACAGTCTAGAGAAGAAAAACTCATTAAGGACGGGGTCATAGCAAGATTCCCTAAATGAGGTGAGATCTGAATTGGGCTTGAAGAATTTGAAATGCTGGAATTACAAAGGAGAACTAAAGTCCCAGGATGGCAGGAATACTGTAAATGGGCCCAGAACCTCCTCCCCCCTGTAGCTCCAGCTCCATCCTTCTCTTCCACTGCTGCTCCCCCCACAGCCTTTTACCCTCCTGAGTTCATCTGCCCTGTTTGGATCTGTCCTACCTCGAACCCTGTCCAGCTAGCTCTCAGAATCCCTTGACGCTAGTACTGATTGGGCAAAGACATCTTTGGATCAACCAGGGAGGCCTCTGTCCTTTGGTGGAGGGTGGAAAAACAATGCTTGTCCTGTGGATGATTGGAGACTTTTGCAAGCAAAGGAATAAATTCTTCTGTCGCAGAAAAGATGAAAATCTCCCACTCCCAAATAGCTGTGAAGAGGCCTTCCTATGGAAACGTTGGCACCTGGGAGACCTTCTCAAGGCTTCCAGAAACACATTCCTAGCAGGTCCTCATAACAACCATTCAACTCCCCCTTGTGCCTCTGAGTGCCAAAGTCAAGGCCAATGTAAACACACCCTCCTCAGACTTTAGTGACAGGGGCTCAACACGAAACCCCAGGTTTCTCTACACACTGAGGTTTTGTTTCCCAAATATCAGGAAAGCATCTTCTAGCACAGTTCTCCTGAATCTTTTCTACCTTGCCCTCTGTCAGAGTCCAGGAATTAGTGGCACTTTGTAGTTTGTCTCACGACAGGTGAAGAATGGCCGCTGATCAGAGCTATGGCTTGGTTGGGTTTTAAGAAAACTCCATACCTCCAGTGGTTGGAAAAAGGTGTTGATCATGATGACCCTCATATCACTAATCACTGCTCTGAAAAAGGCCCGGAGCACCACACCACTGTGTTTTGGAGTCAAGTCCTTTTCGATTCTGTTTTTTTTTTTTTTTTTTCAGGAACAATATGAGACATTGGGAGCTGTGCTCAGCAGGCAGATCCACTTTTCCAAAACAGAAATCACTTTGGGGGTGGAAAGAGTGATTTCACTTTTCCCAGGTTGAGAGACAGCTTCTGTTTAGCTACAGCCCATGAGCCAGCAGCACTGCTCTTGAGAGAAAAGATGAGCTACTGGCGTCTCACAAAAAAAGACAACTATAAACTGTCACTGAGATGGTGCCTTGTTTCTCCAAAATATCATTCCAGCCCTCTCGGTGCAAGGCAGCTCACGGAATATCCTGAGAAAGAGGTGAAGGAACAAGGATGGAGCCGGCAAGTTTAACTGGTGTCAGGAGGCAGCAGGTGAAGGTCCAAATTCTGTGGCAAGAAGTACTGTTTTTGAGATGCCAGTGCCAGTCTTTTCATAAAAGACTTTCTTGTGAGGGCTGAAAGTTTTTCCCTCTGGGATTTAAAAGACTCAGGCTTATAAATCCAATATTTTGATGGCAAAAGTTCCCTCTTTTATATAATATGAAAAAAAAANATGCCAGTGCCAGTCTTTTCATAAAAGACTTTCTTGTGAGGGCTGAAAGTTTTTCCCTCTGGGATTTAAAAGACTCAGGCT
Source organism: Oreotragus oreotragus (assembly GCA_006410675.1). Taxonomy (NCBI): domain Eukaryota; kingdom Metazoa; phylum Chordata; class Mammalia; order Artiodactyla; family Bovidae; genus Oreotragus; species Oreotragus oreotragus. The sequence continues at coordinate 16,761 of SJYX01004249.1, read as the reverse complement.
TATAAATCCAATATTTTGATGGCAAAAGTTCCCTCTTTTATATAATATGAAAAAAAAAATACACCCTCTCACAGGCACAGACCAGTAATGCAGGAAAATAAGATACATATCTGAAGGAAATATTTTTGATCACCAAGGTCAGAGCATCTACTTCCATTGATTATATGACTCTGGCTTATTTCACTTCCTGTCCAGGGTATTATTTCCTGGTAAAAGTAGGGAAAAAAGTCCCAGAACTTTATAGGCCTGCCTTCCCTGAAATTAACAGACTGTCCACACGAGAGCCGACAGCGTGTGCCAGCCCTCCAGCGAAGAAGGAGCAGGTTCGGGACCTGGCACGGTGCAGCCGAGTGGCACTGCTCCCAGAACTCTTCTCCAATAAAGAGCCATTGTGGGCTCTGGACCCTTCAACCAACAGGACAAACGATTCAAATGAAAAGCACAATGCACGTGAGTGGAACCTGAAACTTGAATGGTGCAGTAATCACTTCCTTAGTAGAGACGCCATTATTTTTCACGCAACTTCATCCTGCAATTCAGTCCTTGCCTAGTGTAACGGTACAGGTTTCCATTTATCAGTTGATAAGGGAGAATGATTACTATCAGAACCATTAAGCAATACAGGTTACAAGCACTGGTGGGGAGAAGTGGAAAATTGTCAGGGGAGGTGGGAAGGGATTGACATTCATCAGCAAAACACCTCAAAAGACAAGCAAGTGCCAATTCTCCCCAAATGGGGATCAACAAAAACTCTAGTTCAGCTACTGGGAAATTTGAGACTGTATCGAAGGGTGTAAGAAGCTAAATCTAAAGTCAGGTCCAGGGCTTCAAGGCAGCTGTGATTTCTGTGTGAGAATGAGGTCTCCAGCAGGAGGTGGGCCTGGGGCTGGGGGGCTAAGGTCAAGGTTAAGGGCATCTAAACTGTGCAGCTGACACCCCATTGTCAAACGTCAGGTGTTATAGGTTGGAGATCAAGTGCTTAGATTTGACTGCTGAAGAGGCTGGGACGAGTCAGGTTGCTAATTCAGGCGGAGCCATAGTTTCCATCTGGATGACCTGGAGTGACTCACGCAACAGCCAGCCTTACTAGCGAAAAAAAAAAGGATGCCACTCTCTGCTAAGATTTCTCAGATGAATAAATAGGAAAGGACAGTTGAACTGGATACCATGGATCAAATGAAAACCACTCTTTTAGCTGGACCAATATACCAAATTCCATGTTCTTTGGTTTTAGAATTAGGTTTTTCTATCTCTGAGTCAATGGTATTTTTCAGCTAATCAGTTTTGACCAGAAACATAGTCTGTCTCAAATAAGCCTCTTTCCTTATGATCTGAAGCTTGGAACTGGTCACAATATCCTAACAGGGTCAACCACCCTACTTACTTTCTGACACATACAACTAACAACAGACTTATGTCCATATACATGTGTCACTTTAATAAAAAATAAATAAATAAACTCATATCTGTGGAAGGATGCCCGGGGAAGGCAATGGCACCCCACCCCAGTACTCTTGCCTGGAAAATCCAATGGATGGAGTAGCCTGGTGGGCTGCAGTCCATGGGGGTCACTAACAGTCGGACAGACTGAGCGACTTCACTTTCACTTTTCTCTTTCATGCATTGGAGAAGGAAATGGCAACCCACTCCAGTATTCTTGCCTGGAGAATCCCAGGGACGAGGGAGCCTGATGGGATGCCATCTATGGGGTCACACAGAGTCGGACACAACTGAAGTGACTTAGCAGTAGCAGCAGCAGTGGAAGGATGCTAATATTTCAACAAGGCCACCTGATTCAGTGTTGAATTTTTGCTTTCATTCATCTTATTTGATCAGCATGGTTTTGCCTCCATAAGTCATCTACAAAGAAGATGTGTCTGTGCTCACCTGTGCCAGCCTCTTTGCGACCCCCTGGACTCTAGCCCACTAGGCTCCTCTGTTCTCGGGATTTTCCAGGCAATACTGGAGTGGATTGCCATTTCCCCCTCCAGGGGATCTTCCTGACAGAGGAATCAAATTGCATCTCTTGCACCTCCTGCATTGGCAGGCAGATTCTTTCTTCCTAGCTCCAAAAAGATAACTAATTTAAATGTATGTCAGTTGCTGTTTTCAGTTTGTGATTATGCGTTTGTAATAGTTAGCTTGTATCTGGTTGAAAAATACAAATAAATGTTTCTTCCAGTAACTTGGCATTAAATTTTCCCATGTGATCCACTCACCAGAATTAAGCAAGATGATGGATTTGAGGCACACAAACTCTTCTCCCTGGAGATTCATCATACGGAACCGAGATGATGTAGCCAGCAACATGTCAAAGATCTCCACCATGCCTTCCACACATTTTCCTTGGTTCCTATTAATACACACACAGACAAAAATATTAAAGCACAAAAAAATTCCAGAAGACATGATAAGGTTCACATTCATAAAAATCTACTGGTTCCAAATCTGTAACAAAAAACCACAGCCCATTCTCTTCATGGAGCATGAACATTCACTTGAATTCTAGAAGGCAAGATGAAACAAGATTTTCCATCAATAAAAAGACTTCCATTTCAAATTCTTAGAAAAGATGTCTTGTTCAGTTCCCAAATCTGCTGTGTTAAATATGAAGTTCTTCAATCTATGGATAATTAAACATGATTTTAATTCAGGTAAATACATTTTTCTACATTTATCAATCACCTACTATATTCTAGTTGTTGTGAAAATAATAAAAACAAAAACAGGGCTTCTATTATCAATATGCTCATGACCTTGAGATAATACAATTTGTATTAATAAACATATATAAAATGATTTGGAGATACAGGACCAACTATGAAAACTATGAGCTGTAGTTGTGTGGAAACCATTAACGTTGCCTAGGATGACAGGTAAAGATGCTGAGTAGGTGGCAATGAGTGGACACTTTAAGAAAATGTAGGATTTCATTGAGTTGAGGTATGAAAGCATCATTGGAAAAGCTCCCAAACATGGAAAGGAGGAACAGTGTGAAAAAATCTGGAGGGAGAAGTAGATAGGGCAGTAGTCTAGGAAAGAAGATGAAAGAGACCTTACATCATTATAAGAAGTTTAAGCATTTTCCCTGTACAACAGAGTTTTGGTGTCAAGGATTTAACGTTAGTAGTTGTAACTATTAAATAAGCAAACCCAAAGGGAAGTTCCCTGGTATTTCAGACAGTAAAGTGTCTGCCTACAGTGTGGGAGACCTGGGTTCGATCCCTGGGTCAGGAAGATCCTCTGGAGAAGGAGATGGCAACCCACTCCAATACTCTCGCCTGGAAAATCCTATGGATGGAGGAGACTGGTGGGCTACAGTCCATGGGGTCGCAAAGAGTCAGACATGACTGAACGACTTCACTTTCACTTTTCACTTTCAAAGGTTCAAAACATGCAATATCTTCAAAAGAAAGTATTAGTATATTTTTCAATAGGATTGGTACAGAAACTAAATGCAGAGATGATACATCTGAAAGGAATGCATTCATCTAGTTATTCATTAACTGAATTTGGGGCATAAGAAGAAGCTAAGATATTTTATGCATATGCAAACATGTTTGTAACATATATAAAAATTTAAAACAGGAACAGTAAACATATGGTCCAGCACTTTATTTTGTTTTTAATGGATATACTTTAGAGTTCTTCATCAACTGTTTTTAACAGCAGCACAGTTTTTCACCAAACAAAATGATTTTATTTCTTTAATCAGTTTTTTTTGTTTGATTTTTAGTTTGATTTCAAGTACTGTGCTGTTACAAACATTTCAGGCAATGTCTATATTTATGTCTATGTCTAGACACATTCAAAATTACTTATTGAGGGCCCATTATATATGAGGCTTTATGTTAACATTAGGGTACAGGGAGGAAAACCATGGACCTTGTTAATACAGAGACTGGGATGGGGGGGTTGAGATAAATTAGAAGTTTGGGATTAGCAGATACATACTACTATATATACAATAAACAACTAGATCCGACTGTATAGCATAGTATAGTATAACTACATTCAATATCCTGCCATAAAGTATAACAGAAAAGCATCGGAAAATGAATATATATGTGTATATATATAACTGGATCACTTGCTGTACACCAGAAACTAATGCAATATTGTATATCAACTTTACTTCAATATAAATTTTAAATAAAGAGATTCAAAACAGAGTCAAGACAGACAAGGAAAAAGATGAGTGCAAAACAAGGTATATTCCCCAGAAGAGGTGTTACATCGAATAACAGTCTCTCCGAATTTAACCCACATCAATATTGAAGCAATTGTCATAAAGCTCTCAGTTAAAGGTAAATGAGTTTTTATGTCAAGTGCTTAAATGGCAGGTAGCACACCACAGGGGCCATGTGTAATTCTTAGCTACAGACATAGTGAGAAATAGGTACAGCCATAGATATCAGGGTAGAGCCTGGCCTTTTTACCTGAAGTATCCAGGAAACAATTCCCAAAGAGCCTTCTGCTTTTGTGGAAATCTGGGTGCGTGAGAGCTCAACGTAAACAGAGGGGAATCTTGAAAAGATATATTGCTCCACGGGAGGAATGAGCTGGTGGTTACACCAAAAGATGAGTGGGCCTCAAGCCCAAGTGAGCCTTAAACCAAAAGTGGCCTTAATCTACAAGTGAGCTTTCTTGTCCCGTAGCTGATTTTTTTTTCTTTCTAGTGAAAAAATAAACAAGGAGAGGGGGAAATGTTTGGAGGCCAAAGCTTTAAAAATAACAACTCATAGCCAAAATAGAGAAATGTTCCTTTCTCAGTATAAAGTCTTTGTTTACTTAACAGACTGCACACCGGCAGGGGACAGCTTCTCCGTGTGGGAGGGAACCTGTGTTTGCCTGCTGTGCGCAGAAGTTCAGTTCAGAAACGGAGATAGTGGAGTCTTAACAATCCTCTTCTTTTCTTCTCATCCCCTTACGACAGTCGCCTACATTTTCTCATGAGGGGTTTGTTCTTCACTCTGCCAGTGAGAGTGTATTCTTCTCAGCCTCTTCTCATCGGATGCTATCCTGGCATTTCTAAGCAGCAGTTATTACCCAGCCACAGCACAATGCTGGCGCTTCAGCACACTTTAGGACCAAGTCCTCAGCCATGGCACACGCCCACGACTCTCAGTTCAGTTCTTAATGTGTATCTGTGTGTGTGTATTTGCATGTGTGTTTGCACGCACATGCACGTTCTCTTTTAGAGGACACAGAGGGAGCATACACTAAGGATAAATCACTGAGACAATTTGATAGAAGGACCCAGGGTCTAACCTTCCATGCAAACAGAAGTGCTTCATATGTGTTGGTGTGAGTTTCAACTCTAAGGCTCCTGGGGGAACATTCACTGCAGTGAAGCTTCAGTTTTCTAAGCCGTGCTCTGTGAGTCTGGAAAAACTTGATGCTGATGTCTCCATAAGAATGAACTCCCTGTCTTTCAATGGAAAAACTTCATTTGGTCTAAACGCTTCAGTCAATCCATTATTTGTGTAATAAATAAAAAGCATGTACTCGGAGAGCCCTGATGATATTTTCAGTGAATCACTAGAATGTCAGCTGCATGGAAATGACTGATTATATGGTATGTGAGGGTCTCCCTTCGGCATTACCACCAGGTGAAAAGGTTTGCCGAGTGAGCTAGTGAACAGCTGATTTCTCACCCTAAGGTCAGGTACAAATCCACGTGGATTTGGAAGGTTAACAGACGCTCGTCACCTGCCTGACACAAAGGTATCATCCACTATCCACGGAGGTCATGACACATTGGGGTCGGTGATTCATTTTCAAACCCTGACAACATGCCCTGCACTAACTTCGAGGAGCCAATTAGACTAGCACAGTTAACTCAGTATCAGAGGAACAGATGAGTCAATGGCACCGTGATGGGGTGATTGTTAAGAATCTGGAGGTAACCTGACTACAGTAAGACAGGATTAGTCCAAATCCCTGAGGTATGCCTGAGGCTGTGAGACATGTGGGCTTTTAAAGAACAAAATACATATTTTTTAAAAGAACCCCAGCTTCAGGCATAGATCACGAGTAGTTTGGGAGCAGACCAGCCCGTGACTCCCACTTTGACACGTCAGCCTGCAGTGGCGGACTCTCCTCATTTTACAGTCTGCTCTTCAGAGCATCTCAGAACTGCCTTGACGGAAACCCGCATTCTTCTCCTTACCCTCTCCCAGTGCAGTCCAGGTGCACTTAAGTTATGGGGAAAGAAACAGGTTTGGAAAGCACGTTTGTTCATGGGAGGTTCTCCGCTAAAGAAACGAATGCCCATTTTACGGAAGCCCTTAAGTACTCATTCCTCCACAGGTGAAATAAAGAGCTCTAATGAGGATATACAGCTCAAATCTTCAGTTGCATATCTTCAAAAGTAATCTTAAAATGTAAAGCTACCCCCTTGGACTTTGTTTTTATTGTTGTTTAGTTGCTAAGTCAGGTCTGACTCTTGTGCGACCCTTTGGACTATAGCCCCATCAGGCTCCTGTATCCATGGGGTTTCTCAGGCAAGAACACTGGAATGGATTGGAATTTCCTTCTCCAGGGTGTCTTCTTGACCCAGGGATCGAACCCTCATATTTTGCATTGGCAGGCAGATTCTTTACCACTGAGCCACTAGGGAAGCCCACCCCGTAGCCTCTCTGTATAAATGAACACTGATAGATGGAGACAGAAAAAGACATTTGATTTAGCTATCCTGAAAAATCACAACATAGTTAGAAAAAGGCTACAAATTAAGATGCTGCTGAATATCAAAAAGTCCGTCTAGTCAAGGCTATGGTTTTTCCATTAGTCACGTATGGATGTGAGAGTTGGACTGTGAAGAAAGTCAAGTGCCGAAGAATTGATGCTTTTGAACTGTGGTGTTGGAGAAGACCCTTGAGAGTCCCTTGGGCTGCAAGGAGATCCAATTAGTCCATTCTAAAGGAGATCAGTCCTGGGTGTTTTTTGGAAGGAATGATGCTAAAGCTGAAACTCCAGTACTTGGCCATCTCATGCGAAGAGTTGACTTATTGGAAAAGATTCTGATGCTGGGAGAGATTGGGGGCAGGAGGAGAAGGGGATGACAGAGGATAAGATGGCTGGATGGCATCACCAACTCGATGGACATGAGTTTGGGTGAACTCATGATGAACAGGGAGTTCATGATGAACAGGGAGGCCTGGCATGCTGCGATTCATGGGGTCACAAAGAGTCGGACACGACTGAGTGACTGAACTGAACTTATATATGTGGAATCTAGAAAGATGGCACAGATGAAGCTACCTCTAGCACAGGAATAGAGATGCAGACGTAGAGAATGAACATGTGGACATAGCGGGGGAAAGAGAGGGTGGGACGGACTGGGAGATTAGGGTTGACATATATACATTACCATGTGTAAGATAGATAGCTAGCGGGAACCTGCTGTAAAGCAAAGGGAGCTCAGCCTGGTGCTCTGTGATGACCTAGATGGGTGGGGGTGGCGGAGTGGAAGGGAGCTCCAACAGGGAGGGGATATATGTACACATATAGCTGATTCACTTCATTGTACAGCAGATGCTAACACAACATTGTAAAGCAATTACACTCCAATAACAAAATAGTTTCTGTATCTTTGATGCTACAAAATCTCTCAGCACATGCTCTGACATGCTATGACTCCATAAATATTTGTATGATCAAGAGGTTTACATATACAATGCTTTGATGTATGGAACACAATACTGAAGATGGCAAATTGTAAGGTATCTTGAGAGATACAACATTTGAATGGCTCTATCTTAAAGCTGATGACTTGAGAGGAAAGTGGCTAACACTGTGGAATCTGACTGCTGGGTCCAAATCTTGAGACCATTACTTACCAATTATGTCACCTTGAACCAGTTACTTAAATTCTGTGTGCCTGAATGAGTATATACTCACAGTGGACTGTAGGTTGAATAAGAAATAGTAAGTCATTAATCTATGATTGTTTGATATAGTGGTTGGTTTATGAGGATCAGTAATGAAATAGGCCCTGGAAGTGAGGTATTGATGTAGAAATATTTACCCCTTTGATACTGAGTAATAAGAAACAGATATAGCAAACTAGAGAGCCCTGTCAGCAAATTGTCAGGTGAAACCATGGTCTCAAAGAACTTGGAAGGGAGACCACTCACCTGGATAAGTGGATAGAGGGAGTCCAAGTAATGGTATATGGGTGTCCATACAAAAAAGACGTGAACTCAGGCAAGAATGAAGTGGTTCTGAAGCAGAAACTGAAGAAAATGGGGAAATCCCAAAGATAAATAACCTTACAAATTTGGAAAAGCCAAATGTTCCTAGCTATGAAATATTAAAGAGATGAAGTCAAAAAGCATTCTGTATTTGGAAGGCCCAGTAAGACTTTTTGATTTACAAGGTTTAGATTTAGAATGTTTAAAGCATCTCATGTGGTAAAGGGTGACATCAAGAGGGTCTTGCCTCTTCATCCAAGCCTGTGGTTTCAAATAGCCTAAGGTTGTCACCAATAAATCATGAGGGAGAGGCCAAAGGACAAAGAAGGAAATGAGAACGTCAGACTTAAGAACTGTGTCGAGGAAAGACTTTGGGTGTGGTTACAAGCAGATGAAACTGACAAGGGCAAATGGACAGAAGTCTACTTTTTACTCTTCTTCTTCTTTTTTTTTTTTTTTTAAGACAACTGTACTACCAAAGAAATTACAAGTCTGAACTAATAAACAAAAGCCTTTGATTGTTCAAGTCTCTAACCCTAAAATTTAGGCTGCTCAACACAATACAAGTGTATTCCCGTCTCAGGTCATTGTCCAATGTAAGCATCTTCCTTGGTAAATAAACTTCCCATCAGGGACTCGGGATCCCTCTAACCTCTAGCTCTGCCCTGTAGAGGTCCTTGAAGTGCTCTTCAGTCAGACAGCAGATGGAGAAAGGACTCAGGAAGACTCGGAACATGTGCCAACAGGATGTGCTATGAACATGGCAGAGCTCACTGAAAGGAGAAACAGTCTCACGCTTACTTCAGCTCTGGCCAATGTGGATGATGGAAAGAAAGAACCTCCCAGAAGATGAAGTCAGGGTTCTCGGAGAAGAATGGGAAGTTCCTTCTCCCCAGACAGCAAATTTAGGAACTAATTAAAGAACTTTCAGGCTCCTCAGAGTAGAAACCTCCACAGTCTGTTTAGTGGGCTTCCCAGGTGGCGTGAGTGGTAAAGAACCGCCTGCCAGTGCAGGAGGACCTAAGACACATGGGCAGGAGGACCTAAGACACATGGTTTGATCTCAGGGTCAAGAAGATTCCCTGGAGGAGGGCAAGGTAATCCACTCCAGTATTGCTGCCTGGAGAATCCCATGGACAGAGGAGCCTGGTGGGCTACAGCCCCTAGGGTTACAAAGAGTCAGACATGAATGAAGTGACTTAGTATGCATACACATTCTATCCAGTACAATGTAATGACTGGTATGAAAGGGTATGTGACAAGAAAATCAAAATGGAGCCAGTATTGCTAAGAGAGCAATGGAGCCAGGAGGCCACGAAGGAAGTGGAACTTGAGCACATTTCAGCCTGGATGGAACCTGACATTCGACTACTCATTGTCCTAAGGAAGATATCCAGAACCTTTGCCAGAAACTCAAAATGTTTATCAGATTCTTATTCTAAAGCAACTCATGACAGCCTATCCCTTAAAAATAAATATTTTTCTTGTGACTTCTGCCTTTAGAATTTCCTGACTCTCTTCCCCAGAACACTCTCCCCTTTATCTGTGTCTGTATCTCCTGAACTGCAGTTCTTAAGATGTGAAATAAAGCTCTTGGTTTTTTTGCAGTCTCGATGCCGACTATTGTCGGACAAATGACACAGGCTATTCCTACTTCTTTGTTTCTCGATTGACTTTTTCTTGCTGTTCTTTCGCCCCTACTCCACTGCGAGATACTGAATGTATCTGTGGATCAAGGTTACCAAACCAGGATAAGCCATATCCGTGCTGGACAGAGGGGACCACACATTCCCAAGAAATCAGTGTGTAGGACTGACTCGGAACCAAGCACATGGCTGGAGGCAACTCTGAATTCTCTCTCTTGGAGAGGAACAGTGCGAATTTTGGGTATGGGGGGAGTGGATATTTGGTGACCAGAAGTGAAACATTGCTGAATTGATCACAACACATTTCCTTTCCCTCCTGGGCTTTCTCCTAGACATAGAAACATTTCCCAACATTCCCTGAAAGTTAAAGTGGATATGGGACTGGGTTCTGGCTAGTGAAAAGTGAGGGGAAGCAACTGGGACCACTTCTGTGATAAAGTGGATAGAAAAGAAACAGACATGCCTTTGCAGTCCCTGTCCCCATCTACTGCCTGGATACAGAGCATTCCACAGACCCAGTAAAGGGCAAAGCCTGAGATTAGAAAAGCCCTGGGTCCTTGAGATGGAAGGTCACCTGCCAAGGAAGATGCCTGCATTGGATGGGAACCTGAGTAAGAAACAGATTTTTCACTGCGTTGAACAGCAGGCATTTTAGGGAGAACCGTGACAATATTTAGCCTCTACCCCATGACACAGAACAGATGCATAGATGCATCCTCTGTGCTCCAAGCCACTCGGGACACAACAACTGACACACAAATATGCTTAGGATGCAAAGGTGTGCTTCTGAGACATGGCGACTAATAACCGACCAGAGGGATAGAAAGAATGTATCTCGGTGACATCTTGCTTTAGAGAAACCAGACACTTCTAGCTGGTATCATTAGGAAAGAGGTTGATGAGTATGTGGCATAAGGGATGGAGAAATCTGAGGCTCCAGGACTTGTATTCCTGGAGAGGGACCCTCCAAAATATGATACTGCTGGTGACATCCACTCAAGGAGTGAAGAAACCAAATAACTGAAATGTAGACTCTTACAAGGACTTCCCAGGTGGCTCAGTGGTAGAGAATCTGCCTGTCAAGCAGGAGACTGGGGTTTAATCCCTGGGTCAGGAAGATCCCCTGGAGAAGGAAACGGCAACCCACTGCAGAATTCTTGCCTGGGAATTCCCATGGACAGAGGAGCCTGGTGGGCTAAAGTCCACGGAATCTCAAAGAATTGGACACAGCTTAGCAACTAAACAACATCAACAATAATCTTATGAACACTGAGATCAAGATTCCTATCATTATAACAAAGCCCAGTATTAAGTGACTGATTTAGAGTTGACCAAAGGTCTGAGTGTTTTGAAAAATTACCCAGGACTCATTTGTTTCTGAGTCTTCAAAAACCTCCTAGGTTTGAAGGCTTTTCTTCTGAAAATGATTCTGAACAAAAGCAATGATCTGATATCTGCAAGGATGTGCTGAACAAACTCACGAGAAGGAAAGCATATCTCTCTCAGGGCTCAGCCACCCCTCTGTGTACCTGAGAACATGTAACCCATATGGCTTTGGATCAAAGTCTATGCTTTACATGTGAGTATACTTTACCTATCACTTTACCTTTGCTATATGTCAAGGCAAATAAGCTAAGAACACATAATGATAACTAGCAAAAATGTCATTCCTCTTAGAAAGGATAGTGTTTAGGCAGAGAAAGGAAAAGTGGAATACAATAAAAACCAACAGGGGAAATTTTAAGAATATGGCCAAAAGATCATCTTCTTAGAGTTACTCTGAGAAAACAGACATAAAAACTATGTTCTATGATTCATTTGGAAGAATTGGATTTCAAGTGGTCCATTACCTTGAAGAGAGTTGCTATGAGACTGAAAGCCAGTGCTGTCCTCATGGAGAGTTGGAAGATTAAATGCATGGGACAATTTGGGAACATCTTAGAAACATAAAGTTCTCAGAAGGCACATTGCAAGTCAAGCAGACCTTCCTGAAGAAGCAGGAGAGGTTAACAGTAGGAAGAAGGTTTTCAGGACTCTGCTTTTCTCAGTTTCAATCCATATGAAGCTTTGCTGCTATTGCTGATCTCCTCAGAAACATACAGGAGTCTACCAAGAGAAGCCAGTCAACAATGGTGCCCAGTAAGTGAACTTCCAAAAAATTGGGAAAAAAAGCTGAAGATTCTTTCAGCATAAGGAAGTCCACGCTCATTAAAATTAAAGAGAGGAATGAGGCTTTCTTTCAGGCAGTGTCCGAAGGATACATTCAGCTCAAGAAAAAAAAAAAAAATTCTTTAGGATTCCCCTTGTGGTCCAGTGATTAAGAATCCACCTTCCAATGCAGGGGACGCAGGTTTGACCCCTGGTCCGGGAACTAAGATCCCATATGCTACGGAGAAACTAAGTCCATGAGCTCCGGAACCCTTGTGCCACAACGAAGATTCCGCATGCTGCAATTAAGATCCTGTGTAGTCAAATAAATATTTTTAAAAAGAGAAAAATCATTGTCATTCAGAGACTCGCCTTGCTGAGACATTAACTCATTGATGACTGAAGTATGAGAATGACTGGCCATCCACACATATCTAACCATATATCCAATCCTTTACAAAAGGAAGACTCTACCTATGCTCCCCGCCCCACCCCCACCCCCAACATCATGCCCTGACACAAGGCCAAGAGGACTCTCCTCTCACTTCATTTCAGTCACAAAGTGGGGACTTCAGCCTCAAAAGAGTCGCTGTGAGCATACCTCTAATCCTGGAAACAGAGTACAGATAATTAACATGCCTATTACTCACCCAGAAGGATCCAGACCCTTTCTATTAATACTGGTGCAAATGGTTATCATGAAAATTACACAGGGAACATTACAGTGGCTTATCTGAAAGATGTGCCTGTATATTAGCTTCACACACTTAGTCATCTAATGTCCAATTATCTTTATTAAGCCATCTCTCACACAGGAGTAAGATTCTATGGAATTCATTGCTTATTTACTTTTCTCACATTAGTAGGTTGATAGTCAAAAGAGTTTTGAAGCCAAGAGATGTTTTCTAATAAACAGAAAAAGCCTTAACATGCACTCTTTTCATATACTTTTGGGTACTAACATAGCAAGAAAGAAGGTTACACTTGGCTATTATAGGTGCTTCTGTCAGAATGTGTAAAGCATACTTCTGGGTTTGAATGGTTTCCCAAAGGGAGATGGAATTCTGTACTTCTATAGATAATGATCCACTTGAATTTGCTTGTTCAGTGTATACAGTTTAAGAGCTAAAGTAAGTCCCTAGAAGAAAATTCTCTAATGGTTGTTTCTATTCAAATATCCAATTGAAAAGAGAGTTGATCAATCTTTTAAATCTTTTAAGATGTCCACATCAAGTATGTAAAACATCGGGAAGAATTCCCTGGTTATTCACTTTTCATTTGGAAACGCCGTAATTACACAAAGAAGTTAGGTAGTTTTTCTTGAATGTACTTCAACGAACAGATTTTATTAATTGAAATGAAGGCAAACAAATTAACAGAGAGAATGTGGTTTGTATGAGAGCAGGGTTCATATTTTTGATAAACCAATAATTGTTTTTTTGTGTATGACAAACACTTCTTCATTAACTTGATTTTAGTTATATGCTATTTTTTAAGTCTATTATATATGTCGGATTCAGTGCTGCTGCTGCTGCTGCTAAGTCACTTCAGTCGTGTCCGACTCTGTGTGACCCCATAGACGGCAGCCCACCAGGCTCCCCCATCCCTGGGATTCTCTAGGCAAGAATACTGGAGTGGGTTGCCATTTCCTTCTCCAATGCATGAAAGAGAAAAGTGAAAGTGAAGTCGCTCAGTCTGTTCGACTGTTAGCGACCCCATGGACGGCAGCCCACCAGGCTACTCCATCCATTGGATTTTCCAGGCAAGAGTACTGGGGTGGGGTGCCATTGCCTTCCCCGGGATTCAGTGCTAGGAACTCAAAGATCAAATGTATTCATTCCTTTATGTATTCGGTGAATAGTTACTACATCAGAATCTACTGTGCTCCATGCACTGAGCTGAGTGTTGAGGGTTTAACAATAAGCAAACCATTGTGCTTCTGCAGTGTACAATTTAGTAAGGTAGACAGGTATTAAGCACATACACACACACAACTACAACAGCAACAACAAAATAAAACTAGTAATTGCAATCTGTTCCAAGAAGGAAGAGTATAGGGTCTTACAAGAGAGAAACAAGAGGACTGACTGCCTTAACTCAGAGGAAAGGTGGGTCTCAGAGAAGACCTTTTTGAAGAGGTGACACTTAATCTGAAACCTACAGAAACTGGAATTAGTCAGGAAAAACTTTGGGAAGAATGAATCAAAGAGAGAGAAGTGTACATAGGTTTGGGAAGCAAAAGCAAAGTGCTTAATGAGTCTGAGACACTACAAAGCAGGTCGACACTTTGGAAGGCTGGAACTCACTGTGACCCCAAGCACAGTGGTCCTGAGGAGGCTAAAGAGGCAAGAAACAAGGCCTTCAGGCTTTGATCCGGAGGGTGATCTTCAGCCCCAGGCCAGAGAGGCCATTGCAGTTTTAAGAGAATTCCAAGGATAACTTAAGAGAAGAGTGACCAAGATTTGTGTTTTTCAAAGACCAGACTCACAGGGGAATTATTTCCTCAAGTCTCTATGAAAAGAAAGTGAAAGTGTCACTGCTCAGCCGTGTCTGATTCTTTGTGACTCCATGGACTGCAGCCCGCCAGGCTCCTCTGTCCATGGGATTTTCCAGGCAAGAATCCTGGTGTGAGTAGCCATTCCCTTCTCCAGGGGGTCTTCCTGACCCAGGGATCAAACGCAGGTCTCCTGCACTGCAGGCACAGTCTTTACCATCCAGGCCACCAGGGAAGCCCCAGGTCTCTATGAAGTGAAAGTGAAAGTCGCTCAGTCACGTCTGATTCTTTGTGACCCCATGGGCTATACAGTCCATGGAATTCTCCAGGCCAGAATACTGGAGTGGGTAGCCTTTCCCTTCTCCAGGGGATCTTCCCAGCCCTGAGATTGAACCCAGGCTCCCACATTGCAGGCAGATTCCTTACCAGCTGAGCCACAAGGGAAGCCCAAGAATGCTGGAGTGGATTGCCTATCCCTTCTCCAGCAGATCTTCCCAAGCCAAGAATCGAACTGAGGTCTCCTGAATTATAGCAGATTCTTAGCAAGAAGAATATAAAATTCATATTTCTTACCCTCGCCATTCTAATTGCAGCACACACACATACACACAAAAAAACAAGCCAAAATCCACCACCAAATGCTGCTTTATGGTGCAGAAATTAAATGCAACATAATCACTTAAGGCCATAGAAATGTCCGAAGAAAAAGCAATTCCTTTCTTATCCTGTCTTTTACTTGCAACTCCTGGTTTACAAAACCAGTGCTCTGATCCCTGAGCTCTAGGGCCTCGACTTTCTTGTATGGAAAACCTAAATCTGTTCACTATCCTTTAAGACAAATGACATATATTCAATACACAAGCGAGATCTAAACTAATGACCTAGGAATTCTCATGGGGATTCTGGAGTCATTTCATTAGGGTTTATCAAGCTCTTATTTAGATCCCAAGTACTCTGCAAGTTAGTCAAAGTCCCCACTTTCCAAGAGCTTCCATTCACATGGTAAAGGCAGATAAAGAAAAGTAAATAATGAGCAGGATAACTCCAACTGTGAGAAGTCTTTCACAGGAACTAAACCAGGGAGCAGTGGGATAGTGTGGCAGAGGGCCACCTCCAGCTAGCTTGTCCTCCAGGCGGGGACATCTGGACTGAGGCCCAAGTGACAAGATGTTTTGAGATAACCCAGACTCTAATTTTAGAAGAGAAGATTTTCAAGTGTTTTTCATCAGGATAAGAATTAAGGTAGTCATTTTAATGGTTATTTTTAAGGCTAGGAAAAAGTATTCTGGCTTTGCAACACAATCATGCATTGGAGAAGGCAATGGCAACCCACTCCAGCACTCTTGCCTGGAGAATCCCAGGAACGGCAGAGCTTGGTGGGCTGCCATCTATGGGTTCGCACAGACTTGGACACGACTGAAGTGACTTAGCAGCAGTACCAGCAAGGCAGATCTACACAGACAAAGCACTGTGCCAAATAATCCAAGAAACTGCAATTGAAAAAGGAGAATCAAAAGTGGCCAGAACACCGCCTTCCTCTTAGAAGCTCCAGTCTTTTTCACGCTAAAATTGAACCCACAAATGTTAGGAGAACAATGGATTTCCCAGGTAGCCAGTTCACAAACTCAGCCCATGAACAGTCTACAGAAGGTGGCGGCGGTACTTCTTAGCTTGCACTGGAACCAATCCTGTTTGATAGAATTCATCTTCCTTTAATGTTGACAACTCATGTGGAGTTCTTTGGTTTACTTCATTTTTTAAATTTTACCTTTTCTTTTATTACGGATGATCTTTACCTTGACTTCACCATATAATTTCTACTTTCTAACTTCATTTCATTTATTTCAATCTAAGTTTTAGTCAAATAAAAATACAGATAGAAAACATTAATTTGAAGCAGGGTAATGGACACTGAACTCATGTGGTTCAGTAGTAAAGAATCTGCCTGCCAAGGCAGGAGATGCAGGTTTGATCCCTGGCTTGGGAAGATCCCATGGAGGAGGAAATGGCAACTCAATCCTGTATTCTTGTCTGGGAAATCCCATGGACAGAGGAGCCTGGCAGGCTACAGTTCTTGGGTCACAAAGAGTCAGATACAGCTGAGTGACTGAACTACAACAACAAATTGACGCTGAGAGCTGTTTCCAGTGTGCTGGGATGTGTATGCATGGAGTTAAACACTAGTTTTTGAACAAAACTTTTGGCCACATCATGTGGCATATAGAATCTTAGTTCCTCCACCAGTGATTGAACCCATGCCCCCAGTAGTGGAAGC